>CM077627.1:6248212-6289002 GCA_039566895.2 Turritopsis rubra
TATTTTTTAAATACGGTCCTATGTTAGTCGATAGACAAAAAGCCTAAATAAATAAGATTTCACCCTTAACGGGGAAATCTTAAAGATACTAAAGAATGTTTTCATTTATTGTATTTCAATTTTAACCTAAAAAAAGGACATTCAAGGACTTTTATGACTTAAAAATTGTGTTATCTTAATAATACAGTGAACTCCCGGTAACTTGAACACCGGATAACTCGAACTTTTATTATCTCGAGTTATTTTCTTCGGTCCATTGAACCTTTCTAACACTTCCTTATAAAAATCACTCGTTAACACGAACCCCGGATTACTTGAACATCTCTCGTTATTGCGAACCATTTTTGAGTCTCCCTTGGGCTGATATCTTCGTATAACTTGAACATTTTTCATGGGAATAGGAATTCAAAAGACAGTCGATAGTCGATAATAGCTATGATACCCCAGCGGGCACGATCACGTCATTGTGACCAAAATCAAAGTCACCCCGACGTCGGTAGTTGGTCATAAATCTGGAAATATACGATGACCGTCATCTTACGGACGTCACCGTGACGTCACCAAGACTTCTGCAAAAGTTTAATAAAATACGTTGTGTAATCACGTGAAATTACACCTTACGTCACCATAGAAATTCAAGGTTGGTCTTTTAAAATCAACCGGAGCTTGAAATCAACTGGAGCGTGAGATCAACCGGAACAAAAATAAAAATGTTTGGGAAGACCTTAAAATTGAACGAGTTTCGATCTGAAAGTTCGAACGTCTGAGTTGGTACACAAAAATACAAATTAAAAGAAAACAAATTGATTCACATGTGATTAACAAGTTATCACATTCATTTTCGGGTGATTTGCGGTAAATCACTCCTCGGTCTTTTTAAAAAAATTTAAATCACCTTCGCTTTGCTGATTTCAAAATTTGGTTAAAAACCTCGGGTTGGTTTATCCTAAATCACCCTCAAAATCATGTGATGACTACTTCCTAACGTAATCAAGACGTCATGTGATAGCCTGTTCATGTATGACAAAGATTGGTCAAGAAAACTTCACCATGACGGCAACATGACGTCTCACTTCTGGATAGGTTGGTCAAATGACATTAAAATAGGTCGCCAAGACGTCTCGCTCAAAGTTTTATACACGACCAAGGAGATTAAACGAAGTCAAATTAGCAGACATCACCATACAAATGAAACAATTACAAAAAAACAGTTAAGTTAAATTTGTCTTTCTCAAAATAATTTATAAAAATTTGAAATTATTATCATCTACTTATGTGTTTAATGTGATCTTCAAAATCATCACGTGATTGAAAATGAAATCCAGTGGAAACAACACAAGATATTATTGAATTTTTGAGCATGTTAGATTAAACATCAGGTATGACAATGGAAATATCTGGACAATGAAATCCTTGACTTGAAATAACATAATTTTTTTTACTCAAAACTTTGAAGGGACGATTCTGACATAAAAATATCCTCTTTTGAGAATCTAAAGAACAGACCATCCAATAAAACACAGGCCACCTATGCAGTATTAACCTTGTTTTAAAACTAAACGGTAATGATGTTTGCGTCGGTTATAAATAAACATCTTTCACTTTCTTCTTCGTCATAAACACTTGATACCCGACCGACTAACTTTCTGACTGTAGACAATTCCAGGTGTTCTATATTTAGAATGGGTATATCAAGAGATTACCTATTTATACATTCTTTTCTACCTTCTGCCTCAATTTACAAACGGTCAACGTTTCATATATCTTCACGAAGTTGGCTCACGATACTATACCAGCTAAAAAAAATAAGATATGGACAGGATATTCAGATGGCAAAAAAAGATACAAAATACAATCTGTGAATTTAAATTTGCGTACCTGCAATTCATCCAATGGCTTTTTCACTTTCTTCACTCCTTTCATGTTTGGCTCGGAATTTTTTTCATTGTGAGTCTAAGAATAAAAACATACAAATAATCACAAATTCTTTTCTTACACGATGTTGATGTTAAGTTTAGATAATGAACAAAAATTTCTAAAACTTTATATGATTAAAAGTGGCATACCCACGTCAACAAAGGATGTTTTTATAACCATTTAACCAAGGAATGGATCTTTTTTCACCTAAATGAAGGCAATTGAATACACTTATTTTGTATAATCAAAAACATAAAATTATTATTATTAAATGATAAAATTTGATATGCTGTGTCAACCAAAAATAATATAAGGTGCATAGAAACTTTACCTTTTACTTTTTCTGTTACTTCTCCTATTTCCATTTTTGTTATAGCTATCTTTCACTTTTATGATTACAAACAAAAAACAAAAAACAAAATACAGTGTCTTTTTCGACGTTTCCTGAAGAAACAAACGTTGAAAGAACAAAATTCGATAAAAGTTCGAAAAAAAGAGCGGATTGTGTCCGGTGGGTGTTCTTGCAATGTATTTTTACCATCACAGGTCGATGACGATTCTTTATTTATACCGGCGTCAATTACTTCATTATGGCCTAATTCTGACAGTAAAAATAGTAACTCTTCAAACAAATGAGCAACCAATTGACAGAATTTCTGCAAATGGCGTTTTACTTTAACAATCTTACTTCCGATTTAACCTTGATGTCGGTGTTTTCTTGCCTTTCTAGAGGGGCGAGTAAACCTGAGATCGAGGTGGTTTGTTTATTTCTTTTGTTTATTTCTTTTATTATTTCGACTTCATATATCCGGATCTCTGCTAGGCGATGTTTACGATGACCGTTATAAATTCTCGCGACGAGACATGTGCAGAAGAAAACAAAGTCGTCGCGTCGAAAGTTGTTGCTTGACCAAAAGTAGAAATGCTTTCAACTTTTCGTTGTGCGAAGGACGAGTGAAATTTAGCCAGCAATAGAAGTGAACGAATTTCTAATTTAGTGTTTACAGCTGCGTTTTGATTTCCAAAGCGCGTCTAAAACGTGGTCAAGTGGAGAGTAATTCTCAAAAGCTTTGCGAAAATCATGAAGAAAATCATCGCGAAATCGTGTCTATCTATCTATCTATCTATCTATCTATCTATCTATCTATCTATCTATCTATCTATCTATCTATCTATCTATCTATCTATCTATCTATCTATCTATCTATCTATCTATCTATCTATCTATCTATCTATCTATCTATCTATCTATCTATCTATCTATCTATCTATCTATCCAAATATGAAGAAAATACGTCAATGCAATGCCTTTTTAGGCGGAAATATTTCAGCAATAATAGCTGATTACTTTCATATTACAAACATACAGTGAACTCCCGGTAACTCGAACATCTTAAAAATCAGGGCAATAGTTCGACTGAACAAATTTTTCCAGTTAAGCGAATCTCTCGTTAAGTCGAATTCAGGTAAAAATGAGATATTAGTTTGAATTATGATTATTCTTTCTTTAGTAAAGATCATAAAGTATATGATCATAAAGATCATATACTTTCATATTATTAACATAAGGAAGAAGTTTCATATATCTTACTTACTGAAACTTTGTCTGGACAGGCAAAATATATGTATGTCTCACGCAAAGAATTAATAAAAATGAAAAAAAAGTTAAATTGTGTAATAAACCCGAGGTTTTTAACCAAATTTTGAAATCAGCAAAGCGAAGGTGATTTAAATTTTTTTTTAAAAACCGAGGAGTGATTTACAGCAAATCACCCGAAAATGAATGTGATAACTTGTTAATCACATGTGAATCAATTTGTTTTCTTTTAATTTGTATTTTTGTGTACCAACTCAGACGTTCGAACTTTCAGATCGAAACTCGTTCAATTTTAAGGTCTTCCCAAACATTTTTATTTTTGTTCCGGTTGATCTCACGCTCCAGTTGATTTCAAGCTCCGGTTGATTTTAAAAGACCAACCTTGAATTTCTATGGTGACGTAAGGTGTAATTTCACGTGATTACACAACGTATTTTATTAAACTTTTGCAGAAGTCTTGGTGACGTCACGGTGACGTCCGTAAGATGACGGTCATCGTATATTTCCAGATTTTGGTCACAATGACGTGATCGTGCCCGCTGGGGTATCATAGCTATTAGTGACAAAAAAAATAAGGCTTAAAATATTACAAATGTTTTGGGTCAACTGAAAAGTACATGATGTCCAACTCAGTTAAACAGTACTCTTGATATATTTCATTTTTATTTTACAGATTCGAAATGCTTGTAACATTGCTTATCGAAAATTTGACTTCAGTAAATGGCCTCCCCATGTAGCAACGTTGGGAACATATGCATTCAAATTACTCATTGTACAGGTGAGATTGCCTTTGTAATCAGTTTCTACCAAAAAGGACAAAATATCATAATTTAATGTCAAATAAATTTAAATATCTCCATGCACAAAGAGTCCACGGGATCACTAATCACCAGACAGTTAAGCAATTGTAACCACCTCAGAGATAGACTACTCTTTTATTTGCAAATTTGGTTAAAAGAAACAAATCAAAGAGGTTGCATTAAACAACTAAAAAATAACAAAATCAATACTTAGGCTACTTCAGTTCTCCTTCTATTTTTAATATAAACGATGTATTGTATTAATGTTTTTGTTTCAGATCTCAAATGAATTACGATTTTTCTCATATTTAGGAAGTTTTAAAAGAACATTCTGCCTTATTTTGGATGGATGCTTCGATAACGTGGTACAGCAATGATATACAAAAAAGTCTACAAATGGTGGAGAAATTAAATGGCTTCTATATGCCTCTTTCAACAAGTTTTTCGAATTTTGAGATGACAAATCCTAAAATATACGACTACATACCAACCGATTATACAAAGCAAAAGAAAAAGACTGCAAGACAGTTTGGTGGAGGGGCTTTCTTCATTTATAGAACAAAGCAAGTGTGGGATAATATATTTAAATGGAGTCTGTTATGTGCGTTGACTAAAGAATGCATTGCACCAAGATCATCCAAAAGATGTAACTCTGCCAACCTTGGTCATCCTGCCATTTATAGTGGTTGTCACCGTTTTGATCAGTCGATACTTAGTACATTATTATCAAATTATCATAATTTTGATTGGCAAAAAATAGTGGTGCCAATACAAAAAAATATAGTTGACGTAGTGCGACGGTCCCGTGGAGGCAAATTGAAAATGTGCAAGACTTGAGACTTCCATTCTAGGTGATGAACCAACTGGCAAAATGGTAGTCAAACTAAGTTGGCCAGAATATTGGTCACAACTAATAATTAAGGCTTGCTTTTTGCACGCGAATAATTCCGATGAAACAAAAATCGTTAGCCCTATGTTGGTTCGAATTAGTAGGAGTTAGCTAACTGTATTCTAGTCTGTTTATACTAAAAGTGTTTTTTCAAGTCATACTTTTCCTTGATCGCCTTGTTTCCTCAGATTTCTTCTCCTTGAACTTTTGTATTTCATTGCTATTAGGAAGGAGAAAATTGTTGTTTTTATTTACTGGCGTTAGCAGTCGCGTTTGTGCGCGATTTTTGAATGTAAGTCAGCCTTTAATTATAGCTTCTTAATTTAAAGAATAGAAATGTTGGAATCGTTATTCCTTTTATTTGTATTTAATATTTGTTAATAGTAATATTGTCAGGTTTGAATTGTCGGGGAAGTATTTAGTCACAAAATAATTGGCCATTAAAACCCGACTTTTTTATCCCCAATAAGGTAAGCTAAAATCAGGACGCATCGGCCAAGGGTGGGGAGGGTCGGTCATTTTTAGTTTCTTGCATAGAAAATGTTCCAGTTAATTTTCTTTACGCAAGACCAGCTAGCTCAAATTCATAGGAACAAATATAACACTTTCTCATCTGGTGGGAAAACATTTGACACAAACTGTTTTTGAGTAAACAAATTCAATACATTTCTATCTTGTCCAAAAAAAAGTCATTGCTATCCCTTCCTTCTGTCGAAAAACGACTTGGAAATAGCTATTTAAGGGTATTTAGAGAGCTATTTTAACGAAAATTTTCTTCGTCGCCGAACCAGGATGGGGAACATTTTTATTTTTTTCTGGGCCCCTTTACTTTACATTTTGTGGCGCGGGCCCTGCATTAATGTTCAGGGTGAACGTTATTAATGAAAAGGTATATTGAACCTTTCTTCAAGTTTTTCTATATTTACTTAATAGGCTAAAAGACGATGGATGTTTTGATGTAATTTCCAGAGGAAGATTTAGATGTAACCAGTAGAATCGTCTTTCCATAAACTAATTGATTATAAATGCATTTTGTGTGTGTTTAAAACGTTTAAAAGCAGCTAATTCATTATATTATGTCGCTATAGGGTAGAAATATAACTTATCCTCACTAGGCTAGCACAAAAAGATTGTGTCCTACATTTAAAATACATGCTATAAAAAGCTTAAACCAGCATTGAACATCTTATTAAAATGCTAATCGTAAGTTGATTACAGAGCAGTGGGTAATTGCCTTGATCATGTAGTTGCAATCAGCCTTCCCTGACGTAAACGCCCCTGATATACATTAATGTCAAGATATATGCAAAGATTTAAGATTTTAACTTGATCTCTTTGATTCGAATTGTGAATGGTAGAAAAAATTTCGTATGATAAAAAATTCATTCCAGAAAATGTGTCCGGAGAATCACCTCCAAGAAGCTGACCCTCCCCCTAATCCCTGAAAGATCAAGCCACAGATAAATCCCTTCCTCCTACTACAGAAGATTGCCACAATTTTCACTGCCACCAACCCCATCAAATTACCCCGCTGAAGTGTTATATATACACATTTAAATATATTCACTGAAGGGAAAAATATGTAGTGATAAGTCACAAACCCTTTACTACAGGAAGATTCCAGCAATTATCAGGTAATCTTATTTTCTAATTTACTCAAGAACCTTGATTAACGCAACCTTCATTAATTCGAAGAAAAGTACCCCCTCTTGATGTAGCTTCAAACATGATAATGCCATCTGGTTTTTATCATAGAGAGGAACAATGACAACAATGGGACAATAGGGGGGGGGGGGGGCGCAATCTTCCGAGGAGCAATTCTTCTGGGGGAGAGGAACCAATCAGAGTCTGCTTTTCCAACATTATCAATAAGATCAGTATGGAAATCTTCAACAGAGAAATGTTTCACGCTTTTATAACTGATCTTTTTTGGAGGGAGATGAGCACTGGTGGTTTTAACATGGTAAAAATCAGATGATGATAGTCGCTTAACCCAGTTTCAAAAGGTTGACCCTTTTTAAAGCTGTATTTCCTATTAGAGAGAATCAAATCAATACATCTGCCATCAACCGATTTAAAACATGTTGGTTTTGATATGAGAGAATGTAGGTCAAAATTAGCCATTAAAGAGGAAATCTCAGCATCAGAAACAATAGCATTAAAATCGCCCATGATAACCACATTATCATAACTTAAAAAAAATATAAATCTAATTGCTTAGTAATATATTTTGTAAAATATCTTAATTTATGTGATGGATGTCTGTATATAGCTAATACTTACCATTTTTGTTTCCTTAGATTCAACTCAACAGGTAAACCTCTGAATGTCACTAGGTAATTTGTGAGTTAGAAGTCTAGATGATACAGATTATTTTAAATATGGAAGGAGACCACCGCTTTTTACCGTAACATCAAAGCGAAGAGACGTCTTAAATCCTGATACAATAAACTGGGCTTCTGGAAAAGAGGAGTCTAACTTGGTTTCAGCTTTGCTTATACTTCGACCAATCAAATTGCAATTTTAATCGGCGTTCGCCAGGGTCTTCTTTGCCGCCGTCCGTATATCAAAAAGGCAAGAAACCCTGGGTACGAGGTTGTGAATTTTACATTTACAGATGAATTTAATGAGACACGAAATAAGGAGAGACAAAAAGAAATTTTTATACGAAAAAAGTCTGTAAGATATTGATTATTTCATGTTTTTATCTACATATTCGTCAAGGATTTGCATCAGGGTTGTTTCTATTGAAATCTTAATTATTTCGCCTGGGAAGGCAAGAAAAGAGAATTTCCTATGATGTGTTTTGAGATACCAATCCGTTAAATAGAAATATCTTACGATTGGTAACTTTTCTTTGCATGAATCATTGCTTCCATCAGTATGGATTGAAATCATACCGTAATTATTTGATCAGCATCCATATTAAATTTTGGATTTTCTTTTTCGAGAGGGGCGTTGAAGAAGTGGGCGGTAGGAGATTTTGTTTTGGGTGGCAGCGAAAAAGAAAGATATTTTTGTTGTCAATTTTTTTTCTATCTATTCTATTTCAATGTCCATTTGGTATGAATAAAAGAGAACTTTTCAACTTTTCATCTTAATTTGTTTTTCTAATATATAAAAATATAAAAAAAAGTTGTATGTATCATATAAAACGAGTTTTAATAACCCCTTCTTCCTTCTGAAAGATGTCTCCTTTTCAGATAGGGGGCGCAAAGAATATGGGTGCTTTGAAAGATTCACATGGACGATTATTCGAGAGGGGCGCTTAAAAGCCGTTAGGGCTTAATCGAATAATAACAGTATAATCATAAAATTTTGGTTTAGTATGAGTAATCAAAATGAATATCTGCGTTCATGGAGAAGAACTAATAAACTTCTCACGAATCACCATAAGCCATATGTGAATTTTCAAAATTTTACTAGATTCTGAATAACAGTTTAATTTACTATTTGTTTCAGAATTCCAGAAACATGTGTTAGTTTCTTGGTCAATATACAGGACCTTCTTCAAAACATGTGTTCGCAAAGGCAAAGCTTCCAAAGTACAAACAACAGGGAATCTGTCCAGCAAGTACCAAAAATTGAAACTTTAGAAGAATTCGATGAAATGGAGAGTAGATTATCAAAAAACGACAATCTACTTGGGTTGATAAGTGTAATACTTGTGCTTATGTTGGGATTATTTGCGAAATATTTCAATAAGTTGAATCAAGGAAACTTTTCGGTTATTTTATGCTTTTGAAATCGCTGTTGAAATCTTTAGACGTAATTCTTCTTTTAACCTAAGAGTGAACACCAAAGACGTTATGGAGAGGTAATAACTTGAATCAATAGAGAGTCTTCTAGCAAATCAGCAGTATTGAAATGTTTAATTTTTTATAGGCTATTATCTCTTAAAGGGATGTCCTGTTTCAATACGACCGGAAAACGGAGTTCAGACGGGACCTTCATTTATCAAGTCATAGTAGGAAAGTTACTAATTTGATCTGATCTTGATAGATTTATGTGGATGACGATAAACTTGATTTCTTTGGACTCATTAGGGGAGATAAATGTCGAGCTTGCTTGTTAAGATGTATTCAAAGAAATTTTGTCTTGATTTTTAGCTAAGTGTACGTGCATGTCATAAAGAAACCACCGAATCTCATGTGCACAATCAAGTAAAAGATATTTAAAGTATGTTCCATTCAAGGTTGGTGGCAGTGGAGCTCTAAAGACCACCAATAGCAGTCAAGCATGAACCTTATGCACAAGCCGTTTATTATTTTTATTTTAGTATATTATTTAAGTATTATTCATTATTTATTTCTTTGCGATTTGATCACATTATAGTTTTGGAAACGATATTATTGATTATTATAAATTTTTAGCTGATAGTTGTTTATTTATAAACGGAGCTTTGTTTCATTTGAAGCGTCCACTTTCTACGATTCTTGATAGTTTTATATTATAATAGAAAAATAACACCTGTATCGCCTAACATTTTTCTAGAATATAGTATCAGCTACCTTCATTCAGTTTTAATTCACATTCCTTACCGTTATGAGTTAGGGCACAAGATTATTCATCTAAATTTAAACGGTACAAAAGCTCACATTTCCATCGTTACTGCAATGATATTATAAAATAATGCCTAATGTTACTACAACGTTAAAATAGGTCCGATTAAGGTTAGGCAAATGTTATTCTCTAACGTTAGCACAACATTATGATCTAACTTTATACCAAAATTTTAACATAAGGCTAACGTTGTAACAACGTAGAACTGATGTTAGGCTAATGTTATTTTCTAACGTTAGTACAACAAAAGCTTTCACTTTTCACTTTTCACTTTCCACTTGTCACTTTCACCAAGACTGCATAAATACAACATAAAGACTAACATTGCGACAACGTTTATGTGCCATCGATCGACCGATCTGGTAAGTAAATCAAATTCTCTTCGTAGTAAATATTTTTGAGCGCAGAGTTCAATTACACTGTAACTCCACACCCTGTTAATCAAACATAATCCAATAATTTTGCACCTCATATGATTAGCCCCTTAATGGGAAATGATGACACCCCTTTCCCCATTTTCAATTTTAGTTAGTGAGGGGCTAAGCCTGAAGTTTATGGCATGAAGAAACATAACGCAGACATCGTGCAAAAAACACAACCTCGAACGCTTTGTGTGGACTTTGCGCATCATCGCAAGAAAAGTTGGGTAATTAAACCGTTTTAGCAAGACCTGCTGGCAAATTAAAAAGATTTTCTCCGCTTTTTGTAATAAATTTACAGCTTAAATTTATCATGCGTCTCCTTACTCACCATCGCACCACACGAAAATGTCCGGATGAGTTTCCTAAGAGATGTGGTTTTATAGTATTGTCATAAAATATAGCTACTGCTAATGCTTCATCACGTAATGATACAAGTTATTATGCAATTATACAATTATACGATTTGACAGATGTTGTTAAATGATGGAAGCATGTAGTAGCAGTGATGTGTATAAAGAAGAGAAGAAAGGAGAGTTTCAAAAACATATATTAGGGAGTTTATGCAAATGCGACCACAACAAGAACGAGGACGTGATTGAAACAAAAGATTCGTTTTCCTTGTGTGGTTTGTTTAGAAAGAAAGTCCATTTCATACTATACCGTTGGGAGCATATTATCAGTTAATTACATCATAAACAGACGTGGACGTTCTACATACAACGTGAAAAGTTGTACAAAAGCGAAGACGCAAGGATATCAGTAGATTATGTTTTATTCTTTTCCGAAAGCATTTCTGTTTTTTTGTTATTACAGACAAGTTCTTCAAACTTAAATTGCTTTATGATTCATTAATTTCTGAATATTTGTGGATCACTTTCACGTCGCCGTCCTCGTTGCTGTCGCAATTGCGTAAACTTCCAACTACGTCACAATGAC
The DNA here is from genome assembly GCA_039566895.2 of Turritopsis rubra. Classification (NCBI taxonomy): domain Eukaryota; kingdom Metazoa; phylum Cnidaria; class Hydrozoa; order Anthoathecata; family Oceaniidae; genus Turritopsis; species Turritopsis rubra. Next base: position 6,259,337 of record CM077627.1, read on the forward strand.
AACATATTTTGTTTATACTAGGGCAGTCGCTATCTACAACAAATCAATCGATTTAACTGCTAACAATAATAGATTTATGAGATAATGAGTCCAATTACGATAGTTTTTAATTCTTTATTCAACTTAAAGCCTGATGCTATTTACTCATCAAATGTAAAGTGATTCTTTCTCAAGATCCATCGATATAAAAAAAGTTCAAACATGAAACGTGGCAAATGAAGAGATTCAGAACAGCGGAATTAAAACGAAAATAAGAAACATTTGAACGTTTCTAACAATACATTTAGATGAGCAAATACATAAGTTATAAGTAATAATATATAATATATAAGTTAATGAATCATTACCAGAGTTATCATCCTTTGAAAAGAAGCACGCAAACAATATAAAAAAGAAACGTGGGTTAGTTAGTTCAACTGGTATTTTATGTCATCGCTGAACGTTTTGAACACTAAATTTCAATGAGATATTTTCAGTTCTTTTCTAATCATTTGGAAGTAAGTTTTACCCTTTTCAAAGACAAATAAGATAAAAAACAGAACGCCATCAACTAGTTTTAACTGGATTCTTATGGAGCCAAAAAGATTGAAACGTCTCTTTATAGTTATTGTCGTATTTATCTTCATAGTGATGCTTATTATCAACTATTACGACTTTCAGTTTTCACTAAGCAGCTATTCACCACTCATGCACAGCAATCCTACTTTAAAACAGGAACCCCAAAAAATAATCAAACTAAACCAATCCGGAAAGTCATCCCACATTAAAGCAATGGCGGTAAAACTTAATCAAAGACAGCCGATCGCGAAAAAGTCGACCAGCCATCCCAAATCACCGCTGAAGTATCCAATTTTAAAACAAAGTCCAAAACATTTCATCAACGTCAATCAATCAAGAAATATTATCGCAAAACCATCCCAATTTAAAATAGCGGCGGCAAAAGTAGATGAAGTACAACCGATCACGAAAAAGCTGAGCCATGACATACTAAAACCGAGATTGCCCAACCTAATCAAATCCGAAAAGATTATTGTTCTTGCCCCCAAAAGTTCAAAACATTACATCTTAGGAGCATTCCATAGCTTACTAAACAATAAGACATGCAAATATTCTATGTGCAGGACAACAAGAGATATAAGCTATTTCAACAAAGCAGACGCTGTGATTTTCTTTGCCAGGAGTATGTTCTCCCTAAGAGAGTTAAAGAAATTTAATGAAACCAAAAAGAAACATCAAGTATGGATCTACTTTACGTTAGAAAGCACAATCTATACTCCAAATTCAAAGTACTTAGATAACTATTTTGATTGGATAATGACATATCGGTTAAATTCTGATGTCAGGATGCCGTACGGTTTAATAAAACATCGAAATGGCACAGGTGAAAAGAAGGAGAAAAGGAATCACGCAGTAGGAAAAACTAAATTGATAGCATGGTTAGTCAGTAACTGTTTCCAAAAAAGGGACAAATTTGTAAAGAAGTTGCAACAATATTTGCCAGTTGATGTGGGTGGCCGCTGTGCTAAAGGTTTTGAAAGACAACTTGTTTGTAAGAAAAGAGATTGTAAGCAAGAGCTAAAACAATATAAGTTCTATCTAGCAGCAGAAAATAACTTTTGCAGAGATTATGTAACAGAGAAATACTACGAACAAGGATTTTTGGGTGACACAGTACCAATTGTTCTTGGTGGGGCAAATTATTCCAATAAACATCTCACCATTCCTGGTTCATACATTAACCCTTTCAATTTTCGAAATATGAAGGAGTTTGCAGATTATATAAAAATGCTTGATGCGAACGATGAAAAGTACAATGAACTTTTTGAATGGAAGAAAGAATACACCATTTTATATAGAAATCCCACAGCAGGATATCTTACTATGTGTGAGTTATGTGAAAAACTTAACAAGCACTTAAATTTATCCCCAAAATCAATTTGGAATGAAGTTCATGCTGACTGTAATCACCCATCAGAAAAATTTGAAAAATGGATGAAAAACTCGTAACTGCACAATAATATTTTGATAATTGAAAATTGGAGTCATTATATTTATTTTTTAATGTTTCCTTTTGGTAGAAACAGAGCACTACTTTTTATTTTTTTGATTCATGGGAAATTTTCCATAACTTACCCATGCTTTATAGAACTTTCCCGAATTTTTATTTAACGTCGATATTTAGCCAAACTGTCCTACCCCGCCTCCTGTTGATGCGATATTTTTAGGAAAATTATCAAAAATTGTCTCATAGACATTTGCAGTTAATCAAAATACATAATCAAGTAATTAAGGTGAAACAATACAGTGCATCAAAACGAGACAGGGTAGGATAGCTTGACAAAATATTAACGTTTAAACTGAAATTCTTGAAAGGTCTATTAATTATGTCAGAGATAATACACCCATTTTTAACTTTTTTAGAAACCCTTTACTGTTTACAAGTAAACTTTTGTAGTCCATTATTTTTGCTTTCCCTCTTAAATCGTTCAACTAAGTCTTTCATTCAAAGGGACAGTTGTTTGAGGGGTTTTCAACCATTAACATTTCAATAATACAAAAACATAATGCTTATATATTGTTGAGCTGAATGAGAATGAGAACAATGAGAAAATTAATATTTTGAATAGCATGTTTGCGTAAGCAAGTCCGCCGCATACAGAGTGTGAAAAGCACCATGAGGTTTATACTGACAAAAATCAAAATCACGGAAGTAATATGTTATGGAGCTCGAAAAGCTGATCAAATGATTGTATAGAATCATATGTTTACGACGGACCGCTTGGACAGTGTGAATCGATCCATTCAGCTTAGCACTCAGCTTGAGAGCGGGGTTGATGTCTAAGGGGGTTGTCTGGTTGAGCGGTTGAAGCATACTTGCGGCTTCCGTAGCCCAAATGGGGGTTTAAATGCTCTAGGACCTCCTACGCAGGACCCCCATTGATAACAGTTCTATCAGAACTAAAGAGGCTATCCTGGGTAAACATTAATAATAATAATAATAATAATAATAACATTGACACCAAGTGACTTCAGCTGTCGTCATTATTATCGAGATATTTGGCCCTAAATATCGCATTCTTTTTAAGTACACAATGCAATTTTTCACTTTGTGGTATCGAGAGACATCATAATTTTTCCTTGCTTCACATGATAATTGTATCCCTAGTAATTAGCATAATTGGAAAATCGACTGAAAACTTCAAGAAATGTCACAAGGTGTCTCTTATATTTCACATATTTCATATCTGCCAAATGGGTTCTTCACAGCTGGAGCACGCTTACGTCTGCTGATACAAAGGCTACGCTAACAGTTTTGAGAACTCCCAATTTAAATATAATATGCAACGTATTTCCATTGATAACTCAGATTTTGAAACCAGACCGCAATTATAATTATAAATGGTTATTAGCATTATGGTGTATCATTCATAACATGAAGCGGAATTTGCCTAAATATGACAATTTGATGTTCCTATTTTTGTTTCGATATACGAGATCCTGATTTAAACATTTGGCAGTAAAATTTCATAGAAATTAATTGCTTTCAGATTTTAGTACTAATTTGCTTAATAATATAGAAAAGAGGTTAACAAATTCGCAATTTTGTTTCTCCGCTACAAATACACGATTGAAATATTTAGTCAATTGAAAAGCTTGGAAGTCTTTTAGATGAGAACTAACATTCTGGTTGGATCAGTTTAAAAGAAACACGAAATTACATTCAATTGCAATGAAAATATTTATGGTATTACCAAATCGTTTAGTAAAAAACCTTGGCTTTCAACTTGGAAATTGGATGTGTGTTTTGACTGCACCAAACGTTACCGTTACGCCAAATATTTTCAACTTTATTGTTAAGAACATGCACCAATCGTTAACAAACTAAAAGCTGAATTTGTGAATGGATTACGGAGGAGCTTAAATTAATTATGAATTAACGAGATAGAGTTTTGCGGAAAGCAAGAAGGCACAACATTCCTGAGGACTGGAGCAATTACAAGCGACTTAAAAACAAATACAATTTCGTGATGAGAAAAGCAAAGGCGACATACACTAAAAAGCTGACAAAAAAACCTAACAGTCAAAATCATAAATCCTTTTGGAAATCAGTCAAGGACATTTTCCCAACTGAAAGTAAAAATCAAAATAACACCGATAATAATGATAAAAACAACAAAGCAAAACCTGGTAGATTTCGCCAATACTTTGTGACTGTGGTGTCAAATCTTAAGTAACAGCTTTCAACCTTAAAGACTGTGTTTGGAAACCAACAAAGTATATTCCACTACACACTAGACATCAAATTCCAATATGTGTCCAAAGTCTTTCTCAGAAATTTTCTCAAAAGGCTAAAACGAAAAAAGTCGTCAGGTTTGAATGAGTTATCATCAGGAATGCTAAAGGGCTGTGCGGGTAATATTCCACACCATTACACCTATGGTCAACCAATCACATTTGACAAGTACTGTACTGTCAAGACAGAAAGAAGCTACGTTTCTACCCCTTTACAAATCTGGTAACGTTAATTCCGTTGAAAACTATAGACCTATCTTAGTGCTACCAGGACTATCAGAATTTTTAGAAAAAAAAATGATGCTTGAGATGAGGGCATGCTAACTGGTGCCTTGTTTCTTGACTTGAGCAAAACCTTTGACATAAAAAATCAAGATAGGATATTAAATCAAGAGAGACTATGAAGTGGTAAATATAGAGCAGAGAATGATGTTTCATAAAACTTCACCAAGCTAGTGATGTTATGTAGTAGATAATAATTTGAACGCTAATTAAAAAAGAACAATGGATCAGAATTGCGAAAAAGGAGCTTCATGTTGGCTCACGGTTTGACCGCTCAGGGAACACGGTTTCACTTTGAACAAAAAGAAATTTAGAGATGCCTTATCGTTGAGGTATAACAGCCAGATTGCAAATCTACCATCTGAATGTACCTGTGGCAAAGCTTTTGATATTAATCATGCGACGAACTGTAAGTAGGGTGGATTCGTGACCATAAGACATAAGAATGTACGATGTAATAATAATTTCACAACGAATTTGCTGAAAACCGTTTGTGAAGACCTAGAAATCGAACCCAGATTGCAGTCTATCGATAATGACGAAGCTCGACTGGATATTCGGGCACGAGGTTTTTGGAGACAATTTATATAAACAATATATATATATAAAGGTTTTTGGAGACCTGGTCAGTCATATTTCGATGTTCGATTAACTAACACTAACTCCGCTTTTCAAATAACAATCCAGTCGTTAAAGTATATAAAAAACATTAGAGCGAGAAAGTACAATGAATGTGTAACTGGCAATAAACATGTCTCGTTTGCTCCACTTATGTTCTCAATGAACGGAGGGATGAGCCATGAATGTTCTGCTTTTTCACAATCATCTGGCAGGAAATATTGCGACTAAAACCAAGTAGAAATACGAACGCATAATGTGATGGTTAAGATGTATATTGTCATTATGCATTTGGCTTTGCTCTGTCCTAGGGGTACTTTAAATATTTTTGTTGATTCTGTAGAAGATTTCCGTTATGCCAGTGATGAAGCCAGGCTATAAGTCTCTTGCCCTGTGTCGATTCCAGGACGTGTTGTGTGAGTACCAGTAGGATTGATAAGATTTTTATTCATTTATATATTTATCTATGTATGTAGTTTTTTTGTTTTTTGTTTGTCTTTTTTATCTAATATTCCAATATTTTAATTTTTTTTATTGCTTTTAGCCCTTTCAATTCTTTTAAATAGACAGTTGTTACATGCTTAAACTTTATCAATTTGGCGAAAATAACGTCAACCAATCAACTTCTTTTGAATTATAACGAGATGAGATTATCCAATCATGTTATGTTGAATTGATGAAAACTTAGAATTAGAACTAGAACCGTGAATCACAAAACTTTCTAATTCGATGAATTGAATTCCGCAAATCTTGATAAATTTGATTCTAGTAACGTATGTACGTGAGTAAGCGAGAAAGTGTCAGTGATACAATTAAGTAACTAGTATATAAAAAAGACATGGTTGGAGACCACCCCAATAGAAAATATAAAACAAAAAAAACCATTAATATTCCATCCTTGATCGCCCGCATTAAGAAATAATCCATCAGCCATTAGTAAGGAATCATGATTTCTGAGTACCGGGTCCAGTTTATGATAATTACGGTCTTGGGTGTCGTATCTCACTTCTTGCAATCCGGGCCCCACTAAAATGGCTGAGGGTCCTAGGTCTCACATTTCTAATATAATTTTTACGTTTAAGAGGTATGATAATAGTTGTTGTTTTCAATGAGCTGTTCATAAAAAGTTTTTTAAAGTTAATCACAGATATCTTTTATTATCTAACTAATTAGATGCACAGAGGTTCTTTTTTCTGAGATAATCTCTTCATAATTACGAAATCAGGGAAAAGGATCGATGGTAATAATAAATAAGTTTAAATTTTAAAAGCAGGAAACGAAACGACTAGAAAACTTGAGTAGCAGCGCATTGACAAAATAAATACTGCAAACAGTTTGGACAATAAATTTCGTAGAGAGATTTGTAGTTTTTCTTGAATCGTTTGGAAGTAAGTTTTATCATTGTTAGAGAAGCACGCAAACAAAATCAAAACCAAAACGTTAGTTTAACTGCATTCTTATGGAGACAAGAAGATTGAAAATTTTATTTTTAGGTACTGTAGTATTTCTCGTTATAGTACTGTTTACTATCAATTATTTCAACTTTCAGTTTTCACAGAGCAATAATCTGAAACCAAGGCTACGTCATCGTACTTCAAAAGGGAAAACAAAAAAATTGATTAAAGTCAGCCAATCCGAAAAGATTATTGTTCTAGCCCCAAAAAATCCAAAACATATGATATTATCAACATTCGGTATTGTATTAAAACCCAAGACATGCAATTATTCCATGTGCAAGACAACAAAGGATATGAGTTATTTCGACAAAGCAGACGCTGTAATTTTTTTTGGAAGGAGTATGTTCTCTACAAGAGAGTTAAAGAAATTTAATGAAACCAAAAAGAAACATCAAGTATGGATCTACTTTACGTTAGAAAGCACAATTTATACTCCAAATTCAAAGTATTTGGATAATTATTTTGATTGGATAATGACCTATAGGTTAAATTCTGATATCAGGTTGGCATATGGTCTATTAATACATGAAAATCCTACAAATAAGGTAGATGGAAATAGGAACTACGCTGCTGGAAAAACTAAATTGATAGCTTGGTTGGTCAGTAACTGTAACCAAAAAAGAGACAGATTTGTAAAGAAGTTGCAACAATATTTGCCAATTGATGTGGGCGGCCGCTGTGCTAAAGGTTTCGCAAGACAACTTGTTTGTAAGAAAAGAGATTGTAAACCAGAGCTTAAACAATATAAGTTCTATCTAGCAGCAGAAAACAACTTTTGCAGAGATTATGTAACAGAGAAATACTACCAGCAAGGATTTTTAGGTGACACTGTACCAATTGTTCTTGGAGGGGCAAATTATTCCAATAAACATCTCGCCATTCCTGGTTCATACATTAACCCTTTCAATTTTCGAAATATGAAGGAGTTTGTTGAATATATAAAAATGCTTGATGCGGATGATGTAAAATACAATGAATTTTTTAAATGGAGGAAGGAATACACCATTTTACCTCGATTTCGCAAAGGAGGATACATTACTATGTGTGAGCTATGTAGAAAACTAAATGAACATTTGCATTTATCCCTAAAATCAATTTGGAATGAAGTTCATGCTGACTGTGATCAACCATCAAAAAAATTTGAAAATTGGATAAAAAACTGAAATTTAACGGTATTTCTGTGATAATTTGAAATTGGAACTATTATATCTATTTTTTCAAGGAATATTTTGAAAAGAAACAAATGGACTTTTAAAAATTTTAATTCTATTGACATTACCCATGTTTTGAGGGCAACAGGCCCAACTAGTATATCCACAAGATTTGTGATTTTTCCATTTATTCATATATTTACTTTTTTTTTGCCCAGGATAGCTTTTTCATATTTCAATGTGTAGTTGTTATTAATGTGGGTCTGGAGTAGGAGGTGATAATGGAATACACGTGATGCATGAATTAGTTAAATGTTGAAGGTTTAGACAGTAAGGGAAACCAGGTGTACTCACCGGATTTCAACATATATGGTTTGGTCAATTAGAGAATAAAGGAACCCTTGCGTTATATGTTCATCACATAAGTAACAAACTAATTCATTGACTTTGAGAGGAGCGACTATCCACTTATAACGAAATGCTAATTTTCTTACTTTCTACGAAGAGGTCGATATGGTTTTGTCCAGTGTAAGAATGTGATAAAAACCTTACGAAGATTGTAGCACTTGATTAATTAATCCTGTTTTGGTAGCTTCTGTTTTATAGATCATTACAATAATAAACTACGAGCCATTAGTAAAAGAGTAAAAACCATGCAGTTTGTATTCTTCATTACAGGACGTCTGAAATATAAGTAAAGGTAACAGATGTTTGGGCTGGTTGGATTGCAGGGGGGGGGGGGGAGGGGGGGGGGGTCAAAATAATCTAAGAAATTCAGCCGTAGATAATAATGCCCCCTCAGCTGTTTCATGTAGAGAAATGAATTTCAACTTCCCTTAACGCATCCATGACGTTGGTATTCTTCATTCGAGCACGTCTGAAACATATGTAGAGGTAATAGATGTTTGGGCTGATTGGATTGCAGGGTGGGTGGGCTGGGGAGTGGGGGGGTCAACATAATCTAAGAAATTCAGCCTTAGATAATAATGTCCCCTCGGCTGATTCCTGTGGAGAAATGATTTTCGACTTCCCTTAACGCATCCATGACGTTGGTATTCTTCATTTGAGCACGTCTGAAACATATGCTGCTGTAATAGATATTTCGGCAGGTTGGATTTCAGGGGGGAGTGGTGAGGGGGGGGGGGGGGGGGGGGGATAATCTAAGAAACTCAGCCTTAGATAATAATACCCCTCGGCTGTTTCCTGTAGAGAAATGAATTTCTACTTCCCTTAACGAATTCATGACGTTTGTATTCTTCATTTGAGCACGTCTAAAACATATGTAGAGGTAATAGGTATTTGGGCTGGTTTGATTGCAGGGAGGTGGGGGGGGGGGGGGGGGTCAAAATAATGTAAGAAATTCAGCCTTAGATAATAATGTCCCTTTGCCTGATTCCTGTGGAGAAATGTTTTTCGACTTCCCTTAACGCATCCATGACGTTGGTATTCTTCATTCAAGCACGTCTGAAACATATGTAGAGATAATAGATGTTTGGGCTGGTTAGATTGCAGGGGGTTGGGTGGGTGGGTGGGGGGGGGTCAAAATAATCTAAGAAATTCAGCCTTAGATAATAATATCCCCTCGGCGGATTCCTGTGGAGAAATGATTTTCGACTTCCTTTAACGCATCCATGACGTTGGTATTCTTCATTGGAGCACGTCTGAAACATATGCTGCTGTAATAGATATTTGGGCAGGTTGGATTTCAGGGGGAAGTGGGGGGGAGGGGAGATAATCTAAGAAACTCAGCCTTAGATAATAATATCCCTTCGGCGGATTCCTGTGGAGAAATGATTTTCGACTTCCTTTAACGCATCCATGACGTTGGTATTCTTCATTGGAGCACGTCTGAAACATATGCTGCTGTAATAGGTATTTGGGCTGGTTTGATTGCAGGGAGGTGTGTGTGTGTGTGTGGGGGGGGGGGGGGGTGGGTAAAGATAATCTAAGAAATTCAGCCTTAGATAATAATGCCCCCTCGGCTGTTTCCTGTAGAGAAATGAATTTCAACTTCCCGTAACGCATCAGCGACGTTGGTATTCTTCATTCGAGCACGTCTGAAACATATGCAGATGTAATAGATGTTTGGGCTGGTACTTTCGATAATTTGATATGGATTTATTTTAGTTAGCGGCGGAGTAAGCTTAGTATAAACGAGTTTTCATGTGATGTAATGTTTACAAATGTCTGTGTTGTTTGCTCCATAATTATCGAATGCGTCAACATGAAGTATCTATACACCTTCCCGAATTCATGTTTATACGTCGCAATCCAGCACATTTGCCCATACGCGCCTCGTTTTGATGTGTTGAATTGTTCTATGATAATTATTTAATGAATAAAAGTTGTTTAAGTGAAAATGGCAAGGGGGAAATTTCAAGTAATTACCAACATGGAAATGAGTCTCGTATGGACAACTTAGCACGAACGCAATGTAATAAACATGAATTCGGGAAAGGTGTATATCAAGGCAATTTGTAACCATCTTGCGCACGCATCGTGATTGGTAATAAAATGCTCTTTGTACATTTCAAAATATTGAACGATTATTTGGTTCTCAGAGGGTCATAATGAAGATAATACACATTTTTTCATTAGACTAACGTCTTTCCGGTTATAATAGACTTTCAGTCTTGACAGGGCATAAACTGAATTAAAATTTAACGTAATTAGAACGATCAAACCATTGGAAAGTCATCTATACTCCTTTCCCTAAGTTACGTCATTTTAGCTCTGTGCAGGCCTTGCCTCGTTGTTAATCAAAATAGTAATGACGTTTTCATGTAATAATGATCATAAAATTTAATGGACCCTACGGTATTACGTCTTTTTGTCACGCATTAATACGTCATTATTATGTTAATTTGGATTGAGGCAAGGACTGTATAGAGCAAAAACGTCGTAATTGATGGAAAGGAGTATTAAAATCGTGGTTGCTTTTTTATTATTATTTTATTTATTTGTTTTTTCTACTCTAGACAAAGCCTGTGGAAACTTAGGTCGAATACATGCTTTAACTTTTTGATATTCCCGCGTTTTCCTAAGAAAATATGTTTAAGATTTTGGTTGTTCTATTATTTATTAACAAGAAAGTTGTATGCAACAACTTATTGGATTATTTCTTAGCGCAACTGTACCATTTGGCCCCATACATATTGTTTTCACATAACTATTTTTGTTAAGGAAATGATTTCTATCTATAACTGCAACAACAGTTTCATAACCAAAAATGGTTTTGCAAATTTTCTAATCTTGGCGTTTTGCCGCAGACATATAGCCATTTGGTTCCTTTATTAGTTTTTGATATATAGCTATGAAGGAATTAAATCTTTATGAAGAAATAATTTCAGCAATATCACCAATCGCAGCAAAAGACACAATTAATATATGAAAAATATTGGAATACTTACCGAGTTGATCTTTCAAAGATTGTTCCACTTTAATCGTTTTCTCAAGTAACGCTGTGTTGGAAATATCTTTAAAAAGAAAAGAGCGAAAATTATAATTCTACGAAGTATGTTTGACTTTAATTGTTTTTTGAAGTGTTGGTGTCTTTGAAGTATATACAAAAAGACACTAGCGAAAATTATTATCTCATCTGGTAAGGCAATGACCCTCCCATCTATCATCTGTAGTTCTGTTTCCTGCAAATGTCAATGAAGTCTACAAAGCTGTATTGTGATTCTTACCTGGCTGATCTCTCAAAGTTTGTTTGACTTTCACTGTTTTTTGAAGTGGTGGTGTGTTGGAAATATCTACAAAAAGACACAAGCGAAAATTATTATCTCATCTGGCAAGGCAATGACCCTCCCATCTATCATCTGTAGTTCTGTTTCCTGCAAATGTCAATGAAGTCTACAAAGCTGTATTGTGATTCTTACCTGGCTGATCTCTCAAAGTTTGTTTGACTTTCACTGTTTTTTGAAGTGGTGGTGTGTTGGAAATATCGACAAAAAGACACAAGCGAAAATTATTATCTCATCTGGCAAGGCAATGACCCTCCAAATTATCATCTGTAGTTCTGTTTTCTGCAAATGTCAATGAAGTCTACAAAGCTGTATTGTGATTCTTACCTGGCTGATCTCTCAAAGTTTGTTTGACTTTCACTGTTTTTTGAAGTGGTGGCGTGTTGGAAATATCTACAAAAAGACAGGACCGAATAATATTATTCTATTTGGTAATACGACGATATTCAAAAAATCCACCTAGTTTTGGTTCTAAATACCAATGCCATCTATAATGCTGAAAAATATTGAATTTCCTACCGGATTGATCGTTCAAATTTTCTTCATCTTTACTCATTTTTAAAGTTGGCAGTGAGTCACAAACATCTGGAAAATACATGGGCGAAAGTATTTATTTTTTTTATTTTTTTTTTTGGTAATATGATGATCCTTATAAATTCCAGCTAGTTTTGCTTTCTCCGAATTGCAATGAAGTCTATAAAGCTGTATTGAGATTCTTACCAAGTTGATCTCTCAAAGTGTGTTTGACTTTAACTGTCCTCTGAAGTGGTGGTGTGTTGGAAATATCTACAAAAAGACACTAGCGAAAATTATTATCTCATTTGGTAAGGCAATGACCCTCCCAACTATTATCTGTAGTTCTGTTTCCTGCAAATGTTAATGAAGTCTACAAAGCTGTATTGTGATTCTTACCTGGCTGATCTCTCAAAGTTTGTTTGACTTTCACTGTTTTTTGAAGTGGTGGTGTGTTGGAAATATCTACAAAAAGACACAAGCAAAAATTATTATCTCATCTGGCAAGGCAATGACCCTCCAAATTATTATCTGTAGTTCTGTTTTCTGCAAATGTCAATGAAGTCTACAAAGCTGTATTGTGATTCTTACCTGGCTGATCTCTCAAAGTTTGTTTGACTTTCACTGTTTTTTGAAGTGGTGGCGCGTCGGAAATATCTAAAATAGACAGGAGCAAAAATACTATGTTATCTGGTAATGCACCAACCCCAAAGGATTACAGTTCTAGTGTTCTTCTTTCTCTAAAAGGCAATGAAGTCCACCAAGCTGTTTTGTGATTCATACCAGGTTGATGTTGCAGAGGGTTTTCTGTGTTTGACCTTGTATCTGTTCTTGGGTTGCTGGAGTTGGCTATCAGATGGGAATGTCAAGTATGTACATCAGAAGGAGAGAAAAATGAATAATATTAAAAACTGTTGAATACCTTCTAAGAACTTCTTAATAGTAGATCTTTTGTGTGATCCTAACAACATTTTCCCGTCCAGTGTTTTCAATTTAAAATTACCACCAGCTGTTATTTCGTCAATAACTTATGGTCCACGATATCGTGTCCGAAGCGCATCACCTTTTTTTCTTTTCTTGTTTAATAAATATACTTTATCATGGACACAGAACTAGGGGATTACACCCTTTTTAATAGTCTGGTCATAATAATCTTTTTCCTTGTTCCTTGAGTCGGTTAAATTCTATAAAATTATTTTTAAAATTCTATTTAAATTAATTATTTAACACGTTAAATATCGCCAATTTCCAAACACACTAGTCAGAGTTACCAAAGTATTAATTGTTTCATGTTTAGCATCATTTGTAACAAGAAGTATTCAGTTCCTGAAAGTACTATTACCAATGAGAGTTTTTGGGAATACAGAAGTTATACTGACGGCAGTTGGTCAGCTAGACAACTCCCTACACTTTTTGATGAGTGTCAGCAGAGAGAGGAGTGATTCACCCTGTTATTATTACTGACATGGCTCGGCCTTATATTCTAACGGAAACAGGAAGCGAGTACTCAACCACAAAGTACTTTTTTGCATCACGTAATTTGATGAACAGATCCGAAATTATCTATTAGCCTGACCACTAGTTTCTTGGAAAATGTTCTTGTCGATATATGTCGTTTTGTTTATTTCCAATAACATGGTACGATGATCAGTTGCAGCAATAATTCAAATGGTTAATTCTTTGTAAAGGAACAAAGGAATCATATACACACCTCAGCAACAGCCTTACATATCTCTTCGAAGCATTTTTTCCTTCTGATCACCGTTTCCTCTATTTCTTTTTCAGACGGAGAGATAATATTTTCGCTGATCTGGAAATACCATGAATTAATGAATGTGTCAAACATGATATGGCGGGAAAACGCTAAGTATGGTAATCATTCTTGAAGCATGAAAAATATTTTCAGCATACCTCAACATGCATTGAATCTGTGTGTACTGGCTGCCTTCCCCCAAACATGATCTCAAATGGAGAGAACTTGGTTGATCTTGACCTATCCGTTCGCATGGGGTAAAGAACAACTTCTACAAGCTCGTCCCAATTTGACTGTTGTTCATCTACCAATTTTCTGAGCTTTCTAGAAAAGTTATTTCTTGAAATTATTTAATTCATCAGAAATAATACCGTCTACTACGACTATAAAGCAGGGGTCTCAACGCTGGTTATGTTGCCGCTATCCAAATAAACCGACAAGCAAAACGATTATAAACAAGAGTCTAATGGCACGAACACGGTTGCAACGGAAATAGATTTAACAATGGAATACAAGATTCAATTCAATTATATGAACATAATGTAATGTGAGTCAAGGCCTGGTCTTCACTATGGAACACAAATTTCTGTTGTTTGCATTATGAATTATTGTGGTATAGTGTAGTAGGATCTTCAGATCATATCGCGAAGTAGGAGAAAACGACGGTTTTAAACACGGTTATCACGATGTTCCAACCGTAAATAAAGCGGTTGTGATGCCTACTGTTTTGTTTTGTCTCAATGATCAGTTATCGTCAAATGATAAGTTAACTTTATAGCAGACAAACTATCCGTGGTAATAAAGAATTCAAACAAATTAGTGACAGGTTTTTTAACAAAAGCATAGGAAATTTAGGAGACTTTTTCTTTTCCAAAATGAGAACCATTAGAAACAAAAAACAATAACAACAACATCAATAGCAACATGACAATTCCATAAAGCCGAATTTAGATTTATGTATTTTTTACATAAAAGTTTATGTAAATTTTTTACATAAAGTCTTATGTAGAAAATACCTTATAAGCACTTTTGACCATATTAATGTTAAACGACGTTCACATTTATGAATTTTACTTTTCATTTGTGACTTAGCATTTCAACATGGCATCCACAAACAAGCGATATCTGTTGTCATCGTTATTGATCGGTCCCATAATTTCTGGAAAGCTTTTTCGGCATCTTCTCCTACAGTAGGAAAAAAGTTTCAAAAAAATTAGATCTGAATAAGAAAATATCTTAATTGCATCATGCTTTGTATTATAATAAAAACTACTCACCATTTTTCATTCGCATCTCGGCAGCGACTGCTTTCTATGGATTTTTCTTTACCTCTTTCCGGTGGAATTCTGTATTGGCTTTATCAAATAAAACTGGATATCTTTGGACTGGAATTGCAAGCTCTTCCTCATTGAACGCCATTTTGAAATGCAAAGATTTTTTTATACATTTATCGCTTTCGAACGCGTTCTTTTCTCTTTCGAACGTGATTGCGCAATCTTTTCCTTCTTTTTTCTTCTTTTGCTTATATACGGTTTATGTCAAAAACTTTACGAACAAAAATTTTTGTTCGTAAGAAAAATAAACATAAAGGCATAAGTCAAACATAAGAGATTATATAAACCCTATGTAAGTGGTCACATCTATGTAAATTCTTATGTAAAAATTTTACATAAGGCGAGAGAATGAATGAACTTTTGGTCTTATGTACAAAAATTACATAAATAACAACGTAGACTAACCAGGTAGATCAGCCAGGTACCTTAAGAAGTATTTTTTTACCTTTTCAAATTCTTATTTGTGTTTTCGTCTTGACCTTTTGTTTGTGGGTGATAAACAGCTGTCTTTATGCGCTTTATCTGCAGTATCTTGCAAATTTCATCGTTTAACTTTAAAGGAAAGGAAGTTGAATGTCATTTGATATACAAACCTATTTTAGTGGTTCAATCTTTTAGGATGAACCAACTACTTTGATAATATGTACGTATTGTTTTCAAATTACCTCATTTATAAATTCTTTGCCATTATCCGATAATAAACTCCGTGGAAACCCATACGTAGCTATGAGTTTTACAACACACCTTGCCACAGTTACTGCTTCTTTGTTTGGTACTGGGTAACCACAGGGCCATTTTGAAAATAAATCTGTGAACGTTAACACATATTTGTTGCCCCTTGGCGTTTCCGTCAGTGGACCAATAAAATCCATTCCTACAATCTCCCAAACTTTCGACGTCTAAATCAATGGTTTTAGAATTGAAAATTTATCTTTCAAATTAGCAGCAATTTAGCTTCACTTTTTGCGTGGTGTACGAGTAAATCATCCTATTTAAAAAAGGTGAGAGTTACCTCTATAGGCTTCAATTCCTCTTTCATAGGTTTCAGAAGAACTTCTTTCTGACAGTCAGTGCAAGATTTGACCTGTTGAAATTAGCAGTATGAGGATAACATATATGAAATTGCTACCAGTTATTTAGGTACCTTTACTACTTTTTATAGTTTGATTTCTTGCTACAAGTTAAGCGGTACTAGATATATTTATCAGTTATAAGAGTAATGTTTATCCTTCATTTATCTTATTCGCTTTTATCAACCGACGAATAAGGAAACCCTTGGGAAATAAAAGAAGAGCTTTTATAAAATTGTTATCTTAGCAAAAATTGTTATTGAAAAACAAACTCAGGCAGGTTTAAGATTTTAATTCTGGTCAGATTTAAACTCTCAATAACCAACTAAAAATGATCTATTAAATTCATTAAAAGTTTCATAATTAGAGTATCCCTCTTTCTTCCTTTTAAATTTTCCGGTGTTTGGTAATAATATTGGTAATTTGCAAAATACTTTATTCAATGCGTACTTCATTACTGACTAACATTCATAACATTCACGCCCATCATATATGTCGAAATTTTTCAAGTAGTATCAAATAATAGTTTTAAGTATTTGATGGAAATAGTAGATTTAGCATAGAAATAATATTTTTTCTAATTTGTGGTAAGAAAAACAACCTCTGATTATAAATTGACTATGAAAATTTATTTACCATATGTTTAACATCCTGCATTAACCCGGGCCAGTAATATTTCCGCCGTATCTTATGGATTGTAATTGTTTCACCCCCATGACCACCAATCGCACTTCCGTGTTCTGTTTTGAATACATCTTTCACTTCTTCCTTCTTTAGAACAACCACATGAACTATGTTTCCCTCGACTTTAGCTTTCCGATACAACTGATTGCCTGTAATCAATAATAGGAATACTAAATTTGTGAAATAACCTTAGTTATAATAATTTGAATATAATCGGTAGGAAACAAAAGTTAATGAAAGTCTAATTTTTGGTGGAGCGAATGATTAATTTTTGATACTCCACGACTATCAATGAACCAATTTATATATAGACTTTTCATGTCACAAATTTTTCAAATATAAATCATCAAGTTATTCTTGCGAATATGGTCACGTATCCTTACAGGCATTTAAACACTGTTTATACAATTCCATAAATTTTTAGTTAATTCCCTCTCTGAGGGGCGACATTGACAATAAAATTATAAAGTCCTGTACTAAACGTTAGCGCCTTTGGTGCATGCCGTTCCTTTGGCTTAATGGGAGTGAAAATTTCATAGAGAAATTCTCACTTTTCATACTTTACATAGCAAAATATATTTCCTGTTCTTTCTCATAGTTAAACTACTGTGAGCCTTAACAACGAGGACAATAAGGACGGCAAAGTGACAAAGACAAAAGACAAATGCCAAACTGTAACTGTAAAAACTCATGGAAAAAAGTAGATAAAGACTTAAATAACAACAATTTTGCAGAAAGCTCATTTTTATAACTCAACATGATGAACATTGTTTCTACACATTCTATTTTACACCTTTTTAAAAGCAAAAATATTTCAAGAACACCTTTATAAAAACGTGTAAAACTCACGTTCTGAAAGATGTCCATGCATAATAATTAAAAACTCTCTTTTCTCAGAACAAAATTTATGTCAAAACTTTATACCAAAATACCAACCTGAATTACCACCACTACTGAATAGAAACCAAAGTTCTGAATTGCTGTTCACAAAAGGAAATCAAGCAAAACAACCCTAGCAATAGTTTATCTTTATGATCAATAAATAAGAATTATTTTTTACATTGTTGACTACTTTTTCATAGGAAAAGTATTTGAACGATGAATTATTAGCTTCTTTTGCCTCAAAAATTTTTTTTATCAATTTCATCTTTTCTATCGCGGAATTTTTGCAAACCAATCAAAGGGCTGCGGTCAATTTGAGATTTGTAATCAAACAATTTGATACTGGCTGATGTTTGGTCTAATGTAAACAACCTTTAAATCACTGACTGTTAAAACATTGAGTGACAAATAACAATGAAAATCTTCAAAATTTACCTCGATATTCAAAGGACTTGACTAAACTTGACTGTTCCTAAACAATTTCTTATTTTCCTTGTCCATCCCTTTTGGATACTCGGAAGTTTTGAAAAAATTCAGGTACTCATCGTATGTTTGTTGATCCATGGTGTAAAAAACAAGTTCAGAAAAACGTTGCACTTCTTTCGAGTTATATACTATCAGCTCAGTAGAACTTCTTATCCAGACTCTCATAAGAAACAATTTAGAAAATTTATGCACGAATGTCACCACCTGTTTTCACCATTCTTTTAATAAGCATGAAGACAAAAGGATGCTGCTGACCATTTCGCTTGCATTTTTAAAGCAATAAAATACCGCTGACAAATTTTATTGATTTCATTGATATGGACCGCCATAGAGTCTATAACTATGATACAGTGCCTCCCCTATCCTTTTGTTTTTTTTCTATAGACTATCAGCAATTGTTCATTAGGCGCCCTTATTCAAAACAGCAGTCTCACAAATTGCCCCCACCAGAGAGTGCATGTCTTAAGAGTTTTTATCTTCTTTTTCTGACTTTTGTTAAATATGCGTCAGCAGCAAGAAAATTGGAAATGCGTAAATAATGAATGAAAAGTGAACAAAGAAAATTCAAAGAAGCTAATTGCTATTATTGGTCAGCGCGGAAAGCAGCTGATCTTTTATTAGCATTTGTACGTTGTAGTAGATTATATTGACCCCGTAGATAATATTGACCCCCCCCCCCCCCCATGGTCTTCACGTATATCTTTTAGCGTAACGCATATCTGGTAATCCATTTCTGACGAATACGCTCAAGCGTACCAGTTCAGTACCTATGATTGAAATCTGTTGGAACAAGGTAAGTAAAGTAAAGATACCCTTACCGACCCTCCCCTTTTTACCCGTTACCCTTACGTGTTTTTTCTTCTCTCTGCCTATATATAGCTCTTGAACATTAAATTTTGACCGTGAAAATTTTATTCTAGACATTCTTGATACGGTTTGGAAGCAAACCCTTGAAATTGATTCTCGTGATGATATCAACCTTCTTTTTGAAAAGTTTTTCAACGGGGTAGAGGGCTGGATGATCAGTATGCACCTATAAGGGTACTGACTAAGCGTCAAAAAAGCGTGATTCATATCCTTGGATCGCTAAAGATCATTATTAATATTATTTATAAAGGCTAAAGATCCATTGATTAAATCTACTCTCAATAATTTATATAAGCAATATAATTGTAACTTTGTGCAGGTTGAGTAAAAGGATTTTTTATATAAACTATTTTAGAAATAGCCTCAACATAAGGTTTGGAAAGGCATCAATTCTATCATGTCTACTAAAAGTCAAAGTCATCTTTTCCTACCTGCCTAAATCTTCGTAATTCTAATATGACTGACCCTCTCATTATATCCAATGCCTGCGATGATTATTTCTCCTTTATTGCGGATAATATACGATCTAAAATTCCTTTCACTTCCAAGCACTTCTCTCAATTTCTTCAAAACAGTAATCCAGCTTCTATGTTTCTCTCACCAACTGATACTGATGAAATAATCTCATGCATTTCCTCACTAAATAGCAATAAAGCATCTGGCCCTTTCAGTATTCCTAGTCATCTATTATCTTTTCTCAAATTTGAATTTGCCAAGCCACTCTCATTGCTGATCAATCTGGTGTTTTTCCATCCCAACTAAAAATTGCAAAGGTTATTCCTATATTTAAAAAAAGCTCCAAAGTTGATTGTTCAAACTACGGACCAATTTCACTGTTATCAAATATTTCGAAAAACTGATCGTGTATCAGTTTTTATTGTAACACAAAGTTAAAGCATGACCTCCGGAAATAAAATACAAGATCGTCACAGTTTTCAAATATACCATGTAAGAAAAACACAAAATAGTCAGTTCTTAAGTCAGTTCTTACTATAAAATCTAGGTTGAATTTGTGATCTAGTGTATTATTAAATACCATTTTGCGAACACAAAACCTACTGGTTATAAGTCTTGTGTTTTCGTTTGAAAGAACGAGGTAAGAATGTTCTCATTAACCCAGACAGAAATAACAGAAATAGAAATAAAGAAGTTGTACATGTAAATTAGTTTTGCACTACCTAGTGGTTTCTGATTTGGAATGCTAACCTACTGTGGGACGCCCAACTAAAAAATCCTTAGGCATTCATAAATCTTAAGTCTTCATTGTAACACTGATGCATCCAAGAAAACAAATACCTTATCGACCAAGACTTGACACAAGAAACAACAAAAGAATATAAATATAAAATAAAACAACGCCACTTTATTGGTGCGTATTTTGTCATGGAGTAACTAGTTATTTTTTCTTCCTACACTTTAAACATTCATATTTTAATCTTGTTTGAATTTGCTTCATTTCATATTTCTGCAATTTTCATTTTCCAATTGCACTTTTGTCGAGCGCTTGATGGATCCTAGTTTGTGAAATTGGCCCTGAACAGAAAATGTCAGAACAATTTTCAAAAACTAGTATCCCGGGTAAAAACAATTTACTGGATCACTTTCCCCAAGAGTTACCCCATCCTGTGATTTTCCTTTCAATATAGGGATGACCGAAAATAAAATCACACAATCCAAAAGGTTAAGTATCATTAAGTTGTAAAGCTCCAAAAGCTGATCAAAAAAATGTATGGGATCGTCTGTGTACGATGTACCGTTACGGAGATATCCTCGATCATAGATTCTAATGACGTCACACCCAATCCCAAAAAGTTTTAGACCCAAATTTTTTTCGTCACCCCATGGCCAATATCGCGAAACCAAAAAACGTCAGTTATTCTCATTGGTTCTGGAGATATTTGCCCCAAAACGTCGCGTTCCATTGGGGATGCAATACAATGATCCCCTTGCAAAAAATCAGACGTCACGTCGTCATTTCAACTACTATACTAACACTGAAAAAATGCTTCTCACAGCATCGTGGTTTTACACGTTCCTCCTGAAAAAATGACCGTGAAATTTTTAAAAATGTATCACTCTCTAAAATAAAAGTGGGATGCACACCTTGCTATTAGTATATAAAATTGTTTTTGCTCCTACTTCCGTAAACAGTTTCGCTTTTCCAATTAATCCAGGCTCTCCATCCGAATTACTTGACGAATCATGGGGGTCGTAGCTACTATCGTCATCAAAGTCTATACTTTCCAAATAAACTATCAAAGATTTTCAACAGAGAAACAACAAATAATTCATAATTCATGTCTTTCGGTAGATTTGGCCATAGTAATTTTTGCATCCACATTCAGATGAAGGAATGACAGATGCCGACTTGCTGTCCATGGCATACTTTGATATAGCCCTGGATTCTTACTTTTTCCATAAAAGGAAACAAACACATTATCCAGATCACACTGGATCTGGCTTAGGATCTTGTCGCTGAAAATCAGCATACGGCGATATTTGCTGAGCTGTTGAATCTGAGTGGTATCATTGTATGACTTGCTCCAACGTGCAACACTCACATTCATTCTCGGTATGTCCTCCGACGTTACTGCTGGAAGGCTGATTTCCTCTGTCAATATAAAATCATAAAAATCCACAAGAGAGAGCAAATATCTTTTATTTGTCAAGGCTTTCTATCACTTCTTTTTTTCCGCATATTCCACCAGAAATACATCTCATATTTTATATTTCTTAACCAAATCACTGGGTTTAGTGGTTTCAAGAGCTAACATTATGCCCCTTTATTCTTGCTTCACCTGAACTGCTGTCTTCATGGAACTTTTGCCAACATCTACCGAAAGTTTATATGCTTCAAAATGGTCGGGCATTTTCAAGAAATCGTGAGAATGATGATGCTTTTCACTATCAATGTCAGTTTCTGTGACATCATCAGGTTGCTCGTTCGTTTCTTTAAGACTTGATGTTTGACATGGTAGAGCCGTCATAAGCAAGCTGTAATAACAATGGCGTTCCCTTTTCAATCTTATGCACTTGTGACATTTGCATGTTTCGTCACTTTCTCATTTTGTGATGAGCTTTTGCGTTCTTTTTTCTCAATCCAAAAGCGTTGACAGCATATTTAGCTCTTTTTTTGTGGCCAGTGATGTACCTATATTAAATGGCAGGATAAATTGACAGTTTCACTAATACAAGACGGTAATAGGCATGGTTTTCAGTTTGAGCTTTTGTAAAAAAAGTACTAATGGTTACGACGGTTGCAATATTCTACTCAAATATTATCTATAAAATACGACTTCATCTTGTGTGGTTGAGGCAGGAGACATTTTTTGTTTCTCTAATTCAACAATTTTCTTCTTAAGTAGGATGTTTTCGTGGACCAGGCTAAAGCATTGAAAATACTACTTCTTATTGTTATAAATCAGAAAGAATAGGAACTGATGTGAAACGACAATACCATTTTAAAAATGGAACATTGGAAATTTTTCAGTTAGTAACGGTATTTTTAAACAAAATTTACCTTTAGTAAGAGTCATCTTTCTAAAATGTATTAATAAAACATTTATGAAATTTCATTCATTCATAATACTATAGCTTCTGCCCAATGTCACAGTCGGTATTATTTTTTAACCTCCGTAATTTTCGTAACTGTAACAGTCTTAAAAGAATGGAAAAAAAATTGAAATATATAAAATAATGTTAAAATGTATAAAATTATCTGTCAACAACAAATTCAAATTTAGGCATACACATTGCAACTGGGGCTTCATTGGGTATCAGCAATTTGTCACATGCCTCAGTATTGTTTTTCTCAGAAGTTTCATTAGTTTTTGTAACCGGAACACTCTTAAATAATCGGAAAAAAAATTGATAATACAGATATGTTTCCTGTCAATACCTTACACTCGCCTATACAGTAACTACCATCAGGCTTCCTGTAAGTAATAGTGGAACTAGCAGTGACACAGCATCCATAAGCTTATCCAATGTCTCTAGACTGTACGTTTTCCAAAATGCATCTATTGCAACCATAACATCATCTGACAGTGGTTGGACTAAGAAAAGTAAATTACTTCAATATGTAAAATTATCAGATGTAACAGAAGTAATCTTCATAACATAAATCAAAAAGGAAATCAAACTGCATATACCATCAAGGCAGTTCTGGAGATTTTGAATTTTTGAATGATGCTATCAGCTGAGAAAGAAAAATACATATTTTATGAAAGGAAAATAATTAATAAACTATAATAATAAAGCCAAAGGAAAAATCTAATATGATGTACTTTTGGAAAACACTGGAGTCCCTGTGATGAATGTTTCAAAGCCCTAGAGTAATAAATGAAGAATATGAACAAATGTCAAGTGTAATCTTTGATAAAACATTTGTCAACAAATTATTTTTATTGTATAATGAACCTCAATTGGGGTCATATCAGGTACTGACAATTCACCACTTTCAGGTACTTGAATAACTTCAGAATCCTTAAATCCGAACTAAAACATGGAGTAAATTCTATGTCCTTAACTGATATTTTCAATGTAAACTTTCTGTACCTCAAATGGTGCTACATCAATTTTGAGCAATACATCACTCAAACCATTTGTTTTACAGACATTACAATCCTAAAAAGGAATACACTTGAAAGTACTCACCACATCTTCAAAGCTTTATATTTAGTATAAATCTGCAGTGTGATCATCATAAAAGATTAATGTCTATGAAACCTCGAGCTCTACTACATCAAGCATCAATTCATCAATAAAAAAATTCAAAATATACAAATAAGGTCCCAACCCAATTCAAATTTAGGCTTACATGAAAAATTCAGATAAACCGCAATGTGCTAGCCTAATGAATTCAAAATTAATCTTAACATACTTCAACTGGAGTTTCATCAATCAACAGCAATTCGTCACATGCCTCAATAGTTTTTGTAACCTCAAGACCCTTGTATGATGGTAGTTACTGTATAGGCGATTTTGGACTTGCTTGTTCGTTTTTTGGTGGTCATGGAATTGAAAAATCAAAGTTACAGGTATTACAATAACAATTTTATGTATCATGAAATGTTTGATTACATTTCAAATTGTATATTAAAACGTATTTTTAGAGTATCTGGGGTTTTTTCCTTGATTAAAAATTCATAGCAAATTATAAATATTAACAAAGGTTAATATTAGCTGATTATTACAAATGCCTTCTGAAGGCAAGAAAACTTCTCCCTGTCTCCTCTCTTCTAACATTTTACCTTCAAATAGACTGCTATACATCTCAAAGTCACTTGTTTCATGTGAGAACAAAGAGGTAGATGGCACCTGAAGTTTTACGAGACGCTGTTGGCTTCCAAACAGAATCATTTCTAAGTATCGATGCCTACCTCTTAGCTCTTGTTATGGGGGAGTGCTTGACACGTAATGCCACTGGTAAGTTGATTGAATTCATTACATTTCTTTTTTGTCCAAGTCGGAAAAAGGAAATCCACATTTCTATGTAATCCTATGCACGGTTGATACTTTTCGTGTTTTTTTTTTTCATTTCCCAATTTATTTTATGTTGGTTTTACGTAGTTTAACAAGATACATGATAAATATAAAATGAACTAATCAATACCAACTCGTCAAGCTATAATTTATCAGAAAACCCTACAAAGTTTACAATTGCATTGCTTGATTAAGTTAATGGATTTAAGACAGAGTTTAAAAGCATCTAATGAAAGTTTAGACTTGACACTATCTGGTAAGGCGTTCCACGAAAGACTTCCTCTAAATAAAAAAGACTGATTGCCAAAGCGACTTGAACTTGATGGAGGAAGAGAGAGAAGATTTGAGTTTCGCAGACCGTAACAGATGTTTTTGACCATGAATAGTGTCTTCATAAAAGAGGGATTCAGCCCATGGATGGTTTTGTATATCTCTCATAAAAGGTAGCGTAAATGCATCTCATGTATACGCTTAAACCCGGACAATTTTAATAGTTCTTCATAGCTTTTAGAGAAATCTTGATAAACCGCTCTAAGTGCACGTTTATGGATACTGTCAAGTTTACTGCATGAAGATCTGCCACAAAACATCCATATAATAGGTGAATAATTAAATATAGACAAAATAAAGGAGTTAAATAAAAGTTTCAACTGGTCCTCTTGGAGAAAAGATCTAATCCTGTTGAGAGTTTTGATTCTATAACTAGCTTTATGACAGAGTGAGGAAATATGACCAGAAAAAGTTAGTTTGTTATCGATAGAAATACCAAGAAGCTCAACAGTTTCAACAGAGGTAATTAAAACATTATCAGCATATAGACTAACTGGTAAATTGTACTTAGGCTCCCCTAAGACTAACATCTGGAATTTTGACGGATTCGCGGCTAGCTGATTTGCTTTACACCAGGACAGAACAGCTGAGAGGTCGTATTTTAGATTTGATATAACTTCCGCTAGAGAGTTGGCACAAGAATAGACGGTATTATCATCCGCAAAATTACAAATGCCAGTCTTAGTTACAAAAGATAATAGATCATTAATAAAAATATTGAATAATAAGGGCCCGAGTATGGATCCTTGAGGTACCCCTCTCAATATTTGCAGCCAAGAACTGAAAGATGAACCAATTTTGGTTCGTTAAAAACGATTACTCAGGTAGCATTTAGAAAGTTTGAGATTTTGGTGATCAAGTCCATACGCAGCAAGTTTAGCAATCAAAAGCTCATGGTCAATACAATCAAATGCTTTGGACAAATCCATTAAGATTGCTCCAACTTTACCAGACCTGTCCAAACATTTATGCCATTGACCAATCATTTGGAGTAAAGCGTGTTGAGTGTTATGCTTAGATCTGAAGCCGCAGAGCTGCGAATGTAAGATGCCATCAAAGTATTCAGCTAGCTGATTAAAAATAATTCTTTCAAATATTTTAGAAAAAGATGACAAAATACTAATAGGTCTATAATTTTCCTTGAGAAACCTGTCCCCTTTTTTGAAAATTGGAGTAACATCAGCAAGTTTCATGGTTTGAGGAAACTTACCCAAATTTAGAGAGGCATTTAGACATAGAGCAATTGGCTCAGAGATGATATCAGCAACCATACGAAGGACTTTTGAAGGAAAAGGTCCACTTACACTTTTCCTGTTGTGCTTGAAAATGAAGTCGGTCAGCACCCAACCATCGATGATATGCGTGCCTGTGTTGTGAACAGACATTGTCAGCCGATCATCAAACACTAGTTGCAAGAGAATGTAATTTTAGATTGTATATTGGATGCTGATTATTTTCCAGTCAAATGGGTGGCATGATTTTACGTGAATAATAAACAAAATCTCGTTCTGGATTATCATTTTTTTGTTGGAACGATATAATTTATTAAAACCCTTTTATCTTTCAGATACTGTAACTAATTCGTACGAAACTGTAGACTGCTGGGAAGACCAAACTGTAGACTGCTGGGATGACGATGCAGACACACGCTTTTCCGCCCCGTGCGTTTTCGAGAGACTCTTCTCTTTACACAACGTGTATAGAAGTGAAGAATACGTTCTAGTTCATACTAAAAATCAGCCGATTCTTACATCGGGTGTCTGAACAGGTATCTTCTTGTTCATAATCGCGTTTGAAAAAACTGAAACTAGTGACAATGAGAGTATGATTGTTAATTAAAATTTTCTTGAATTCCAACAGGAATTTGGATTTGTGAAAACTCTCCACATAATGAACCTTGAATGGACACGAAATATCGAGTTCGCTGTATGGATGATTTTTAATGAAGGTATCTTAACATGGTTTGCAAATTCGATCGCTGAAGTAAACGTACCTTCGCATGTAAACATAAGAGCTAATGTATATCACTAATATATATCACTAATATATATCACTAATATATATCAATTTTGTTGAAACATGTTTTATTTGTTTATGTTATGTCAATTTGTTCCTTTCCCCTTCGCAGATTGCAGCAAAGCTTTGTTCCATCTGTCTATTGTTAACATAGGTTCAATACCAACAAAATTAGAAACTTCCGTAACGGTGCTATTATCAACCCACTTTACAACAATAAGACCAGAATTGTTATCAGTGTGATAATCAACAGCTCTTGGACCTTCCTGCTCCAAGTGTTTCTCCAAGTTAGGGGCGTTTGTGAAGTCTGTTTGATATAATAGTTCCAACAGCAAGAGGTCCTTCTTTTCTCAAGAATTGCATGAGCTCTAACGTTGCAAACCAAATATTAAAAAAATCTTTACGCCCCATGTTTGATGCAAATCATTGCAGAACTTGGAAACCACTTGTGCACATTTTTGAAGACCAGAGCGCTTGGGATCAGGTTCATCTTTTCCAGCATACAGGTAGAAATCATACATAAAACCAGTCATCCTACCTCGAACAAGATTTTCTGAAACCACATTTTCGGGGTTTTTTGGGCTTGTACTGACGGATTTTCAAACGACGTGTGTTCGAAGGTCTGACTGCTCATCTATGAAATGAAACTCTTCAGGGTCTACTTTGAAACAGTCATTACGAACAACCTCAATTAATGGTTAAATTGTTATCAACAACATGCAAGCTTCCCTTCAATGACTCAAAGCGTTTACGGGGTCTAAAATCAGCTATTGGTGCATACGTCAAGTTTTTTTAACAATACAGTGTGTAAGAGGTCAAGTTTAACACCCTATTCTCTTTATTTTCTCTAAACGCATCCATGCAGTTGGTATTCTTCATTACAGGACGTCTGAAACATATGTAGAAGTTGTAGATGTTTGGGCTGGTTAGATTGCAGGAAGGGGTGTCAAAATAATCTAAGAAATTCAGCTTTAGATAATAATGCCCCCTCGGCTGTTTTCTATAGAGAAATGAATTTCAACTTCCCTTAACGCATCCATGCAGTTAGTATTCTTCATTACAGGATGTCTGAAAGATAAGTAGGAGCACGTCTGAAGCATATTTAGAGGTAATAGATGTTTGGACTAGTTAGATTGCAGGGGGTCAAAATAATCTAAGAAATTCAGCCTTAGATAATAATGCACCCTCGGCTGTTTCCTGTGGAGAAATGATTTTCGACTTCCTTTAACGCATCCATGACGTTGGTATTCTTCAATCGAGCACGTTTGAAACATATGTAGAGGTAGTAGATGTTTGGGCTGGTTAGATTGCAGGGGGGGGGGGGGGGTGGAGGGGGGGTCAAGATAATCTAAGAAGTTCAGCCATAGATAATAATGCCCCCTCGGTTGATTCCTTTGGAGAAATGATATTCGAATTCCCTTCACGCATTCATGCAGTTAGTATTCTTCATTCGAGCACGTCTGAAACATATGTAGAGGTAATAGATGTTTGGGCTGGTTGGTTGCAGGAGGGGTGGGGGGGGTCAAAATAATCAAAGAAATTCAGCCTTAGATAATAATGCCCCCTCGGCTGTTTCTGTAGAGAAATGAATTTCAACTTACCTTAACGCATCCATGCAGTTGGTATTCTTTATTACAGGACGTCTTAAACATTAGGTAGAAGTAACAGATGTTTGCACTGGTTATATTGCAGGGGCAGTCAAAATAATCTAAGAAATTCAGTCTTAGATAATTAATGCCCCCTCGGCTGTTTCTGTGGAGAAATGATTTTCGACTTCCCTTCACGCATTCATGCAGTTAGTATTCTTCATTCGAGGACGTCTGAAACATATGTAGAGGTAACAGATGTTTGGACTCGTTGGATGCATGGGAGAGGGGGGGGGGGTCAAAATAATTTAAGAAATTACGTGCTCGAATGAAGATACCAACGTCATGGATGCGTTAAGGGATGTCGAAATATTATTTCCAGGGGAATCAGCCGTGGGTGCATTAAAATCTAATGCTGAATTTCTTAGATTATTTTGACCCCCCCCCCCCTCTGCCATCTAACCAGTCCAACTATCTGAACCTCCTATATGTTCCAGACTTCCTGTAATGAAGAATACCAACTGCATGGATGCGTTAAGGGAAGTTGAAATTTATTTTCTCTACAGCAAAAGACGAGGGGGCATTATTATCTAAGGCTGAATTTCTTAGATTATATTGACCACCCCCCCCCCCCTGCCATCTAATCCGCCCAAACATTTGTTACCTCTACATACGTTTCAGACGTGCTCGAATGAAGACTACCAACTGCATGGATGCATGAATCTACCTCGGAAAGCACCTGTGGATCATTATTTAATTGAAGTGGATCGGTGACGCTCATAGTTAACTCGCGCTTTTGGTACTGCTCGTTATGTTCTATTGAATCTTATTTTATTTGATCTAACTGTAAACCACGGGGGTCAATATTATCTAGAGGGTCAGTATAATCTACTACACGTCCGTACGTAATTCCAATATTTTTTGTCCACAGTTATAGGCTGATTCCGCAAAACATGGGAATAGAGGCTGTTCACAAACCGTGGTTAATGTAGGAATGGTAAACTGCAACTTATATAAAGTAATTAATTATGTGGAGTGCGGCCTAAAATACAGAAAACGTGCAATCCTAATTTGTGTTCCAGAGAACGACACAGCACTCAAGGTTAGAAATTCT
>CM077627.1:8089102-8266133 GCA_039566895.2 Turritopsis rubra
TGAAAATTCAGTCAAGTTGAGATCAAAATATCCTTTTTGAAAGGCTTCAAATAGAGGGAAACTTTCTGCATTTTGTCCAATATGCAATACAGATTTCAGTCAGAGCTCAGTCGAAATTTGAGAAGAAAGGTTTAGGCATTTAAAGTAGAAAGAAGAGAAGCACCACACTATATATCTATATACTATACCATAATAAATAATACACGCTTTTTTGAAAGCAACACAAAATTTTGGCTGAGGCTCATGTTGATTACTTGTTGTTTGTTGAGATCTACGTGAGAAGACCAAATTTAAGTGTTTGTCTACTCAGTCAGGTGGCCAGCGCAGGTTTCTTTAAACCCAATTTCATATAACAAGAAGCATCTCATCAGCAGCAAGCAAAAAATAATATGTCCCTTTTTGCTCTTTTTATTTTAGTGTTAGGCTTTGTTTCTCAGTTTATGTGTTTTTTCCTTGTTGCGCAAATCCAGTTGAGCCTAGGTTGTTGCTTATAAAATATTGCTTATAAAAAAATAGTGCGTAACCTAATGATTAAGGTAAGGAGAGAGAGGAGGGGGGCATCTATACTCGTAGAGATGATATTTCTTTTCTTTACCACTAATTACCCTTGAAGGTACTCGTAACAATTTCATAACTATTACATCACGATGCAAACAAACTCTGATAATCAGCTGGTTATTAAACATGTTGAGAATATATTCTTGCATGGGGAACGGAAAATGCCCCCTATATATATGGTAATCTGCTTTCAAAACGAGGAGTCATGGTTTGATGTCCCATGACCAATCTTTCTGTTAAGTGGCGATAAGAGCACGTGTGAATATCAACAACTTCATTTCATTCATGTTTTTGTTTGAGACTCCTCTTGAATGTACCCCCAATTATTCAGTGAATTATTCAAATTTAAACTGTAGGGTCAACATTACTTTATTTCTTTATTTCTTTATTACATTACTTCCATCCAGTAAGCTTCCATTTTGAGTGTTTTTCAGTTTTTTTCATTGATTAATCGTTTCAATTTTAACGTAGTGAGGAGATTAGATCCTGTCAAGAATATATGCCCTTACCTTATTTAAAATGTTTTAAAATGTTCAATTCCAAAAACAATACTACTACTTCTTTAGCCTGTATCTGAAACAAGAAAACAGCACAAATTTAAACAAACATTGATTCAGGAGGAGGGATGCTTATTCCAACAAAAACATAAAAAACAACAATATACCTTTACTTTTATTGAAATTAATGAGGTGGATTTTAAAACCATTTTTAACAGATCGTGGCAAAATTTGGAAAGGTTGAAACAGGAATTTCGATGTGATAGGTAGAAGAGAAGAAAAAAAATGTGTCATCTTAATTCATTGATTTTGTGTTTCATTGCGATCCCTAGAGAACAACAAGTTTGTGTGTTATATCTCTTTATATTTTCAGTTGCATCATTGTAGATGAGCTAGTCTTTGTTTAGTCTACCTGTCTGGCTAAACTCCCCATTCTTGACAGTATTATGATTGATTGATTAATATTTACTTATACATGTATTTGTTTTGGACATTCAGTGTTTTTGACAGGCAGTGATTTGATGTATGGTGAAAAGTAACTTTTCCTCTTTATAGTTCTTATTAGAAAATAATGTGATATTCATTTTGTCACGGAAAACAATTTAATATATCATAATATATACATGATATTGTTGATATCTATTATATATAGCTAGCCTTAAGGAACTTTCTCATGAAAGCAGTTGCTGTTTTATCAAAGTTGACCAATGGCACTGGTAATAGAACTACTGCTGAGAGAATATGGTAATGTTATTTAATCAACATTAACAGTTTGGAGATCTACAGCACATAAATGGCCATGTAAAAAGTACCTTTAGGAAAGAATTTTTTGCAGACAAAATATTTTCAAATTTTCAAAATTAAATTCTTGCAAAAAAAGTATTACTCTTTTTGACTCGAACCCTGTGGAATTAAATTCATGCAAATTGTTCATGCAAATTTTTCGAAATTCAGAAATTTGAATTCCCGTGAAAAATCGAGTTTTTTTCGAAATATGATATTAAATTCTTGAGAAAATTTCTTATCTTAAGTAACTGACACACTATTTTGCTTTTTCAGTTTTTATCTAAAGGAGGACTTTATCGTGCATTTGCTGGATACCACAATTTTGGAATCAACTGAAGAGTTCAACTATTTTATTAGAAAAAATGAAATACAGGCAGTTCTTGGGATTCATCTAGTGCATGCTGGGAAATTATTGATTGGTACATTGCTATAGGTAGAGCTAGCAATTTGAAAACACTCATTGTTTGGTAGATAGGTCTCTGGTATGGTTTAGTTTAAGTAGTTATATAACTGAGGAGTTTTGACTGTGAATATAAAGTGTTTTCAAATTGTTAGTTTGACACACTCTTTCGAATAATCTTTCATAGATAAATGAAATTATAATTTTATAATTGTTTTTGTGTGCCAATGAATAAACACAAGTGGAGGATCTCTTACTGCTTGTTCTCATAGTTCATATATTTCTATATTACTTAGAATGTCCTGTACCATATGCTCTCATATTCGGTGGGACTGATTTAAATGTTTCGAGGGATAGTATTGAGCTTGCGTTAATGAACAAGGTTGCCGCAAATGCAAAGTATACACATATTCAAACTGTATTATTGTGTCACTGGGTGTCTATTGGCACAGAAATGTTATTTCGTTTGATATTTGGTATATTATTTGGTTAGGTATTTGATATCATTCAATGATGTCATGAAGGCAATGGCTGAAAAACTTTGGGTAGAAAGATATTTTATTAATTTCAAATTGTATATTAATTTACTTGGTTCTACTTGTCTCTTATTGTTGCATGTAATTTATATTTCCAGTTTCTTGTCTATGACTTGTTCTGTTTTTTAGACAAAATGCTTGGACTTAGAAAAGATTATTATTCAGCACCAAGGTTTACATAATTTCCTCTGCACTTCCTGGAACTGAAAAGTGAAAACAAATGCTAAAACTGAATTTTGATGTGCAAATTGTTGGCCTGTACTCTTACATTTGAAATAAACGATTCATCGAAGACAAACTGTTTGAATCCTCTTTTGGCAGCATTTCAACATTAAATGTTTAGAAGTTATTTTCTGTATTCAGGGGATAATACAGAAAATTAATTTGGGTGTCGCTAGCAGAGTGAACGATGTGAGCCCTTGAAGCTGGGGGTCTGGGAGCGTGTTGTGAGTGGTCACAGTGGGGTCCATGGGTGAAGTCTAAATTAGTAAGAGTGTTTATGTTAGGGTCATAAACACTTGGCAATACATGCAATGCGCTCAGTCAATATTAAGGTCAGTTCATGAATCAATAGGTTTACCAATGTTCAAATCATGCTGTATTAGCCCCTCGTAGTATGACTAATATTTCATTGTATTTTACCATCAAAAACCTTGTTTTTGTTTTTATTGATGAATTTAAGGTTGGCTGTATGTCAAGTCTTGATATCTTGATATTTTAGGAATTGTAATGGCTGAAAACATAGATTATGGATATGAAGATTTATTTACAGAATTTAGCATGGTTAGTATTCGAGCTGCGGTTTGATGATACTCTTATTTATGATTGGTCATCAATTACCTTCAAAAAGATTGTTACCAAACTACGAACTGAATCATGTACAAAGATGTGCTCGTGAATATTTTGTTTTTTATTTTATTTTCAGGAACAACCTTTCCCAGCTTTTAAACAGAAGGTGTGCTATATACTGATTTTAGCTTGCTCGTGATAGTACTTTAAAGGAAGAAACTTTCATGAGTCAAAAAAATCTTAAAATTTAGGGAATAAATCACAACCATAAGTTATAAAAATGTTAACAATATTTTTATTCCACTTTTTTGTCTTTTCTATCTGGAAAACAATTAAACAAACTACTAGACATTGAGGAAATTAAAGTAAACTTTCGCAAGTGAGCTCTTTTAAGATTATTCACAGGATCAAACTTTCGCAATTGTAGCAAAAAATCGTAAAATCGCAAAAGTTATCACCATTTCTTACAATTAACCAAAATCTGATGGCAGTTATGATGAAAAAAGAATTGTTAATCAACAAACATTTTGCATGCTTTTAATATTTTACTTTACAAGCATGTGTTCATCATGGTCGGTGGGATCAGGCCTGTGAAAGATGTTCTCTACCTGGTTGATGTCATGAAAGGTAAAACTTGAGTTTCGAAATTTTGAGTGACAAAGTATGTATCACACGTTCTAGATTTTTATTTGTACAGTTTGAAATTTCCATCTCAGTTTTTAAGGTTTTTGGTGGAACAGATAAAAATTGAACAGATAAAAATTGAAAAGTCACAATGAAAAATCTAAGGAATGAAAAGTTTTAATTGTTGAAACTATGTGTTAAAGTTGGTTAGTCGAACTTTCGGTTAGTCAGACAAGTTTTTTATTCCCCTTGGATTCACCAACCTAAAACAAGTGAGTGGTGTGCTTTTTTGCTCTGTCACATGTTTTATGTTTTTTCTAACAGAATGGCATTTGAAGGACAATCGTGTTTACCTTGTGGTAGTTGGTCCAGAGGTGGATTTTGGATTTTAAACATTTTTTTTAGATTTACTTTAATGTGCGAAATAAATTATAACTCGAAATTAATGAAAAATCATTTTTTTCTTGTAGTTGGATAGAGAATATACAAGATTATGCAAGATAACATTCAAGAAGTAAGTATGTTTTTTGTGTACTTGATTTTTTTCATTCAGGATAAAGGCATTCATGATTTCCTTTCAGTTCAAACAATCTGTTTATATTTCCTGCTCTGGTAAAATCAAAGGTGATCGCATTAATGAAACGCTCTTTCGCATTACTAAATTCATCTGTTAGTGAGGGAATGGCTTCCGCTATTCTCGAGGTAAGCAGTATGCCTTTTACATAAGCGTTGAAGATGTTTTCATGGAATTTCGGAGTGCTTTTGGAAGTCAGTTTTTCGATTTCCATATCTTTCATCATGCAACTGCCATCTATGTAAATGATTGTTTTTTTGTTTTAAGGCCATGTATTTGCAAGTACCAGTAATTGCGAGACGAAATGATGGTAATGCAGCATTGATTCGTCATTTGAACACCGGTTTGTTGTACGACACAGCAGAGGTCAGTTATTCATCTTTTCAATGGACGCATGTGAATATAAGTGGTCAAAGTTTACTTCGTATTTATATGATTAGATAAATTAAAGGAAACTGTTTTTCCCACTGTTTTTCCTTTAAGCTTTTTTCGTGAATTCTCTCACGACATCTTGTTAAAGAAAATCTCAATTCTTGTTTGAACACCATTATTATGCCCTGGTCAACATGTATAATCTCGTTTTCAATTTCAAAATTGCGTTTTAACTACTCCAACGGAAATATAACTAAATTTACGATTTTGATTTCCACCCGCCGAAGGGTGGAAATCTTTGGTTTACCTGAGGAATCTATTTTCGCTGAACGATGTTAGAGGGTAAAGCTTCAGTTTACGGAGTTAGATAGGATATTCTATTTGATAGAACTGACCGCAGTTTTTAATTAAAGGAGATTTCGTAAGTACTTCAATTTTCATAAAAAATTGCATGTCGAACAATTAAATGGTGCCGATTTCAAGTTTGTGAATCGTTTTTCATATTTTGGCCGGAAAAGGGCAATTTGGACACCATTTGGATTCAGGAAAAATTGAATTATAGGGTTGTGCAATGTACCTAGACCATCAAGACCATCAAGAACATTGATAGACCATCAAGACCATCAAGAACATTGATAGACCATCAAGACCATCAAGAACATTGATAGACCATCAAGACCATCAAGAACATTGATAGACCATCAAGAGAAAGCTTTTCCTTATTCTATTGCAGTTTAGTTACAAATAAACTCACTTGTACAAAGCCTAATTGCCGTCTGGGCTCTAGTTTTCAATCACCCATTTAGCTAAAATTTGCGTTAAGTTTCTATAAGTATTTGTCCTCTCATACGATATACATTTCACATCTCAGCGGAAATCTTCAAGCCGAAGCCTCCTCATTTTTTATTAGAACCTCGTTTATAAGAATATTGAGGCTGAGATTTACTTAAGAAATAAAGAGAGTTGTTAGAATTACTAAGAAACATTTCTTTCCAAATAACAACAGTAAAATGTCTTTCGTGGTTCGACAAAAATGTTTTTCTTCTTTCCTTTGGGAATACAAGAAACCTACATACGTAAACAACCAAACAGTGTTTGGCACATTTCTAATAACTGTTTTACACTTTTCTTGGAAGAACACAAATAAGAACATTCGAGGCTAAAAAAGTATGAAAAATAAGCACAACCTCAGCTGAAATTTAGACGTTCTTATATAAAAGCGTGTAATAATTTACACGAAAACGAGGTTAGACATGTTGACTAGTATAGTGCTTAAACAAATTCGGGAAAGGTCTATTATTGAGTTTAAAATTAAGCATCATTTTTATTGTGTTTGTTTACGATTAAAATGAGATGATACATTGATAACAATGACATCTTTTTAGTGACGTCATCGATGCGAATCATGTTTTGAACATTTTTTCCTTTCGACCTTTATCCTAATTTCGACTCGTTTTACATTTCAATTTTCGTACGCGCGCGCGTGACAGTTCTGTACGCACGCGCAAAGTAGACGTGATTGCAAATTATTTCGTAAGTAATCCCAGAAGTCCACTACAATAATCTCCAGTTGGTTTCGTTCGTCTGCGCGTATGAAGATTAACGACTCTTTCCTCTTCCTAGTAACTCGACATACTATTAGCGTGATGGATTTCTGTTTTTTCCAGGACTTCAAGAAACACGCCAGCATGTTAACAACATCTGCAAATGTACGACAGGAGTTGGTGAAGAATGCTTTTCATTATCTTCAACAACGTCATGATTGGAAAACAGAACGAACTGGATACCTCACATTGATGAGAAACATCACCTCTTGAACGACCCAGTTAAAATGTTACAAGATGATGATACCATTTCGTTCGAAGATTGTAATCGCCATGCTCCTGTGTATTTTCCAGAACTAGCACGACGACGAGAATGTCCTTTTCTCCTGTTTGGAATGAGTTTCTACGTAGGTTCTGAAATATCCGTCAAATGCGTGTTGATCATTTTTTATCAACCTTCACGAAGAAAAAAATCTTAAGACATTATCGATAACTCAAATGTGAAAAAAATGGAATAATGAATTCTTGTAAATTGTTCTTGTACTTGTATATATGTACAAGGAATCGCTTTTTTGTGAATTTCCAGTTTTATTAAATGTAAATATTGTTTCATAGTTGACTTTTATTAACATTTTACGCTATATTTTGTTTGTAAGTATGTCAACTTAAATACTGATTTTCTATTTATCTATCTCTTTTAGCGAGCATTAAAATCATTCCCAACTACCCAGGGTATCACACATTATGAGTGCAAACACTCGGGGCAAGTCACAGCGCGGTTCATGCTTATGAATTATGCGGACCAGAAATAACCGGGTTTTTTTTTTTTCATTTTGAACTTACAATAATTTTATTAATCGCGCCTCCAATAATTCTTCATCGTGTTCAAAAATCAAAACAACATGGAGAGAATATTAAAAGAAGAATCACGAACATTTTCTTGTTGGCAATATTCGATACACAGACACAGGTTAGTGCATCGAAGATAATAAAAATGTATTTCTAGTTATGTTCTGTGCAATTCTACAATTTCTTGGTTCTATTTATCTTTGTTTGAGCAATCCTCACAGACAGACAATTTTGTAAACTTTTACCAGAACTTTCTCTTAAAAATTATATTTTTCTACTACATGGTTAGTCATAACAGACATTATTGTATAGTATAAACATTATTGTGTTGTTTTGGAAGAAAATTTACACTTAAAATCTAAATTTATGGTAAAAACAGATAATACTTTCTATTTGTATATTCTCTCGCTTAAATTTTAATTGCGCGGGACTCACTAATTTGAAATGGACTCGGGGTAGTTCGGTATGCCTTTAACTTTCGAGAATGACCAGAAGGCCAATAAAAACTTTGAAATAGCTAGTTTTACCGAGCATACGGTTGGCGATTTTGTATTAGGTAATGTTGATAATTTTCATGCAGGGTTTTATCTAATTGTTTGGGATTTTCAGGTCTCAATTGAATCAGAAGGTGGAGGTTTTTTTGGTCGTGTTTCATATATTCTGGTAATTTAGGGAAGTATATATACATACATATATTTTGGCTGATTTGGATACAATCTCGTCTTTGGTAAAAGTAGGGCCTTGTTCATTCTTCAATTGAGTTTCATAAAGCGATTGAAGAAAAGCTTCTTGAGAAAAAGAACATGGGAGCATTTGAAAAGCATGCTCATTCCTAGACCACGGCACAGTTTTGAGTGTTTTCGGTATTTTATATCGCATATTTTTACCAGAATTTGTTAAAAGTTCATACATTTTGCTCGTACGTTTCGGGTGTAATTTCTGCCTCGGATGCCTTAGATGGTTTTATATGGAAGAACGGGGAAAATTTTTCTTAAAGATAATGAACTGTTATAAAGGTCGTGAGAAAACTGTCAGGGAATCTCCAAGAGAAAACCAATCATTTATTTACCTCGTTTGTTTGCCATTTTGATATAAGTCGGCTGCTTCTTCCAGACCCATTTCTTATTGCTCAAATGGGAGATTCCCCCTGCTGACATCAGCACACTGCAACCCTCAGTTCTATTTATAACAGTGTTTTAATTAAACTTTCTTCCATGACAACAAAGAGGATGATGCGATTAAGATCTGGTTACTTAGAAGAGAGGCTAGTGTCGATGCAGAATAAAGGTCTTAATTTCAAGAAATAATTTATCAAAAAGCGAACAG
The DNA here is from genome assembly GCA_039566895.2 of Turritopsis rubra. Taxonomy (NCBI): domain Eukaryota; kingdom Metazoa; phylum Cnidaria; class Hydrozoa; order Anthoathecata; family Oceaniidae; genus Turritopsis; species Turritopsis rubra. The sequence goes on from CM077627.1 coordinate 8,097,958, forward strand.
AAAGCTTTGTGTTCAGATAGTAACCATTCTCATAAAACCCTGTCACGTGGGTTCTTTCGATGAAAGAAGGGACGTTCTATTCGTTTCTTCAGTTTTTAGATCTCCCGTACCAAAAGGCGAAGAAGTTTTGGAATGAGATTGTGACTTGACATGAAAAACTAGAATAAAGTACCCAGAACCCAGTTCAACTTGATAACAAAGGTATGAAGACATTTAGAGCTTATCCCAACACTAGTTCAATTTTTTCGTCGTTTTCCGAATTTCAATTGCTAGTTGAGCAATACAACTTCGATATCATTACATTATCTGAAAGGACGATAGGAACTGAAATATATGATATAATATATGCTGAAATATATCCAACTTCCATCATACAACAGCTCCTATGAAAATCGTGATCAACGACGAGGTGGAGGAGTTGGCTTATATGTTAAAGACAACATCAAATATAAAGTGCGTAATGATTTATAGGCAATACAATACAACCTAGACAATGTGATTGAACACATTTAGGTAGAAGTGAAGGCCAGAAATCAAAACAATTCCTTCTTACTTGGTTAGAACCCTCTATCAACCTAGCTCTAACGAAGAAGAGAAACGTCAATGGCTCGAGAAATTTGAACAAATACTGTCACAAATACACATCAAATGACAAGGTCCAATTGTAATTACAGGAGACTTCAACATAGATACAGCCCAAACACAAAAACACCAATCCACCATCAGAAAACTTCGAACTCACTCAACTTATAACAGAGCCAATACGTGGCAGCATGGTTATAATCGACCACATCACTACAAACATACCTAATAAAGTCACTAAAACTGGTGTCATTCCTGCAGATTGTATCAATGACCATGATGCTCTATTCGCAGTAATGAATATACGGAAAGAAAGATATGAATCAAGATACAATTTTATTCGAAATGAAAGCCAATTTAAGCTACCAACTACATTACCGACTTTTGACGTTTGCCTCTTGATCTGGTCTACGGAGTTGATCAGTTGGACGACCAAATCTCTGCTCCGAACAAATTGATAGTACGATAATGCGTCATTGGAGAGGTAAAAGGTAACTAGACCGCGAGGACCCTGGATGAAACAAAATCGTATGACCTTATTACAAAAGAAAAGAAATTTCTTCTGAAAAAGAGCACATCAAACCCAAACACAGAGTGATTGGAAAACATTTCGAAATATGAGAAACGATTTAAAAGATAGAATTAAATCAGGAAAAAAGATAATTCTCCAAGAAAGCATTATCCACAAAAAGACCCAAAGACGTATGGAGAACATTCCACAGAATACTATCACCCAATCCTGAACGAATCAGAGCAGATCCAGAAAGAATCCATTGCTTCAAGAATCTCCACTGTTTAACTAACTGATTTCCATTTATAAAAAACATCGAGCAACAACCACGCAAACTCATTCCAACTATCAGAAACCACAAATGTAGAAGTTCACAACTTATGGCGTATGCAGCTTCGATATGAGTGCTCAACAGGACACAACAGTATACCTGTTAAATTCATTAATCGTAGAGTTCATTGAATCACACTCACGTCATCAATAACTATCAGGAAATCGTTTTTTTTCAAACTGATTGGAAAATAAGCCGCATCTGTGCAATTCCAAAAACTGACAACCCTTCTTCAGAAGCTGATTTCCGTCCAATATCAGTCCTACCAATCCTTTCTAAAGTCTTTGAAAAAATAAGCTTAAAACAAATGACCACTTACATAGAAGAATTCAACATCTACCAATAAACACAATCAAGGGTTTCGCAAAAGGTCATTCCACCACAACCTTGCTTTTGAGATTAAAAGATGACATCACTCAAGTGATGAAGAGAGGAAAAGTTACACTTGCTGTGCTAGCCGACTACAAGAAAGCTTTTGATACAGTTCATCACACGATATTACTCCAAAAACTTAAATCGTTACATTTTTCATCAAATACACTTTTGCTACTCCAAAGCTTCCTTACCAACGTTTGTGCAAGAGTCACTTCACAGATCGAGCAATTGCAAAACTGCAAGAACATTGACGAATATATATATACCGGGTGTGCCAAAAAAATATTTTCGCGATAATTTACTTTCGGGAATCAGCCAAAAATTCACGAAAGCTTCTGATCGTGAAGTATTGAAGTACAGTAGACTCCCGGTTATTCGAAGCTCCAAGGGGGATAAGAATTTACTTCGAATAACCGGGAGTTCGAATAACTGAAAAATTCGTTTTCCCGCCAGATTTTCAACTTAACCTTAATGGGATGGACTTTTCTGAAGTAATTGAGGCATTGTGGTTCAGTTGAGCGTAATAAACACAAAGAATTTTTACTTTTTGAAGAAAGAATAAATTTGAACAAATTGTTAACAGGTTTTAAAATATGAAAGTTATAAAGAAAATGTAGTAAATACAAGGAGTTCAACTCTTAAAAAAATCTTTAATGCTACATTGTTTTTTACTATCGATGTAGTGTTTTTGACATGTACGTGTTATCATGTTTAACTGCTTTCTGATTTCAAGACCATTCTCGTCAAACAAAGACCATCTTTCCAACAATTCTAAGGCCTCTTCCAACTCTGACTGCTTTGGCTTCTTCGGGGGGATGTCATGTGCCTCAATTTCATCATCATCGTCATCTTCGAGATTCGGCTCGTTTTGATCTTTGTCCTCATTAAGTACGATTTCCACGATTTCCTCATCAGTCAATTCAATTGATTTACTCGTGCATACCTCAAAATCAATATCCACAAAATCATCTGCGTTCAAGATGTCGCCGTCAACTTCTCTTTTTTTCAACTCGCTTATGCTGTCAGAAAGAGATTTAAATGGGTCATCAGCATCATTGAGACTCGTGATCTGTGCTTCTTTTGAGATGCCTGCCTTCTTAAAGCAGTTTTTAACGGTGTCTTTTGAAACAGCGTCCCATGATTTGACCAAGATTTGCATCCCTTCAAGAATGTTAATTTTAGGGACCTCTTTACCGCCGTCAATGAACTTTATTTGACGTTTCACAAGATTTGACCGGTAATATGCCTTCAATGCTCGGATTACACCTTGATCCATGGGCTGGGTCTTAGACGTTGTATTTGGTGGTAGAAAAACTAATTCTACTGCTTTAAGACCAGTGACTTCTGGATGAGCTGGGCAATTGTCAATTATCAAGACAATCTTTCGACCCGCAGTTTCAAATTTAGCATCGAGTTTTTTCACATAATCGGTAAAGATTTCAGAATCCATCCACGCCTTCTTTTGAGCTTTGTACTGACAGGGAAGACTTTTGACTCCTTTGAAACAGCGCGGTGTAACCGATTTTCCGATAACGAACATGGGCAACTTTTCACCTAGGGCATTTCCTGCTGCAAGTCCTGTTAAACGAACTTTGCTGAACTTTCCACCAGCACATCTTTCACCTTTGGCATGATAGGTATTTGTTGGAAGCATCTGGTAGAACAAGCCGAATTCATCAGCATTGAAAATGTCTTGTAAATCATAGCGTGACAAAATGGTTGGCAGGTGTGTTTCTTCCCAGCTTGCTGTCATCTCTGGTGTACAAGACTTTTCCTCTCCAGAAATAATTCTGTAAATGATGTTTTGTCTGTGCTTCCATCTGTCTAGCCAGCCTTCTGAAGCTTTAAAATCAGGTTCGTTGAATTGCTTTGCAAAATCCAATGCTTTTTCTCGAATGATTTGACCACTAATCGGCACAGTTCTTTCACGAGCGTTAACGAACCACTTGTAAACTGCTTTATCAATGTTATCGTATTTTCCGGAAGAAAGCTTTTGTCTTTTAGCTCCATACTGGCCTGATTCATACTTGGTAAAAATGTCACTTTTATTCTTAACCCAGTATGAAAGTGTGTTAGGTGGGACACCATACTTTTTAGCAATAGACTTTTTAGTTGTTCCTTCTTTTTCAAGCTCTTTCAAAGCAAGATATTTTTCTTTGATCGTCAGAACAGCTTTCTTCCTTGACGTTGTCTGAGCGGTTGCCATCTTTGATGTGGATTTGAAGAGCCTTTAAAAAGTTTGTTTACATCCACCCACTTGTTTTTTAATCGAGCTTTCGAAACGTTCGAAAATTAGATGAAACGTTCGAAAATCAAAGGAAACGTTCGAATTTTGAATGATCCTTTTAAAACGTTCGAATGTTATAAAACGAAACGAAACAACACAACAACAAAGCAGTCACACCACAATTAGGACGAAGAAGTGAAAATTACAATGGATCTTGTTTCAATGATAATCAACGAAACACAGCCGATAGAAATCATTCTTATCAAGTATTATGAGAGTAACTCAACCGTTATGGGATATCATGAGTATCAAAAGAAATGGAACGCTGTTATTAGTGAAGTCCTAGAAGCTAAAATGGAACCAACAAACGACATAGACAAATATGCAGTGGCGGTCTGCAAAAAAGGAGATATTGTTGGTCATTTGCCTAAAGGAAAAACAGGAAAATTTGCCAAAACGATATTTTACTTTCTGAAGTCAGAGATGTTGTGTACTTGCAAAGTAAAAGTGACAGGGAAAAGAACTAACTTTGGAGATGATAAGGGATTGAGGATCCCCTGTTTGCTTCAATTCTCTGGACCGAAGGAGAATATTGAACTTTTGAAGAAATTGCTTGAAGAGTGTAAATGGCCATGAATATTGAAACCTGATTTTTTGAAGAAAAAAAGTGTTTTAATCGCAGAAAATCAATGTTCTCACTCGACGATCTCCCAATAAGAAAAATTCGAATAACTGAGGGTGACTTAGCCTATAATTGGCCCCAAGGGGAATAGAAATCACTTCGAATAACCGAATTATTCGAATAACTGAAGTTCGAATAACCGAGAGTGTTTTTGCCTGAGTTGGGTAAGCAGATCCAAGGGGAACGCCATCTCACTTCGAATAACCGAATTATTCGAATAAGTGCAGGTTCGAATAACCGGGAGTCTACTGTATGTAACGAGTAACAAGTACAAACCTTCAAAAATGAATTTTAAGAACTTCTATCACAATACCAGAATTACTTGCTTTGGGATTTGTTTGACAATGCAGTGGTTTGTTTGACCAAGGCAGTGAGAATATTAGTTTCGGTTTTAAATAAGTTTTTTGCGACACTGCTAATTGTATGATACAGTAGAGATTTCTACCATTTTATCCAGCAGTACAAACTGGACAAGCTTAGATGTTAGCTCTGGAATGACATCAATATGATGCAGAAACTGAGCTCCACTTTCAATCAACCGTTTACAGACTTCATGCCGAGTTCCTGTACAGACTTATCCCTCCGAACATTTTAAAAGGCATAATATAATTATCAGATATAAATTATTATATAGGACGAAGAACCATGTAATGTGGAAATGCCAAATAAATCCTTATTATCATACATCTGTAACGTAAAATGCTTATCGAATTATTTTAGATATTCGAGAGTAATTGTTCGATTATAACGCTTCATATAACGGATGAGAGCCACTATCGAATAACTATTATCGAATATTTAAAATTATCGCTTTGTTGATATTTAAATATCACAAGCTCAACTGAGTAATTCCGGATGTCCCATTTTACCTTATCGAATATCAGTTTATTATAAGTTTTTCGATCTCATTCCTTATATAATCTTATTCACTATTTACTTCAAGCCTTGCAAGGATGAACAGATAGAGGTTGGTTGCGAGAATCTTCTCAGTGATACGGATACAACAGATATTCTACAAACGTGCGTACAGTCGCATAATCGAGTCCTTCCACAGATACTCGGCTGATTTGTTCATTTTTTAGATCCTTAGAAAGGTTTTTGCGGTCAAAGCTCACTAATGATTCCCTTTCACCATGAAAATTCAGAAAATCCTCAGAATGTGTTGAATTGTTCGTTACTTCATCGTATAATTTCATTTCCTCTGTTATCCAGGCCATATTTTTGATCGACTTCTTTGATTCATCTGACAAATTTAACGTGTTCAGTTGATAGCGAACAAAGTTGAAAGCAGAACCATTAAACGTGATGCATTGGATGGGGATTGGTGTCTTCAAATCTTCGCCCACTTTTTCACCGTTTCTCAACGCACTGTTCAACGCATGCGCAAAACTGTAGAAAATGGCTAGAAAATAAAGACTTCCCGTGAAAATTTCAAAATTTTTTTGAAGAGCAGCAGCCCTGCCCGCAAAAGCAAAAAAGAAACGAAAACAGGACATCACCTTGTCCGACATTAAATTTAGATTGACAATTAGCCGGATTGACGAGTAATAAAGTTTGCGGATATTGATACGGCGAGTCGTCATGGAAACCAGAATTTTCGGTAAAATGGGTAGGTAATTGGTGCATATCAAAGAACGGTGAAACGATATCATCCCAAACCACGTCTGCATAGCGAGTTTCTTCAATTTCTTTCATATCTGCAAAAGCTGGAAGCAAGTCTTTCCCCTTGATCACGTGACCATGTCTTCCCGTCACTTGTATTTTTTTATTGTTTCGTTGCCATGGAGCAGAAAGATCACAACGATAACACACAGTCCTCGATAATAAATCACGCTTACTAAAATAAACCAATTGTTTCAGAGTGGAAAAAGAAGATAAGACAAGTGAACACATACAAACAAATGCTTCACACAGCCAAGTAGAAACTAGAGAACGTGCAATGCAAGCAAATCCGAAAGTTACATAAACAACCATTACAAATATAGTGAAACTTCTCTATAGCGGACATTCCATATAGTGGACACTTTTTTCAGGAATAGATACCTGTCCTCCTTGTAGTCCAAACTTCTACTTAACGGATTTTTTGGTCCCGATGGTATAGAGAGATTTGACTGTAATCATTTGCTATACATCTGGAATACCTGGCTAAGTTACTAGTCCATACAATTTTCATCATGTTCATCAGGAGAGGTAATGCATAATCTGATTTGAATTTCCTTTTCAATGCTTGGATCACATGATCTTTAGTATGTCGTCGATTCCATTTCAACTCTGAGTCTCGGTGGAAAAAGTTCACATCGATAATACATTTCATAATGGCGTTCTCTACATGTTTTCTATTGGTGGTTGAAGATGTGGTCAGCGTCTCTTCGTCACAGTTGGTCTTTTCATGCAGTATGCTTTTCGTGAGATAGCAAGCTTGTTTTTGATATTCCACAGTTCGCGTGGCAGGATATATGACGTATGCTGAATGAAGCATTCTCTTGTGCAGAAACAACCTCGTCAAGGGTGGAAATTTAATCAATATTTTACAGTGAGACATATCTTTCAATAATCTAAAGATGAACAAATCACAAAAAGGTTGGAAAATTTTCAAAATGAAAGGTTGTTATATATGTCACCATTAAATCAAAATATCAAAACAATTTCAGTATTGTGATTTCTTTCAATATTCGAATCCACTTTTACCAAGTACATCAATCAACAATGTAATTTTTCAGCAAACAATTATTTAATACAAATCGAATATTGTAAACAAAGAATTCGATCGATTTCCTTTGTTTTCACAATTCGATTTGTTTTAAAAATCAAAATCACTTCAATTAATCGAATACAGCCCGCTTTAGGGAGGCGACAGCGATAAGGTTTCAACTCGCATGCCGGATTCTTCAACCTAAAAAACTCTCCAGATATAGTATGGTAAAAAAATACAACCGGAATTATACAATCGAAATTGTAACGAAAAAACGCCAAAATTATACATTTTGATCGAGAAAAAAACTTGCGAAGATCACGTATCACTTTTAAAGCGAATCCTTATATCAACACCTTTCGGTGACGTGACGTCAGAAACATGCAAAATGTGCCCTTCCACAATTCCAAGATTACTCAACAGTTTGTCAAGATTTGGTTTAGTTGCTTTTTCTAAGAAGGGGATGTTGAACATGTACAATGTTTTGTTCTGTCCTTCCACAAGTGCAGTAACGCTAGGAGATTTCATCTGATAATGTTCATCTTCACACAGACAGTTTATGAAGTCCTGCAAAGTGGACTTTTCTTTCACGATAAATGTGGACGGTTTATCGCTACACGTGGGACAATCTTCTTTCTTTTCTGCTTCAAACATATATGAATAAATACCCTGGGAATCATTGAAAACCGTGTAATTATTCATTGGATTGTAGCAGAACGTTATGAGCTTCATGATTTCAGCGGCACACATGGCAGCTATGACGGCGTTTGTCGACGCGACGGCCGGTATGATGTTTTTAATGACACCTTTAGTCAACTGATACGAAATCCCCTCGATTCCATAAAGTTGTGCCCTGTGTAAGGATTTTTCGTAAATCCAGTTAATATGCTGCGGGTCATCACCATCAATGGGGATGTCCCCAAACGGATGTTCTTTATCCCAAAGTATGACGCGAATGTACTCAATACAGTGTTCTGGCAGACGAGGGGTTTCAGCAATAGTGCACAGTGGATAGTTGATTTGTTTGGGGAATAAATCTAGATTGCAATCGATACATGCCGTGATACCAGGCAAGATCACGCGGGCGTTTCCCTTAAATCCCTCTGTTCCGCCATCAATCAAAGGAATAACTGACACTAAATCAACAACACCATCATCATTTCTGGTAACCAAATTCAGCAACATTCCATTTATCCATCTTCTAGCTACAATCGAATCCAATCCACAAATAATCACATTAAATGATCTATAGAAATCGTCGTCAAAATCCTGGATCTTGCAGAAATGCGCTTTCATCTTCACCCCAGCTACTCGCTTTTCAATAAACTCTGCAGCAACAATGGCCTTTGAACGTCCGATATCTTTATGACGGAACAGAAATTGTCGGTTAAGGTTGGACAGATCGATTGTATCCATGTCGATCACGTCAATATTCTTGAATCCAATCATGGCGATGTCTTTGAGCAGTTCACAACCCAAGCCACCTGCACCTATCACTAGCACTTTCATGTTCTCACGAAGAAAATCAAAGTTTCCAGCATCCGCTTCAAACTGTTCAGCAGCCAATGTGCTATTTGTTGATAATAATTTTCGCAAATTGCTCCATCGTGTTGGAGGTGGAGCGTTATTGACAGGCACTTCTACCTCCATTTTAAATTCTTACCAAATAGTCTAAAACATACATAAAATGTACATAAAACATATACAAAAAGAAGACAATTGCTAGTATAATTCACAACATAAACGGATTTTTCGAAATATATGTATTCAACAACAATGCTTGAAAATGTAAGTTTTCGGTATAATACATGTCATATAGATGAGGATGAACAGTTTTCTTGCAACAACATTAACACTCAAAGTCAGTTGAAAAAAGGTCAAAAATTTCCGTTCAAACTCGAAAAAATGTCTCAAAAAAAATTGTTGGTTAGAAACAATTTGATATCGAAAGTTGTTCAAAATTATTTCTTTATTCTAGAGGACAACTTCACAAAATATATTATTCTACTGAAACATTGTAACCCTTATGAAGTAAAGAATTGAAGCAAAATTACCAATTGGTTACGTGTGGACAGAGGTGTACCCACAAGTCATTCTGTACTCACATCAAATCTCCCAACTTTTTTAGTCGGAGCAATTCAAACAAAAGCAATGATATATAATAACTCAGTGCGAAGAGATGAAAGACAGCTTCATGAACTCTCAAAAATCTTGAAACTGTCCATCAACACGCATACATACATACATACATACATACAGTGCACGCTTCATAAGAAGAACCTTGGAGAAGGGGAACTTTAACAAAGTGGAACTATTTTATCGGTCCCATGGATTTGCATCGACAGATTATCTGCTATGTACACAATGGTTGAAGTTATGTCTTGTTCCACAGCATTTTGATCGAATTTTCGGATAAACGAAACATTCCCGCGGGTCTAATTTTTTAGGTTTTTTTTATCGAGTGTACACTGTATATTATAAAATATATATAAACCATATAAATATATACGTCAAGAACATTATGCGGATAAATACACAAGTCGTTTAAAAGAGAACAAAAAAAGAGATAGAGAGATAGGAGCCGAGTAGGTTGTGATACTGAATGGATAAATCGTATAAAATTATTAGAAAAGTGAGTTAGTTCAATAGATAATATGGAAAGAAATACAGATTTAAAAAAAATTGTCAATCCTTTGATAAACACCGAGCTAACTAGGGGAGGAATGTTTTTCTGCACCTCTGTCGTCTTCATTGGTTTGCTGTGATTCTTGTTGTGTATTAAAGTCTAAGAACACCACCATGACAGTGATGTTATCCATGGAGCCATTCTTTTTTGCCAACTCAACTAGGTGTTCGGCTGACTTATCGCGTATTCCTTTGTTGACACAATTAAACACGTGTTCAACGGCGTCGATTGGCTCCACCGTGTCCCATAAACCATCGCAACCGAGAATCAGAAATTCCTCGTCACCTGAAAATTAGTAAGATCAAATCAAACATAAATGAAACCAGTAGGGAATTACTGAAAAACTATTGAGGAGTATGAAGTTTTCAAGATTACCTTCCATTTCGTATTCCTCGACATCTGGTTCACTGGTAATAAATGGTTTTTGTTCATAATCGCCAATAGCTCGTGATACTGATAACGACCCGTTGACACGCCAACCACCAAAAAATACAACACAGCCACCAAGTGATTCAATGCGATTTCGTTCATCCTGTAAGAACATTTTCAAAACTATCAAGACCTGAGGTAATCATCAATACCCTATCTTCCTGTTATATATCGTTTGTTTGATCGGAAACATCTCAATATGAGCTGCAGTTAACGGAACTAAATTTCAAACAGGATTTAAATAAATTTCTAAAATCTTGTTTCACAATGAGCACTTTATACAGTGAGGAGACAGATTTTATGAAGCTTTATCTACTTTTATCAACTTTTGAAGGGTCAATAATATACCTTCAAACCTCTCGATTTTGAACTCTATGTAAATGAACCTCTCAAATTTCAACACTCTATAAATTGAACCATTTCATAGCGTGTCCCTTGAATGTTTGAATTACAGAGAGTGTGCTGCAAAAACCATTATAAACATTACTTGTCTGTCAGGTTTGTGGGGTTCCATCAGCTGCACAGCATTCCCACCTTTACATAAGACAACCTGAGAGTCACCAGCCCATGCAACAGTTAGATTTTTGTCTTGTATCAAAACGGCAACTACTGTGGCGCCACTTTTTAGCCTCTATAACACAATTAATTGGGTGTAAGTTACATGCAGTGTTGGCTCTGGTTTTCCTAAATACAATCAGTTGGGCTAGCTTTACCTCTCTTTTCGCTTTTAGAATGAAGCTTTCATCCGTTTTCATGATAGATTCTCTAAGGGCATCACCTGGATTAGAAATCAAATTCTCACAACCATTTAACCTGCATACGAATTGCGAGGCAGCGTAATTAGCAGCGTCAGTACCACCATGGCCATCAAACACAGCATATATTGATTGTGGACAAGTAGCCTAAAATCAAACAAAAAGATTAAAATAAAGTTCACTTTACGAAATGGTACATGGTATTTCTTAAGTTCAAACAACAACAACATCTTCCTAATACAAAATCTTTTTATTTCTACCTTTGAAGTTGGAAACAAGCCATTGAAATCCTCATAGAAAATATGACGATCTTCCATTTTGCGTCGTTTATTCTTTGTAGCATGGAAACAAACGTAAGTGTTTTGAATAGTTTTGTGTAAATTGGAAGTATTGGACAACAGTTCAGAACATGTGCTCAAGAAGCATCTATGAAGTTCCTTCGTAACCATACTTCCATCGTATTCTTAATAACAAAATAATAATTCAAGTATATAATATCAAGAAAAGAGGAAAGTTGTGATTATTCCAGATAAATAACACTGTGAAGATGAATTAACAGTTTGATCAAGAGAAAAATATATATATATATATATTTCTAAGAATGAGAATACAGCAACGGAGTGGATTTCACTCAGGGATGTATCCAGAGATCATTTTGAGCATAGTGTTTCTTCCACATGAAGCTCATGATCGTGTAGCGATCGTATAAGACAGCTGGTGGTCTGAGGAGTGGTGTAAGATCCAAACACTTGGACAAACACTTAAACTTATAATGGCTTGTGGTACATTTGTTATGTTGTTTTAGTGGAGAAAATTTATCTTTTTTTCTTATGTTGCTATATCTTTAGTGTGAAATAAAATTATTTCATTTTGCTGTGTGATAAAAATTTGGGCACATTTTTTTCAGTCCCTTATAACAATCTATAATGAATCTTCAATCCACAATCAAAAGTTTTTACTTTACCTTTTATGTCAACATCTTGTTTTTTTAATTGGAAAGGATCAAGATCTTTTTGCATGAATTTTGTTTTGACCATGCAGATCAAAGGTGATACTAATACTTGTGGACAACATCTAAAAAGACAACAAAGTGAAGCATTAAAATAACTTGGACAGGTCTGGTCCTAGCAATATATATATATAGAACTTTGTTTTGAGGTGTACTTAAATTTGGCTGTATACATATAGATGACTTTCCAATTACTTTCAATCAGGTTTATTTCAAGCTTACATAAATTTAAAACCAAACAAAATAATATTAACATACTCAGGATATACCCAACTACCCTTATTCAACTACGTTTTATCCGGATATTTTATATTTTATTATGATAAGTGGAGAGTTAGCGAGAAACGCTAATTTATTACGGTCAACATGAAGCCCTCGGTTTATATTATTAAAGACAATGTGTTGTTATAAATACTGCGGAGGTACCACCTCGTGCTGACATCATCATTACCGATTCAGACCTTTCACTATGAAAGTCATCATTAAAAGCAACAAAAATAGTAGCTTATATTTATGACCAAAGATAATTCAGGTGCTACTTTTATCAAGATCAAACAATACAAAAATTGTCTCTCACCTGTTATTGTTCATGCTCACGTGCTGAGATCATGATGATGTCAGATTTAGGGGGGGTTTACACGTACGTGAGATGAAATCTCATCCCGGGACGAGTTTCATCCCGGGATGAAATGGAAAACGTTTACATGTGTGTTTCATCCCGGGATGAAATCATGTTAATTTCTTCCCGGGATGAGTAGTTTCATCCCGGGATGAAATGTGCTTTTACTCGCTTTGCGTATGATAAATCGAAACTGAACTTTGTTTGAAAAGAGCTGATAAAATAAGAAACGTGTAGAAAGATGGCTATTGAACAGAGAAAATTTGCACTTTTAACTGCAACTTTATCATCAATTTTAACAATTGCATCCCTTCTTATGCAGTTACACTTAGTAGTTTTAATGCAATTGGAAGAACAACACAGGCAAAGAAGCATACTTTTAAAGGAAGCTGTTCTAGCTAGAAACACAGCGTTGGCTAGATATCGACGAATAAGGTTAGGTAAGAATTTATTATGATTACCTGAGAATGCCTGATTTATTTTTTATGTAAAAATGTTGTTGGGAAACGTTGAAAACTGTGTTTTGATTTTAAGGTACATGCGGAGAAAAAGATCGGTGTGCAAAAGGAACAAAAGAAATCTTTTCGTGTCGAATACTCAAAATCATGTTCAAAATGCGCACCTTCTGCATCTTTGAAAATTAATATGTGTTTACACCTGCTTTTACTTTAGTTTCATCCCGGGAGGAAGTGTTTACATGTCTTTTTTAGCGAATTTCTAAGAGGGGGTTTACACGTAAGATTTCATCCCGGGATGAGTTCATCCCTGTCTCTAGGACAGGGACGAGATTTCATCCCGGGATGAGATTTCATCCCGTCTAAAACATGTAAACAACATAAACGTTTTGACCTGACACAGGGAGCAACTCATCCCGGGATGAGTTTCATCCCGGGATGAAATCTTACGTGTAAACCCCCTCTTAGCTATATTTATAACAGCACATTGTCTTTAAACAAATAACACTTCAATGTTCTATTTTAAGTATAATAATTAAATATTTGCTATGGTGGGCATGTTTTTTTGTTTGTTTTTTGCATAACTTTTGTCGAGTTTAACCAGTGAGACGATCAACTTTGTATGATCCAACTAGTTTGTTCATACAGATGTGATCATGTAACAGGCTATGTATGAAGGTATTTTGTATGGACTAATTGGTTTGATTCGTCCACATCAGTATTTTTATCAACAACCTTCTTTGCCAAATAAATAATCTATCTATCAATTTCATTTGAGTGAATTGTTTCTCATAAGCTCTCCTCTGGTTCAATTTTTTTTTATCTGATCGCAGTCAAACTGTTTTTATTTCTGGTCATTACTTCATTGACTACGAAGTTCTGTCTCATGGAGTCCCCCAAGGTTCTGTTTTAGGTCCCCTTTCTCTTTCTGATATACATCAACGATCTTCCTAATGCGATTTGCAACAATGACTTCTTCTCTTTTGCAGATGACACTGCTATTCTCTTCTCTAACAAAGATCTGAAAAATATTGAAACCAAAGTAAATCAAGACCTTTGATCTCTATCACCTTGGCTATGTACTCACAAGATTGCCCTTAACGCTACTAAAACTGAGGTGGTTCTTTTAAGAAATCCAAGGAAAATACTTAGTCATGAAATCAGATTAAAACTCAACAATAAACTTATTAAACTCTCATGTTCTATTAGGTATTTAGGCATTACATTAGATGAACATCTATCTTGGAAACCCTCCCATAAACTGCCTTTCACTAAAACTTAGCAAAACAAATGGAATTCTATCCAAGCTAAGACAGACACCTTCTACTTATAAATACCCTAGTTTGAGCCTCATGTTTCTTTAACGCTAATCAAGTTTGGGGACAGAATCTTCAGTCCAACTCTCGCATTTTCAAACTCCAAAAAGCAGCAGTTTGTGTCTTAACTTACGCAAAGTATAATGCTCACTCAAAACCCTTACTAAAATCTCTTAATATAATATTATACGAAATATTATATTTCGTCAATATTGGACTTAAATTTCCCATGCAACATCTATCTTATTCATAAAATCCTTAATAAGTCATCCCCTTCAGAGATTCAAAGTTCATTCAATCTAACTTATCTGCATCGATTTCATTCAACTACGGGTCTCACTAATAACCTTTTATCAAAACCTTCTGTGAACACTGAAACACATGGAATATGCTTCAATTGATATGAAACTATAAATTAGAACCCTTTGCAGAATTATTATCATGTGAACTCATCCAGTCAGGGCTCAAAAAATTGACTCTTAAGTTCTTACAAAGAAATCAGGAAACCTAGTATTCGCAACTTTTCTCTCTTTTTTTTTGTGTGTGTGTTTTTTACATGGAGGATGATGAATGGTTTTAATAAATATAAGGAAAAAATAATTTATTTATTTATACTTATTTTTTATAATTTTCTTGTTTTTGTATGGTGATTCTGGGGGTAAAGCATTCCAGGATTAGCATGCTTACTATTGAATGGTTACCTATCTGTCAATAGGTTGATTATTATTGTCTTTATTCCTGCTATGTAATTGTATAACCTACAAGCAGCAAATAAATTCTAATCTAATCTAAGTCTTTCTCTCAATTTTTAAATTCCTGTTAATTTCCTCCTCTGGTGACTGAGGATAGCATACTTGACTAGAAAATATACAGACAGTACTAAGAGAACCTACCCACCTACCGACAGTTATGGCAATTCAAAAATTACTCATAAATATCACCAGTTTCTTTATAATGTTTTCACACACCCTATTTTCACTACAATCTATTTCAAATGTTCCAAGAAAATAATATAATTAGAATAACTACTGCATAAAAAATAGAGATTGGAGATGGGAACAAGGATAGCATCACAAAAAACAATTATTAGCTTTAATTTATGATCAAACTAGCTAAACTCTCTAGAAAGATTTTCTTATTTTGTTCTTATTTTTCGACTTAAATTCTAAAAAATCTATTTTTGCTATGGTCAGAGCTCTCTTAAATTTATTTTTTGACCTCCGAAACTCTGCGATAGAGAGTGTTTACGGTTACTTTCTCATAAAATGTGAGATGGTGAAGAAGAGGTGTATTAACCCTCTGGCTGCGTTCTTTTTTGCTGCATTGGTTTTTTGGAAAAAAATGAAAATGTTTCACTTACGTTTCAGAAAGAAATCTTGATAATATATCTATAATTTCACCTTCAACTTCATCGTAAGTCATACAGAAGCATAGAGATGTGAGTTGTTTCCTCGAATCTGTATCATCGTGATAATCATGCAAAACTTTCTGCAAAAACTGTTTACATTGATCTATTTCCCCAGGGTTGAATTCGGAAAATGACATCTTTAAATTATTAGGGGAATGATTAAACATTTGTTTAAATTTAATGTTATAATGTACAATCATACACTCGTGAGGTGAGAAGAAGCGGTAACTATATATTTACTATTTTCACAGTATGATGGATTCAAAAGATTTGAAGCTAACAAGTAAAAATGGTGTTCGTTCTGATTAAAAGCCTGTCTACATTATAGCTTTTAGTGTCACTATATAGGCTATATTTTTCTTTTTTGGTAAGAAAATGGAAAGTATCCAAGATTAAACAGTAAAAGAGAACGAGATAAAATTACGTAAAAATCATTCGATTGAGCTGGAATAACTGAATTGACAAAGGTGCTTAATACGCTAAAATGTGCGAGTGTCTCTCAACCTTTAATCGTTTATTGTTATATTGGGAGTTTGGCTCTAATATATTTGCTCCGCAAATAAATTTTTGAAGTGGGCGATTATCGTCTCGTCGATTGAATTGAGCTTTGCAATCACAAACATTCATGTCTATGAGATACTTACGGGTATCCCCTTTTCATTTATTCATTAATTATATAAGGTATTGGTTTTTAACTTATTTTGTTAAAACTGTCCTGGTTTCAACCTTCGATGCAAGCGCGATTAAATGATGAAAAAATACAGATGTTAAGCTACTAGGGTTGTTAGTCAAAACCCTTATAGTAAAATAGTAAATAATAGTGAAAGTAAAATAGTAAAATGTGTATAATATAATATCATCTTCTACTTTTCACAGTGTTATAGTTGCTTGTAATGTATGTATTTATTTTATAAGTACAGTGATTACGCTTCTACAAATGAAATTTCCATCTAAGTGCTGTATTGGTTATATACAAATTGTCTATAAAGGTTCTTTCTACAGATATTTGATGTACTAGCTATATGTAACAATATGAAATTTTCTACCAATATGCAAACACATCTTACTTGATTAATAATTTTAATGCTCGTTAAACACTTTTTTTCCCTGCTTTTTTATTTTCTAGCCAGGGAAGTCTAATGTTATTCAAGTCGGGCCTATATATATCATTTTTTTGGGAAAACTGAACACTTTAATTTATTTTCCATGACTTGCATAGAAAAGTTTTTGCAATGTTTGATCATGCTGTTAGTTTCTTTCCCCCAAGAATACAACAATTTCATTGGTGTGTGTGCGTGTGTACAGATCATAATGTGTGACCCCTTTCCCTTGTACACATTTGGTAACCACCCCTGTTCCCCCAACTTGTGTACATAAGTGGACGGTCCCAAATCCATTACCATATGTGCATGAATTTTTTTCTGACTTAATGCTTAAATTGCTAAATTAGTAAACCATTTAAATCAAGATGTGTGTGCTAGTTGGTAGAAATGACTTGATTACATATATATGTATATTATTTATGTTGAATTCATGAACAATATTGACAGAGTGTAAAATAGAGCGAAGTATAACTGAAACTATAATTCCTTAAAAATTTCACTACAAAACATCAAGTTTCATGCTTATGCATTCTTCAGACGTACATGTGAAACTATTAAAAAATCTATGTACACAGTCTAAAAAAAGATCTAGAAAATTAAAAGTAATTAAAAACAAATTAAGAAGGGTCTGGTGGACTACTTTATAGTTCTTTAAAAGATATTTGTTCACATGATAACAACTGGAGACTAATTCAGACCGTCCCACACCGTACACCGTCTCGGAAATGGTGACAAAAAATAAAATCACATAATTGCACATGCAAAAAGCCTGAAAAACTGATAAAAAAATGTATGGGATTGCATGTTGCAATGAACCCTTTTCGAGAGATATCATTGTTCAAAGATTTTACTGATGATATAATGTTTCCCATCCCCAATTTTTTAGCCACATATAAGGACCTGTGGCCAAATTGTGGAAACCTAAATTACATCAATTTTCCCCATTGGGTATTGAGATATTTGCCTTTGAATTTCTGTAATTTTGGAGATGCAATCAATGTAATGGTTTCCCATTGACGTTGCCCAAGAAAGTAGTATAAAACCTTTCACATTTACGTTGCACATCATCATCAGAAAAGCTTGGTGACTAACTTTACTAAAATAATTTTTTTATTTTTTGAATTTTTTATTTTGTACATATGCACAGTGAGTTACAATTGAATATTTAAATAATAAGATTTCACCTTTTTTACCAAAAGTATCAGACATTAATCACACCATTTAAGACCTGATCTTCAAATGAGTAAATAAATGTGTCACCATAAAACGCCTCAAAATCATGTTTTTAAAATTTTTTATTCATTTCTATATTTTGTAGATTTCTGAATATATCTTGGTATGAACTCAACTTTTGGTTCAAGAGTTAATGGAAATGCTGATTCAGCAGATGTAGGGATTCATTTACAACGTACATTGGAGCAATCTCACAATGAAAATGGACATGTTGTAACTGATTGCGGTATTGGGAAATTTTATTTTTGAGGTTCTGAAAAGTACCTTGCATCTCGTTCTTCACATTCCTTGATTAAAATTTATGAGCCTCCACTCTGACTGATTTTTATAAAAACTTTTTTGCTGTAGAAATTTAAATCATTCAATTGAATAAACCCTGGAAATCGTAGACATGATCAAAAGTCTTCAAATAATTATGTTTAGTATTGTACCAAAATTAAAACAACAATGAAAATGATAGAAATATGAAAGGGTGAATATTGTGTCGACCATGTGAAAATGATACAGTAGAAATGCCAACAAATTGTAAATTGTTTGAAGAGCAAGAAAAATAAAAGAAAAATTATAGAAAAGTGACAAGAAGGAAAAACTTTGATTTTTTTTATTTGTTTTATGTTATTTTATATAAATTCAACGAATTTTGTAAAATCATTATTGTAATCAATCTTGATTCTGGTGGAAAAACCAGTAACTACTGCAAATTTGTTAAGAAAAAATTGTCAAAAAAAGCCATTTAATTCTAAAGATTTGGGTTTTTTTAAGGATAAAATGTATGGTTTTTACACCTCAAGATTAAAACAGCCTATTAATAAATGTCATTGGATTTCTTTCATTCTTGAAACCAAATATGTTGAAATAGAACCCCTTTTGTCAATAAAGTCATCTTGTTTTTTTATTTTGTATTTGTAGGTGATGTACCATTCCCATTGCTTGTTGGTGAAAAAATTCAACAAAAATCGGCTGGAGTTGAAACAAGTATATTCCTAACAAATTACAGATTGTTTGTAGCCTTTTTACAGAGGTTCTATAATGTAAGTATCAGACATTGCATTGGTTTTGTATTGACTCCACAAATGCATTGAGTGTTTACTAAGTAGTTGTGTGTTTTAGATTCCTGTGAAATGCATAGAATGTGTTGAGTTGCAAGATATGCTCAATTTGCATATCATTGCAAAGGATGGGAAAGTTTTTAGGTAATTCTAAATACTGGAATACCTTCATTATGAAATAATTTTTTATCTCCTGAATTATCTTTGAGAAAACCATTTCTTTCTTCATTAAAATTAGTACTGATGCTCTTCGTCTTTAGGGTTCGGTTTGATTCACCGGATAAGTGCTCTGAATGGTGGGCACTTATTATGCAGTATATCTCTCAATTGAAAATTGAAGAATTGTTTGCATTTGAATTTTTAAAACAAATTAAATTATCAAAGAAGAACAAAATGTTTTCAAACCTCACCCTAGACACAGGTTTGTATTTTTCATCTTGCTGTTTTCTGTTAGAAGAAGTTTTAAGAACGCAATCTTAATATGGAAATAAAACTTTTTTGTGAATGATTTTTAGCTGATGGCGAAGCCATGATGTTTGTTAATGATATCAAAAGGATGGAATTTAATATGAAGTCATTTTGGAGAACAACAGAGCTAAATTCAAAGTTTGAGTAAGTATTTTGATCTATGTTACATTACATGAATTTCACCAATTTTTTAACAAAAATGTTAGAAAATGATTTATGTCTTAGATGCTTATATCACCTATGTGTGATAAAACAATCGAAACTTTCAAACTTGCAAGGTATAATGCATCCATCATCAGTCATCCATCATCAGTCATATTTGAAAAAACTCACTATATACAATCAAACCTGTGTTAGCGACCAACTTTATAAAACAACCACCTCTCTTATACGACCATGTTTAATCCCTCCCGTAAGTATTTTCATAGAAAGGATATAATGACCAGCAACCGTCATGTTAGAGACCCTGAAATGTATTTTACCTCCTTTTTTAAAACAATGAAAAAGATATAAAAACAAAAGTTTCTACTTAAGAAACTATTGAGCAACTTATCTTGTCTGAGTATATTTTGATTTTTAAACCAATAAGAATTCTTCATCATTTTTTTCATAATTCCCATGTGCAGTAGAAAAATCGAAACAAACATTTTTTTATTTTGTTGGAATCTCCATTGGTTAGAATGTGTTGTTTTAATGAAATATGAAATAAAACATTAATACATTTCCTTCAGAATACACAGTTGATGCACGAATATTTGTGCAATAAAATTCTGTGAGTTTCTTGTACTCCAAAAATATAATTTTGTGTGTTTTGATTATAAATTTCTTTGGGAACTAAAATGAAGAAATGAGAAGAGATGAGATATAAAAAAAAATTGTTATCTTTAAAATCGCTCATCTTAAAAAGATTACGGGATTGTTAAAACAATGAACCCACAACCATATAAAATGTAGGTCATTGTGCACAGGTTACTCTATAAAACGAGCACATGTATATAACGGCCAAGTTTTCCAGGTTCCGTGAGTGGTTGTCATAGACAGGTTTGACTGTACACAGGGTTCCCAAAATCCTAACAAAATAAATACTCTTATACCAGGTGTGCCAAAATTAAATTTTGAATTTTCATATCTCCAATTCTATACCAGAAAACAGTTAGCTTTAGCAAATCAATGTTTCAAGCTTTCATGCTAAAAGCTCTGCACAAGATTTGAACGATAAATACTGGCAAGAGCAATGCATTAAGTCTTAAAAAGTTTTTACAAGTAAAAGTTGTTAATAGTTTTTGGTCTCAAAGAAAAAACATTCTGACATCAGTTTTCGTACATGTAAAAAATGACACTTTGTACAAAAACATGAATTGTGAAATGGAAATTAGAAAAATATGTGTTAAACTCTCAGAAATATATGGATTAATATTAGTCATAACTTTCATATGGATATGTGACACGGAACTCAGGATATTAAAGATTAAAATGGAGTTGCATTTTTTTTGACACACCCTTTTCTGAAATCTCCTAAATAGGTGATCAATTGAAATTTCAAGTTGTCATTTTAAGTGGCAAAGTAATTTCTTATGCTTGTTCTTCTATTGTGGGATTGTTTTCGACAATGTTTGCATCAAGAAGTTTTGTACTTTTGAGGTATTCGAAATCTCCTAAAATCCTTCAATTTTCATTTTGTTATTTTTAATTTAATGGACAATAATATCCTAAAAAAATGTAAGGAAAATTAGTGAAACCCTGGTACATGGTGTAACAGTTTTTACTATCATATACATTGAGTTACTACAGAGGTGCAAACAGCGGAATTGACTGAATTTGCTAAATTTCTTTTGTAAGTGGGAATAAAAGAATAGAAGACATTATGTCTGTTCTCAGTATTTTGATTACCTGCGTAATTATTTGAAATTGATTATTACTTTTATTGGATTCAGATCACTTGAGTAAGGGCATGACAGTATTGGATAAGATATCGAACATAACTTGAAAAAGTCTTTATAGAATTTTATAGAAATAAGTTGTTCAAATTGTTCTGTAGAATATGTGAAACATATCCAAAGCTTCACATTGTACCAGCTTGGATCACCGATGACGATCTGCAAACAGTTGCTCAATTTCGTGCCTTAAGAAGATTTCCTTCCGTCATTTGGAGGTAAGAAAATTCTTTGCAATCTCTGTTTCATGACTACAGGGTGTTAGCTTGAGATGAATTATAGTGTCTGTTTGATACCAATTGGAAAAGTTACAATTCAGACAAAGGTTTAAGAATCTGGAAGCTCTGTAGTTTCAAATTGAAATTTCTTATAGATTAGATTAGATTTTAATCCAAAATAAGGTGTTAGGTTAATTATTCGGAGTGATTAATTAAGTGAATCAAATGACTTAAGTAATAAGTAGTTTCAAATTGTTTCAAATTGTTTCATGACTACAGGGTGTTAGCTTGAGATGAATTATAGTGTCTGTTTGATACCAATTGGAAAAGTTACAATTCAGACAAAGGTTTAAGAATCTGGAAGCTCTGTAGTTTCAATTTGAAACTACAGAGCTTCCAGATTCTTAAACCTTTGTCTGAATTGTAACTTTTCCAATTGGTATCAAACAGACACTATAATTCATCTCAAGCTAACACCCTGTAGTCATGAAACAATTTGAAACAATTTGAAACTACTTATTACTTAAGTCATTTGATTCACTTAATTAATCACTCCGAATAATTAACCTAACACCTTATTTTGGATTAAAATCTAATCTTCACAGCTGTATATATAAATGTTCCTATACTGTTTGAATAGATAATATAGGTAGAATGACAAACACAAATCTTTAATTCCCTCAACACAGAGATCATTCAGGGTCCTTTTGGAAGGAATTCACAGAAAGTAAACAAAACTTTCTTCACAAAGTCAATTGGGAAAATCCTTCGATTGCTTTAATTGTGAAGAGTCTGTCAAACAGACACTGTATGCGCATCGTGGTTAAGATCTTTCTTTAGTTTTTTAATTGTCTTTGATACTCCAGGAGCAAAACAACTGGTGCTGTAATTGCTCGTTCAAGTCAACCCGAACTCGGTTGGTTTGGTTGGAGATGTGAAAAGGATGAAATTTTATTATCTGCTATTGCACAAGCTTCAAAGTTAGATGCAACTAATGAAAATCATGATATGACGCAATCAGGTGAAATAACATATTTCATGATAACGATAAAATGAATGCCCTTTCTAATAGCATGTATTCATCATGATCATCAAGATGTAGCAAACATATGGTTAAATCGATTCCACTCAAACAACTTGCTGATTGAGGGTTGATGCAGTGATAAGGCCATAGGTTGGATCCCTGGCTCAAACCCAACTCAGGATAAGATTGTGATACTGTACAGTCATGTTTAAGAATCATAGGGTCAGGGTCATGTAGAAAATTGGAAATAAAATAATTGATGCATAGATTTCTGATGATGGATTTTTGATAATTGATAATTGATAATCAGGGGCATAGCCAGCCTTTTTTAAGGACAGTCAAAATTTTCACAGTCGGTGTGTGAATTATCTGTAGGATGATTCGTTTGCATACAAAGGAGCTGGGGGGGGGGGGGCTTTCGCTATTCCTTTTTAACACTTTCAAAGCCTCTCAAAGCTACCATTTTTGTTTAATGTAGTTTATATATAACTTTAATAAAAAAGATATTCAGTTAGCGTACATGTGCAATCATAAATCTTACAATCCATTTTTCTGATGCAAGAATAAAATAGTTAAAACTCTATTTATGGTCGTCAAATTGTCAAATAACAAAATTATCTTTCGGATAGTTGTCAGTATGGATGGCATTAGCATCTGTTTCGCCTGATATCAAGGCTTGTCAGCATCCCTAGGCCCATCTCTATGTTAAGAGAAAGATGGCCGGATATGGACAAACACATTTGGGATTTATGGAAGAATGCCAGGCCAGTGACCCTACATTTATGCATGAAAAACTTAAAAAAGATTGGGTTTACAGACAAGCAAATGTGGGAACAGTCACCCTACATTTAATCTGGACAAATTTTAAATAGATTGGGTTTACGGACAAAGCACATATTAAAACTTCCATCCACAAACAGAATAACCAGTGACATCAGTTAAATGTCACCATGTACTTTCCCATACAAACATTTAGTAAATCTGAAAATGCACGTTTGAAGAATAAGCAATGGACTATCTTTTGACATAAAAAACAGTTGCCCATGCTCATTGTGCTAATAGGGTCCTTAACAAAAAGTGTTTCATTAACCCCCACTGTCCCCTAGTAAACAAAGTTTTTCCATGCGAACGCAGAAAATACCTCGGCAGATAAAAAGAAAAAGAAAACATTACCCTGTCATTTTATTATTGTAGTTCAGTAATTGATACAGAAAATTTTCGGTCAGTCACTCGCTGATTCTGACTACACTTTCCTGATAATAATTTTAATAGTTTTTATGCAAGTAAATCTCTCACAATGCTTTTATTTCAAGCTAATTTGTTTGTTTTTATGTCATATAATTTTGTTTCAGTTACCAATAATGGCCTGTGCAAAGAGACAGAATATTTATTGGTCGATGCTCGTTCATACCCAGCAGCTGTAGCAAACCGAGCAAAAGGTGGTGGTTGTGAGTGTCAAGGTAAAAACGAAAAAATATAATTTCTTATGTTTCAGGTTTTCTTGCCAGTTATTTCATCTAACCATATCTCTTGTGGTGAAAACAATGTCTAATCACATGTTTACTTGAAATTACACCTGACATCACCATACAAGTTCAAGGAAAGGACATTTGGGAAGGGAAGCCATTAAATTGAATGAGTTTTGTATCTTAAATTCCGACCATTTCTGAGATGGTGGAGAAAAAGCAACACAATGACTTGATAATTATTGATAAACAAATCGATTCACATCGGGTGATTTTAAGACAAACCACTCCTCGGTTTTTCAAAATTATGTTAAAAACCTCAGGTTGATTTATCCCAAATCACCTGAAAATGTGATTACTAGTACAAATTGATGACGAAAAGGTAGTAATTTTATAGTGCACTTTTCAACAACCTTTCCTGAGTCAATGTTACGACCTTAACAAGTCATTTAGACTACCTCCTGTGAGTCATAGTGGCCCTAAAATGGTGTCCATTCAAACAAACAAAACGACGACCTTTTCAGTTAACAATGGAATCAAAAGAATAATTTCCCGCATCAATCTCTGAATGCATGATGACTACCTTAAAGTGGTCATTTTGAAGTCTTCTTGATTGACTACCAAATGTGGTCAAAATGACTACCTTCAAGCGAGTCTTTGGTCAGATGAGTACATTGACTTTGTTACGGTAGTCAATCTGACTACTTTCTGACGATATACGGATAGTCTTTCACAATTGAATACTGAAGCCTAGTCCAATTGACTCAGGTATGTTTCTCAGTGACATGCAAGAAATTGTTTTTTTGTGAATTTTCCGTTTTTAATTGGAATATTGTAATATAATTACTTTTAGTAGCATTTTACATTATTCTTATTAAATGTGTCTAATATAAATAAAGATTATCTAATTCTACATTTCTAAATTTCACATCATGCCTCTCTCTTTCAAACAAAAAAGAGACTTCTAACCGAAAAAGTTTTTAGATACCAATTCGTTAGATAGACACACTCATGTGGTATCTGCTGTCATTTAATGTACTATTATACTAAATATTTACTTTTCAAATTATTCATTAGAATACTATCCCAACTGTGATATACAATTCATGGGTCTCCCTAATATCCATGCAATAAGGAAGAGTTTTCAAAGTGTGCGTTTACTATGTCTGTTAGGACAGGAGCAAAGCAAGTAAGTCATCTTCATCTTCTGAGGTTATATGCACTCTTTTCAAAATGTAACCATTTGAAATGTTCATTTTCTACTTTCAGCTGGTATTCCTCCCTTGAAGCTACACGATGGTTACACTATTTGTCTGCTTTGATACGTTCCAGTTTGGTTATTGTCGAAGCGATCCATTCGAGAAGTATTTCTACCCTTGTTCATTGTTCCGACGGATGGGATCGGACAACACAACTGGTTTCGTTATCAGAACTACTGTTAGATCCTTATTATCGCACTGTCAACGTACGTGTTTGAATACCACTTTGAAGCTAACCCTTTTTATGTTGTTGATGTTCCTTTTTATTGTCTTTTCTTGCATGTTTTTTTGCATTTTCAGGGCTTTCGTGTTCTTGTGGAAAGAGAGTGGTTAGGATTTGGTCACAAGTTCTCCGACCGGTGTGGACATATATCCGACAGCAATCAAAATGAACAAAGTCCTGTTTTCTTTCAATGGTTGGACGTTGTACATCAAATTATGAGGCAATACCCATCTGCATTTGAATTCAACGAATCCTTTTTAGTAAGTATATTACTACCTACCTACAAGGCAGAAAAGAAGGTGATGTTGTTGAGATGGTCTTTGCAATCATTCATGTTAATATGATTTTAGATCAAGTTAGTGCAGCATGTGTACAGCTGTTTATTTGGAACGTTTCTATGCAACTCGGTGCGTGAGAGAAGACAGTGGAAGATTAAGAACAGAACAGTTTCTGTTTGGGATTTGTTGTTATCAGCTCGAAAAGATTTCTACAACTACATGTATGACAGCAATACTGAGGTACACAACACCTCTTGTTTATTCTCTGCTTATTGTTGATAATTTTGTGATCTTCGTTTAAAAGTAGACAATAGACAATTTGCTGATTTTTTTCATTCAGGTACTTTATCCCAGTCCCCACGTTCGATATTTGGAACTATGGGAAAAAGCTTTTATGCCTTTTCATAAATCAGTTTCAACAGCTGTCTCGCAGAGGTACCAATACAAAAATACAAATGGTGTTTACAGCAAAACGTTTGATGAGATTTATCATAGGAATCCTGATGACCGTTCCCTGTCTACTAATACTATCAAGGATAAAGACGGTCTCATTCGACCTACTCTCAATAAATCGATTTCCACCGGTTTCTGTAATGGTAACACGGGGATGAGTGCTTCAAACCTATCAAACGGTAGCACACATCAAATCCAGTATGGATGTATAGAGAAGGAGTTGAATGGAAAGTTGAAAATTGAAGACCGTGAAAAGAAAGACGAAAGTCTGCTAAACCAATCAAATGTGAAACATGAAAACGAGACTTGTATGACAGATAGCTCGCAAACATTAACAGATGACTTAGGAAATGACGACCGTTGTTATAGTTATGATGACTCTTTTGTCAACGAATCACAAAATAGTAATAGTTTTTCTACGTCCAATCAAACGTGCGATTCACCACTATTGAATAAATTACAGCGAACTAAATCCGTCCCGGATGTTACTAACCCAGGGTACATTATAAAAACTGAAAACTCTAGTCGAAATGTCGATCATAAAAGGAGCTTAGATAAAAATTGTTCCAACATTCCATTAGCAAAGGATTTTAGTAAGCATCTGGATGTTGACGGTCTGCCGTTTACCTCTAATTTTGTTGATGAGAAATTATTAGAACTTGGACGAACTCACCTCATTGAAATTAGTAAATTGCAAAAGAAATTTGAGCGCGAACGTGAAACGCGGATATTGTTGCAGAAACAGAATTGTGTCGATCAATCATCGTATCTATCTGACGGACTGAGTGATGCATTACCTGATGATCTGGTGAGGAGTTTTATTTTACTTGTTCTATTCACATCCAGGTCTTTAGAAACCAAAGGGATCAATCAAGATAGGAGAATACTTTAAAGGTCCCGTTAGAGGCCGTTGACATGAGACCTGAAGTGAACTCAAACCGGTTTGAGATCTCAGTACGGGTAGAAATATTTTTGTTTACATGGAATAAATTTAACACATTTTGAATTATTCTTACATGTGTCACCAAAATTTAATTAATATGTGCATGCTAATTAACACTTATCATGAAACAATGGAATTTGTAATTTATCACACCTTTTCAAACCGATTTCAAATGAATTTTCAATCCATCAGAAGTGAATTTCACTTCGCGCGAAGTGATGTAAACAGTAACATTTTTCATTTCAAACCGGTTTGAGTTCACTTCGGGCATCATGGAAGTGGCCCCTTAGACGGTAAACTATTAGATAAATTATGCTCAAATCTTACTTAAAATAGATTAGTTTACGGTATAGTTTATCGTTTGTTTTACCTAAATTATTCAAAAAATTAATCAACTGACGCCAATGAAGAAAAGTAAAACAGCCTAAACTCAGCTATACATAAGGAAAGGAGAAAACAAAGAGAAAGGACTATACACAGCTTTACGCAAATATAATTCGTTACACCAGTTTTATTGGTATCGCAGAAGTTTGTGGTAAAAAAAACATTTTATATGTTATTTTGGTTTGGGATAACGAAGTCATGGTTACACCATGCCTCGTTCTTTCATTGGTTAAAAAAAATGTTTTTAACCAATATTTCATGGCTCCTTTAAATATAATCCAGGTATAATATAATAGTGTATTTAAAAGTTAACTGAAGCTATCTTCCATTAACAAATCTCATCATCATCATCATCTCCGTAGCCGAGGCGGCCGTGGGTGCACCCAGTTCATGACAGCCCTTCTCCAACCTTCCCGATCTTCCGCCATAGGTTGAAGTTAATTGTCATTCCATGGGTGTTTCAATAGGCAAGAAGTACTCGGTGGTGCCTATCTCCTCTCCGAGTTCGCAGTGACACCAACAAATCTAACTTTAGCAAAAAAAGTATAGCAGAAAAAGTATCAACAACACTCATGAATTCTTCGGTCAGTCAGCTTTCAGAACAACTACACATTTTTCTGAGAGTATAGCAGTCGTTTACGCAAAATATTCTGGAGCTATATCTATTAACTCCCTAATAATAATAAAAACTTCTTTAGCGATAATACTGTGACAATTGTTCAGGGAGATAATAATAGGTTCTAGAATGTTCTACGGAAGAAAGAAAATTGAAACCAATACTGAGCGTAAACAGTCACACCGTAAACAGTCACTGACTAATACATCTTTCCCGAATTCATGTTTATATGTCGCATCCTGAGTCAGTTATCCATACGGGCCTCGATTCTGTGTTGAATATTAACGAAAATTGTCCCACTACGATTTGCTAATGGGGAAAATATATGGCTAAATAATTACCGTGAAACAATGTAAAGTATCAAAACGAGGGCCTTAAGGACAACTGAGTCAGGAAGCGACATATAAAAGTGAACTTGGGAAAGGTGTATAGATCAATTTCTGTTATGAAAAAACTTCCTAGCATAGTTTATCGGAATAGTTTACCGTCTCCAACAGGACCATAAGAGCAAAACGTGTATTTAATTCTATTTCAACCGAGAAAGTTATTGAGAAGGACAGTTTGATTGAAGCCGAAACACTTTTCCTTCTAGTTATCCATTTCGGATTCCATTAATGGCGAACGTTCTTCCGTTTCAAGTGTTAGTAATGAAGACGGTTGGGAACAAATCCAATTTGAAGATGTCCAACCGACTCGCTGGTTTCCAGATCACCTTTCACCTAATTGTTCTAACTGTTCGTGCACGTTCACCCTGTTGTACAGAAGACACCATTGCAGGTGCGATTAAACTTCTTCCTTTTGTTAACAGAGTTGTAGCCGCTTCAGGAATATTCATTGGTCACAAATAATTTGTTGTAAATATCTTGGGTACTGAAGTTGGTCTGAAAATAAGTTTTGCAAACCTGTCAAATGCATTCTTGAATGGTTAAACTTTGAAACCAGATTAAGTGGTTTTATCACAGAACTGGGAGGGAGATTAAACATTTGAGATGGTTATGCGATAAATCAGTACAAGGAGTATTGCTGTTAATATTTTCGAGTTTGTTGATATTTTTCCTTAGGAAATGCGGTGGTGTATTTTGTGACACATGCTCAAACTACAAAATCAGTTTACCCGAGGAGCAGCTATACACGCCCGTCCGCGTTTGTTTGCAATGTTACGAACGACAAGCGAACTTGTGACGTCTTGGTGGTGACGTTTCCACGACTTTTTCACGATAAATGTTCCCGTTTTTTCGAATCAATTTTAGTCGATATTTCGTGTCAGCAAAATCAATCGTAAAAAAGAAAAAACCGGTCGACCTCAAATTTTTCTGATTTACTTGGATTAATTGAGTAATCAGTGGAACACCTTAGCAAGTTGTGTATACCTGTTATAAATGGAATTTATAGTTTGCCAGCGAACTGATCAAAATAACAAATTTATTTCCTATATAGTTTGTGATGACGGTGATGTTGATTGCACGTTTACACACAGATACCTTATTTTCTCAAGTAAAAGCCGCCCTCTAAAAAAGCTGCATTGTTGCTAGAAAAAAGTTAACAGTATCCGTTCTTGCATAGAAGCACGCATTACAATGCATCAAAACACTTGGAAATAATCCAAACATTTCGTTCAATTCGTTCAACAAGCATTAGAAATTCCACCATAATGCCTTTTAAACATGCTTTGGCTTCAATTTGAGAACATATGGAAAGCTAGCTGTTCTAATGAGCGCATAGGTGAATAAGTGAAAGAATTTAATTTGTAGAGAAGCTATTGAGCCATTAACGTTTTCTCGATGATATTTGAAGCTAGGTAACTACACCGATAGCTTAATACCAATTTTTATGTACAGCACTACCATGACAACTCGTATGCATTGTATACATAACCATCCTGGCAGACGATGTAAAATGGCCACTAATCGGAACTCTCTGACTCCTAATTGGCAATTGCTTTTTTTATCAAAAAAATCAATTCCGAATATTATTGTTTCCTGGAATCATATTGACAACCTTATGTTTATGCTTGAATATATCAGTTGCAAATTTTATAGAATTTCCTCATAAGAACACATGTTTAAAAAATGGAAAAATGAAATACTGATTTATCAAATTATACATGAAAACTTTCAATTAGGTGAAACTTAAGAATACTCTCAACTAGAGATGGATCGCTTTTCCGGTGGTTCCGCTCGTCTTTTTTGGAGGTTATTCTTATGTTTACTTTCCCCTTCCCTCGCAATGACGGGTCTTCATTATTCCAAAAACTGTCGGACATACGAAAAGTGCTGAACATACGGAAAGTGCTGACGTTAGCAAAAATGCTTAAGAAAAAAATTTTTTGCTAAAATTCTAATCTCTACTATGTTTTAGGAAAAGTCATGAAATATGAAGTCAGTAGCATTATCAAATTTAATAGGGTGCCTTCCCCCGGGCATGATAGGGTTGAGGAACAACGACAATGTGTGTTCTTTACTTTCTCCGTTATAGTATCGCATTCCTCGCCTCAAATCGACTGTAGGTGCTGCAAAATAAGTTGAAGACCCCGTGATTCAGAGACATTCAAAAAAAGTGGAGGAGTCCAACGTTATGAAATTTCTTTTCGGTCTTAAATGTCGATTAGGTTACTTGCACGTTTTCCTTTTCTACTTTAAATGAGTAAACTCTCCTCCAAATATTTTGACTGAGCTCTAGCTATGCCTCTGCTAAATTAAAACAAGAAAAATAATATTAAAAAAAAAACGTACTTGTAACGTTGATTACGCAGATAGAATTTCCTGAATTGTGGGAAATCTTCTAATTTTCTCATGATTTTTGGCAATCCGTTGAATGCTAAAGATGACAGATGAGCGAATGTTTTATCTCCATTGTTCTCGATTTTGAATTCATTGTCGATGTGTTTACTACGATTGGGACTGGAAGCTGGACCTAGGCTACAATACCATGATAAATTTTCGATAACACAAAACATTCTGCCAATATTTTTCGAAGTGCTAACGAAGAAAATCTCTTGAAGGTCTTTAGTGTTTGTAACATATAGTACGAGGATTAAATGACGTTGTTAACGTGATGCTTCCCGTTCATATTTTCGTCGATGAGAATTTTTGTAAATTCACTTATTTCAATTTCCCCTCTAGATTTGACTTTAACATTTTTCTTTCAGCTTCTGTTTTGAAGACATTTATGTGTTGTTCGTCTTTTTGTTGTTGAATAACAAGTTGTGATCAGTAGACCATTGTAATAGATCTTTCATGTTATTTTTGATTTCTTGGATTGATTCATCAATTTTGGTTACTTTGGTATGCGAATATAACGTTGTATCGTCTGCGTATGGTAAACAATTGGAGGATAGATGTATTGCAGATATACGTAGAGGCTATAGAGTACATTTCTGAGCGTCTATAATCCAGGTGGTATGATGCATTTGAAAACCTCCTGGCTTTTGTTGAATCTGATCAAGTTTTATGTGTTGTTCAATATTGTCTTAATTCGTTAATTTGGAAGCTACTGTTGAGAAGTATTCGTTCAGTTTCGATGGATCAATTTTGATTCGGTTATGACTTTGCTTTTACCAATCGATGTATTGTACTCCAGATGACTTTCGGCTGTTTTGAAGAAAAAGTGCTTTTCACAGAAATGACCATTTTTCACGGTTGCAACGCAGTGGAAATCCGTGTTTAAAATAGGCGTTCTCCGACTACCCCTGCGCGAAACGAGAATTTCGCCCATCTACACTAGAGAGAAATGGTTATAATTTTTATAATAGATAGTTGAATATAATAGATTGTACCATATCAATCAATTTGCAGTGCTTTGATATTTTATTGACAAAAAAAACAAAAAAACAAAGCAAACTGCCACACCCATTTTCAGATGAAATAACTAACAATGATTATATTATGGTTTCTCTCTGTGAAAATCGGCCCTTAAAGTTAACTTTGCGCATGTCCATGTGGAGAACAATGTATAGATAAACAAAACATTTAATTTTTCTTTGTTTTTTCTTAATTTCCATTGGTTTGTTAGTTTCTTTTGTTTCATGGCAATTTTTGGTATTTTTGGCAGAAAAACTTTGAGTGCACATAAATTATGCAATGGCCACAGACTGGCTATTGCAACCGTGTTCGATCCTCTATGATCTTGTTTTACTTAGTGGGGATTTTCTTTTCAGTTCGGACATTTCTATTAAGTGTCCGATTAAAGTAGTTTTGATCGCGGAATTTCGTCTTAATTCTTCTTTTGTTCTTTGCAACGTTGTAATAGAATCTGCATTCATCCAAGCCGCTGGTAGTCTAGTCATTTTAACTCTTTTTAAAGGAGCGTGTACAATTTTTTATTAATGAATTCATTACATTGGTTTTGTCGTCTGCATCATCAAGCGTATACGACACTTTGAACGGCAATGTTTCGAAGTCTACTATGTAGTTATTCATATCGAAGTTCCTTTATGGATGTATTTAAACCTTTGTTCAAAGCGTGTTTTTTTGTGGAACTCTGTTTTTGGAGATGACAATACAATATTTTTTAAGACAATTTGCAAATCAAAAATAAAGGTCACTTAAAAGACCTTCTATCAAAAAGCCTTGAATTATAAACATCCCAAAGAAATATGTTCGAAAATTCATCACATCTTGAATCCCAGTTAAAAGGCGTATCTCATTCGACCCATTTACTCTCAATAAACACTTCACTACATGGCGGGAAAGCTAACCGGGAAAACACCTAAAACAAAAAAGGAACTGGATTCAATGTTAAACCAGTTACCAACCTCAAGTTGCCAAAACGAAATTTTCTCTGAAGAATGTCACATGTGAACAAGGACTAAAGGAAATTACATCGATACGAAGTGATTGTTCTACCGGCAGTGACAATATACCAATAAATCTTGTAAAACTTTTAGCACAATCGTTAGCATCACCTCTCACGCACATCATCAACACCTCAATAATGAAATTCCTTTTCCCAAGTCAATGGAAGATTGCGAAAATATGCCCAATACCGAAGATAGATAGATCCCTCGCAATGTAATGACTTTCCTCCTATTTCTATACAACCAAAACCATTTCTATACTACCAAACGTTTTCGAAAGACTAATTATGACTCAGCTTTGTGGTTATATCGAAGAACACGCAATGTACTCTAACAACCAATCTGTATTTCATAAGAATCACTCCACCTAATCAAAATGAGGGACGATATACTTAATGCTTTGGAGAAAGGAGAGGTAACATTAGCTGTAATGACAGATTACAGCAAAGCATTTGTTACAGTCAACTATTCGACTCTCATAAGAAAATTCTCCAAATCAACGCTGAAACTCCTCACAAGTTATCTCACTGAGCGAACACAATATGTGCAACTGGACGAGAAAGTTTCTTCTAGAGAAATCATCAATTTTGGCGTACCACAGGGCGCCATATTGGGGCCAATCCTGTTTAACATATACGTTACCGATATGAATGAAATTGTCACAAATTGCACCTGTATTCAGTACGCAGATGCTTTCACCCTGTATAAATATTGCAAGCCTTCCGCGTCATTGAATTTATCCCTATGCCAAATTTCACGAAAATCCGAGGACTTTTAATTTTTGAAACCAATTTGGGCAAAAAGATGACAGGTGTCAAATATTCGAAATTTAAAGACCAATTTTGTATTCTGCATCATTGCATCAGTCAAAATACATTACATCCAATTCCCTTTTCCTTGGTTCCCAAGTTCGGGGTCCTGAGTATATTTGTCGATCTAAGCCTTGAGGCTGAAAGTCATCTTTCACGAACCTTGTTCGCCAATTCGCGCAAGTGAGATGGACTTTTATTTTGCTTTGTAATCCGATAATAAGATCTATTAATATCACTGCAATAATCCTAATGCAACTCCTGAAACCGAGATTCCGTCCGGTGATTCGATGAACTGTGAAACAGATTTGGGACTTGCAGCTAAAAGAGGGAGGTTCGAATTAGGTTTCGAAAATCAAGATTCGGCAGCTTGGGAACTTTCGAAAAGTCTTGCAGATTATGTCCATAAGTACATGCAGGTACATGTTCCTGAAAAAGATGTGAGCGATCATATTTTAAAGGACAATCGAATCCCTTCAAACCTAAGGGATGCCCCAGAGCTTGATTCTTACATCAAGACTGTGCTTTAGAACTAAGCCAAATATACAACATTAAAATTTGAGAAAACTCAAAGTCATTCACGACAAAATTATGATGGTGTTTGGACAGCTTTACCGACTGTGGGCACTCATCAATGAGGAAAAGGAACTCGATCCAGAGGATGTTCAAATAAATCAAGTATCTATTTTGTTTGAACAGACAGTGCTTTTGTTAGCACAAGCCTTCAATCCAGCTTCTCGTCATAGAAGAGAAAACATATTATCTACATTTATGGATTTCAGTAGGACATTTTAAAAAATCAAGAAAGAGAGCTGGATATCCCAACGAATCCAGTCCTATTTGGAGAAGAATTCGAAAGAATCCAAAAATCAGAAGCTATATTCACAGGATTAAAACCATCTGCAACTCCGGCTAAACCAGCTAGTTCAACGCAGCCCTTTCAAAGGAACTCATTGTCTTTTTTCCCCTAGACAAAGCAAGCCATTATTAGATCATCATCTACTTTTCAAATGCTCATCCTTTAGTAAAAATTCTGTTTCCTCAAGACTTAATACCGGACCTTCATCCATCAGGAAGGCCGAAGTGGTATTATCAGAACTGGAAAGTTTTGACTCAGGATCCTCAGATACCATTATTTGTTCAATGGTATCAGATACCCTTTTTATCAAGGCCGACCAAGTCTCGAGCTCGTCATCTACCAGATTTGGAAGTGGTGCAAAGAAGGTTGTTTTTGGACCAGGAAATTCAAGTGATGTTAACAAAGGGGACAATAGAAAAGGTCGATGTATCTCAGGGTCAATATCTGAGTTTAATATTTTTAGTTCCAAAGAAGGATTTGGGTTACAGACCTGTGATAAATGTGAAGGCCTTAAACAAACATATACCTTATCACCATTTCAAAATGAGAGTCTCTACTAAAGGAGTTACTTCTAAAATAGATCTCAAGGATGCCTATTTTTCAACACCTCTTCATCGACATTATCGAAAATATGTGAAGTTTCTATGGAGTGGCCAAATCTACCAGTTTCTTTGGTTTTGTTTTGCTCTTGGCCCAGCTCCGAGAATCTTTACAAAGTTCTTGATGGCTCCAATTGCTTTATTGAGAAGACTGAAGTTCGCCTGATAATCTGTTTGGACGCTTGTCTAATTTTGACAGGTTCTCTTCAGATAATGATGATGGAAAGAGATACCCTCATCTTTATTTTAGAACACCTAGGTTTCTGAATAAATCTACAGAAGCCGGTTGTGGAACCATTTCGTTTCATTCAGTTTCTTGGAGTGGAGACTCTCTAAATGTGAAGATAAGCCTTCCCAAGGACAAAATGGACAAGATTATAACTCAGTGCCAGTACCTGCTAACAGTGTCAATGGTTACAATGAGTGAAGGTGGTAGGTCGATTCTCATCTTCAGCAATTGCAGTGCTTCCAGCCTCACATCCGCACCCACCCCCTACAGGACCAGAGCTAGAGGCAGCAGATTCTGGAAATATCTGCCAAATAGGAATACGAATCTCTTCTGAAATTGACTCCAGAGGCAAAGGAGGAACGCTCCTGTGGATTCCAACTAAACAACGGTCAATTGCTAATATCTCCACCTCCTCAGTTAGTAATAGCCCCAGATGCCTCACTCCAGGGATGGGGAGCATACTGCAAGGGTCACAAAACCGGGGTTCTAAAATCTTCTAAAATTACCACATCAATGTTCTTGAACTGAAAGCAGCCAAGCTTGCCATTTTGTCCTTTCACCGCATGTTTCCAGAGTCTTTGTCCATACATATTCAATCCATACATATTTGGTCGGTTTTGATTAGTTCGTAATTCCAAGATTTTGTGTCCTCGGTTTAAGGCTGCTTCCGCAAAACATTGGAATAGAGGCTGTTCACAAACCGTGGTTAATGTATGATGGTACACTACAACTTATATCAAGTAATTTAATTATTGTGGGTGTGACCTAAAATGCAGGAAACGTGCAATCCTAACTTGTGTTCCAGAGAACGACACAGTGAACTGAACTATTATTTCAGAATACTGAAATATTACCAGCTGCTTAATCTCCAGCACTGAAGGTTAGAAAATTCTCTCCCCTTTTTTGTGGCCTTTTAGTGTGTGCCACACTTAAAATTTCACAAATTCCCTGTTGATGAAAATACAAATACACAAAATATTTCCTGGGTGTCTAAAAACAGGTAGCTATATAGCGTTCTCTTAGCTATATAAATTCACTTCACACCCACAGCACACACATAATATGGAGTAGAGAGGAGACGGCGCCCCTGGTTGTGGTGGCAGTTTCTGTACTTTTAAAAATTGTTGGGTGGTGTATTGTCTTGTGTTAATTTAAGACTTGTTTACTCTCCTAATTATATTTTCAAAACAACAAAAACATTTGAATGAAAATAATGAATGAATGGATAATGAATGATGGTTGTTGGGAAGACAAAAATTGAACTTTTTGGACCACACATTTTGGACTAATATTTACGGTCAAATAAAAAAGAAAATAATTGATATTGATATGAAACTTGATATTGGGTTCTTTCCCGTGAAGGAGCGTAAGCCGCCAATCTTTTCTTCTTTTTTTCTTTGAAGGTTTTCGTTGTTTTGACTATATCTGTATAAACCGATTCGTTTATGCATTAAAAATTCAATTTTTTCCTTATACGCTCTTATAAATTTCACCCACCAAAATATGACACTGTGATGGAGTTTCTATTGAACTTTGTCATAGCGAATCCGAGAATGAAAGACTTTTTATCATTTTATTTTGATAAAAATGATCCAAAAGAAAATAAGAAACTTTACATTTCCACGTAAGATTATTAGCTTTCCCTATCAAATCGTGTTGAAGATGACTTTATGTAACAGACTTTACTAATCTTTTGCATTTTTATCTAAAAATTCTTCTTTCACAGGTGCGTAAATTTCTTTCAGACTTTACTGTATATATACCAAATATATACTTTAAGGTGGTAAGAAAATTTTCCCGGAAAAAAATAGATTTCATGTATTCTCAAAATTAAATTTTTGTGAAAGGAAAGAATACTTTTTGCCTCAATGTCTGTCAACATATGCATGATAATATTTAATTTTAAAATATGAAGACTAATTATTTGCGAAATTAAATTCCTGGGAAAAGTTCATTTTATCTCAATTCGCCAAATTAAATTTGCACAAAAACTGCTACTATGGATCAGAAACTTTCGAGCATTGAACTTTCAGGAGAATAACTTTGATGAATAAATTTATAGCAACTTATGGAACTTAACAACCTTGTACCCAACACTTTCTTTGGTTTTTAAGACATCACATATAAAAACAGACACGCGACCTCAAAAATTAAGATGTTAATCCAAAGTTTCTTCGTGAATATAAACTTTCGCAAGGTAACCAAAAGGTTTTTTGAAAACCAGCTTATGGTATGCACTTTGTGATCCTAAAATAGCAGTTAAAGAATATTTGGTTCCAAAGAATGATTCATTATGACTCAGGGCAAGATAATCGTTCCAGGAGTGAACTGCAACTAGCCGAATATTCCTATGACACTTCCTTTTGTCTTCAAATTTGTGAATTTTTGCCCATTAACTTTTGGAACACTATCAAAATATGGGATATTGTAGAATTTATTTTTATTTAATCAATTTTCGTTGTTTTTTCAGATTAAAATGAAAACAAAATCACATTAATTCTTCCCACTAAAATTTCTAAAAATACTTGTGAAAATTAGTTAGAAATTCATCACTAGTGGATCTGAGATTTTATAACAGTTATATAATTTATTTTTTAGGTCTTTTGTTGGTGGCATCATCTCTGGTATTATCTCGTATCTGCTGCCAGAACTCCTCCTCAAAACTTGACCTTGTCAGAATTTCCTGGACTTGTCTGAAGTCTTTGAACTTGTCAGCCTTATTTGAACTTGACCAGATTTTTTTACTTTCAGATATTTCCCAAAAATGATTTCCATTGCTCAATTTTGCATAGCTATCTTTGTCACGTGAGAAGATATATTCTTCAGTGTTTACTTTGGCACATATTATGTTACATTGTACTATTGTAAACATTTTTTTAGAATAGATTGAGTTCATAATACATGATAAAAAAAGTATTCAATACTCCAGTATAAAGACTTCAGGTTGAAAATCGACAGTTATAAAGGATATCAGATTCGGAATAGAATTCTTTGTTTGGCCCAAATTTTCTTTCTAAAATGTAGTTCTTGCCGCCGCAGGAGAAAGGGTGTGAAATATAGTAAATACACGCAGAATGTTATATGAAGTGTTCTAGTTATAGGGTCCTTCGTAATGTGTACTACTTTTCTGGTATGCCAAACCGTGCCGACCTGTTTATTATTAGTTTTATTCAAAACTCTAAACCTTACGTTACCGACTTTAATAAAATTAAAAAAGAAAAAAAAGATGGACAATATAGTGGCATTTAACTTTCCTAAGCAAACAAATATGGCAGTATCTGTTGGACCATCAGATCATGATTACTACAGAATACCCTCCAGGGAAGTTGAAGGTGAAATTCAATCTGTTTTCATAACATATTTTATAGATTTGATTTGATTTTCAGTTTTATTTTAACCTGTCTTTATACATTTTATCTTATTCTTTCACCTTTTCCAGTTTGTCCGTTTTCACATTCGAGACCTCCATAGCTTGCCATGCAATTCCCATATATACACACACACACTACTACAACACGACACACATTGGTTACAGCATATATATATATTTGCTGAAGTGTTTTATATCATGTATAAATATTATTGATAAATAAATAAAGATGACTTTCAACCTGAAGGTTGAAAGGGCGTATATTCCAGTGTTAGATAGGGCGGAGATTTTATGAAATGAAATTGAGGATTCCGAAAGGGCGCAAAGGGTTCTACACTGTGTATTTGACGTTATAAGGTGTTCCTGCGGGAGATATTCTCTTTTTAAGCTTGGTTTTCACCAGTCGCGAAACAACGATTATCATATTCAGCATCGATCTGCGTTGATACCGAAAAATAACGTTTAAAGGCGAATCTCCACCAGTCGGAAAATGTCGCGGGCGTATATATAATGGGCGATTTTTATCGGAAATAATCGTCCGCCGCGACATTTTCCGCCTAATGGAGATTTCAGGAGACCGAAAAAATGTTTCGAATTAGCAAAAAGTTCTAATTAAGCAGCATTCGGATTAGCGAATATTACTGTACTAATCGATTAATTTACAAAAACTTGTCATTGATTCGTGAAAACGTTCCTTTTGCAATGACAATTATAATGGAATTGTGAAACCAAATAATCTGATGATGATGAATTGACAAAGTGGAAGTATTTGTTGAATTCAACAAACAACGAATCTTGATTGGACACCGCCAGTGTCTTATTAAAAAAAACCAGGAAGACATCTGAGTCATTTGTAAGTCTACATGGTCAAACTTGTTTTGTGTGGGCAATTTGCAACTTGTTTTTAAATGGAAAAGACGCTCTGGCCTCTTATTGGACATTTTTCCCAGCAAAAAAACTATAGTTACAACTAAAAGACTTTAAAAAGTAAAATATGTCAAGTTAATATTCTTGAGACTGTGAGCTCTTGCCCTTTACTTGATTGGTTTTCTTAGGCAGCAAAACGGCTTGAATGTTTGGTAAAACACCACCAGCAGCAATGGTAACACCACTTAAAAGTTTATTTAACTCCTCGTCGTTGCGAACAGCTAATTGCAAATGACGTGGTATTATTCTAGCTTTTTTATTATCTCTTGCTGCATTCCCGGCCAGTTCAAGTATCTCAGCAGATAAATACTCCAATACAGCAGCCAAGTAAACTGGAGCTCCACTTCCTATTCGGTTGGCATAATGACCTCTTCTGAGAAATCTATGAATTCGTCCAACAGGAAACTGTAGGCCAGCTCGTGAAGAACGTGATTTTGCTTTAGCTTTCGATTTCCCCCCTTTTCCTCGTCCACTCATGTTGTCTGACTTATGTAACTACAAAGAATAAGCAGATAACTGTATTATATACCATACTTACTTGGTGGGGTTTGATTCTTCAAGAATCTGGTTTCCATGGATGGCCACCACTTTCTTCACCAGAGCCTTGAATGTGCTTTACCAGTAGGCTGTTAGTATCTGCTCTGCGACATGCAGCTGGGATTCGAGGCTCCTCAGGGACTTTCAATAGGTTCTTGTCTAATATGCCTTTGAAACTGTCAACACTACAGGCAGTGTTAGAGTACATAGATATCTTGGCACAGGATATTGAATAATAACCTAGGTGGTTCTTAGAAATATTCTTGGTTCGCGTCCTTTTATTCTCTTTAAATCGAGTCAGTTGGTACCAAAATTGGTGATTTTATTCCATTCCAACTCAACAGAGGTCAAATTGTAGGTTTCAAACTCAACAGTGGTCAAAGGTAAGGTTTTGAGTTTTTATTGGTTGATTGCTCAAAGGTTGTGTTCCCTGCATGTGCTTTGGTTGATGGCGCCAAAATGCAACTCTAGTAATGAGATATTCAGACTTCATTTTCTCCAGTTTTTTAGGAAATTTAGGAAATCAAAAAGGCAATGTTTTTAAAGATAAAATGTGGAATCAACAACACAAGGTTTACTGTGCTGAAGTAGAATTTTTTTTCTTCATGATTTTACTGAATCGCCAAACGAAAATTTTTAATATTTTTTGAGATTTACAGCAGTCAGCCGTGGGTCGGAGGAAGTACGAACCAAGAATATATTTCCAAGAACAACCGCCCCAGCCAGGACCAAGTTGAACAAATGAACATGATGAAATTTATTGTGAAAAAACACCCTTCATAACATTATAGAATCTGTTTCAAACCACCCATGGAAATCTGGAGAATAGCAGTTATTGCGCACTCTGCTGCTGAAATTGTTCAACAAAGATGCAGTTTTACCGCCGCTCCTGCCTGACAC
Organism: Turritopsis rubra; assembly: GCA_039566895.2. Classification (NCBI taxonomy): domain Eukaryota; kingdom Metazoa; phylum Cnidaria; class Hydrozoa; order Anthoathecata; family Oceaniidae; genus Turritopsis; species Turritopsis rubra. Next base: position 8,139,711 of record CM077627.1, read on the forward strand.
ACTACACATCACCATTGACAAAAACATAATAGAAACAGTAATGTTATAAACATTCATATAATGTAATTCATCTACACACAATGAGATTTGCTGTAAAGACCCAAACAACTTAACTCAATCAATGCTCTTCTCAATTAAAATGGTTTACAATTTTGGCGGTAATTAGAGAATGTCCAATGAAAATACAGGAATACCGATTTATACCAATTTTGATCAGGTCATAATCCGTTTTTTCCGATTGATTATGTAAATAAAAATGGCGTTGATAAGGACGAACAAAAGACGCGAAGATTGTGATGATAATAACGTTTGGTGAAAAGAGTTTAACAGTTTAGAAAGAAACGTGTCAGTCGTTTGTTTGATGTACAACTAGAACAACCTTGGTAAACTTTTTTTACCCTGACTGAATCAGTCTTTCTTTCTAAATAGCAACAGACGTAATGTAGTAAAGAGTAATGTTTTTTTTAACATAAATGACTTTCCAGAATTAACGTCCCTGCCAGGATATAAGCTGTGTAAACTTGAAACAAGTAAAATTTATGAAAATACAGATTAATAACCCCTCAGGAAAGACAAATAATTTTTTTTGAAAATGTATAGACAAGTAAATATTGTTTACGTTTTTACTGAAAAGTGACCCGATATTTGGCAGTCAAAAGTTAACAAATTCTATTCTTTTGCCTGCCAAAAGACGGTCACTTCGGGCAGATTTTCAGTAAAAACATAAACATTATTTACCCGTCTATTGAGCATAAATTACCAAACCAACAGGATGCATGATGCAGGGCCGTAGTCAGACTTTTTTAGCTAAGTCAAAAATTTTCTCTCCAGTCAGAGAATAATGCAAGTAAGGATATCATTAGCTAATTAAAATATTCTCCAAATTAGATCAAGTTCAAAACAGCTTATCTTTGCTTCTTTTCTATAGTGAAATCAAATGTGCATTTTTTAAACACAAAATTTTCACCTTAGCTGTGTGTGAGAAATATATGTTTTAAGAAAATCCACAACCTAGTTAGGATATGATATCCTAATTGGGACTTTTTGTATGCTTTGCACATCTCTAATCATTGTGTTTGTGCTATACTGTAGTTTTTCAAAGCCATTATAATTTTTTTCTTTTGATAATTACCTTAAAGGTAATATGGGCGGGCATGGACAGACACAGAAAGAAGTCTTCCCTCAAAATTTTCATCTAAAAATTGAATAACAAGTAACATCTGTTCTTTGGTGGAACAGTCACAAGCTTCATCACAGATGACGAAATACAATCTGGCTGACTTTACATCCTTAATTATTTTATCAGAAATAAAATCACCAAAGCAAGAAATTTCATTTTGAATTTGAGGAGACAGATTTTTTAAATTTCTATTGCATTGCTTTTAATGCTTTCCTAAAAAGCAATGTCACCTGCTCTGACTCTGAAATTCAACAGGTCTTAAAAATTACCTACTTCGGAGCAATCTTTAGTAGTGTCTTTATGCTCTCTAATGGAATAAATAGCCTATCACATAAAATCTACTATTGAGTTCAGAAATATCCTGTTTTGCTAAACTCTTTTAGAATAAGATGCATATATCAATTCATTTATACTGTTGCTAGAACCAGTCTTTGTGAAGCTGACTTGATCCTTAAAAATGGAAGTACTTTCATTCCAATTGTCTATCTTGACCTTTACTTATAAGCACTGTAGCTTCTGTTGAATTTGATGATACTTTGTGACTTAATGGAGAACACTGAATACAAAATGCAGCGTTCAGATGATGAGAGTAAGCAAGCCAAGAGTGATGATGTTATATGTTCCAACATCATATGTAGCCCTGGGGAAACACACTTTGTCAGGCAAATGGAAAAAACAAATGAAGTAGAATGTGTTCAACACACGAGTAGAACTAACAGTATTAGTCATAGTACCATCATTCCTTAGTTTTATCTCTCCCTGTTTTTTACATTTCGTTTTGTAGGTAAAAAATTGTAGACAAACTGAAATAGATGCTGCTTTAAACTCTTACCAGCCTCTCTCTTCAAAATCACAACAGGTACAAAATGGTTTGACTAGTAAGGTGACCATCATCATAAAACAATATGAAAATAGGTGTGTTAGTGTCATAACTTATTCATGAAGGAATAACATTGAATTACACCTGGCTATTTTCAAGGAAGTTATACATAATCCCTTTTTATTTATGGGCATGGTGTTTTTTTGATTCAGTCTCAAAATATGCTTATGGCAAGACATTGCTACCCTATTTACTTTAATTTTCAAAGGTGGGCTAATTTTTTATTTTTTCTGGTGGAGAGTTGACTTAGATTCTCATATTATATCTTCTTGTAATGATTTTCGTCTATTCAATTCACAGCCTGCTCAATAAGCTTTCTATTCTGGATACTTTTTCTCATATTTATATATGGATTACTAGCTCTAAAAATACTTAATAATATATATATTTATGTGTGTTTGTGGTGTTTGCAAAACTATTATCAATCTTTGTAGTTAGCATCAAATGGGTGGGACGATAGATATGGGAAGAATCGATATATGAGTAACACCTTTGATTATTTATCTCATCAGATCTACATTTAGACAAGTACAATTTAATTCATAATCTTACGATGATTCCTTTAAATCAATGGCTTACTGAAGAAGGCTATCCAAATTATCAAGAAGCAAAGCGTTTGAGCATTGATGTAACGGAAAGCTCTGAAAAAGAACCCTTTGCTTCAAAATACAAAGCACGAGAGATATTAACAAAATTGAAAACAATACTACAGCTCTATGGTAGCAATGATGTTGAAACTGATGACCACAGTGTGTTAAAAAATGATTCCAATAATCAAGTGTCCATTGTGAAATTTTTGGTGGTTTTGAATTATGAACTTGCTGTCAATTACCTCGAGTGTGAAGAAATCTCCAGTGGTGAGGAATATCTGAAGAAAACACTGGATATTTTAAAAGCAAATCCATTTTGTTGTGTGTATACTACATCGGTCATTAGTGTTTACAATCAAATGGCTATCATTTCCTGCAACAGAGGGTTGTTTCAAAACGCACTGGATGCTTTGATAGCAGCGGAAAAAACTTATAGTGATCAAAAAACAATAGGGAAAGTACCAGTACATTTTGATGAAATGTGGAGTGATTCCATTACTGCTCATGAAAGGGAGTCTAAATTTGAGAGCTTACATACCTTAACATTGTACTATTTAGCTCAAGTGTATGGCAGTTTAGGTAAATCTGACACATCAGCAAAATATTGTCATATGACGTTAGCTCGTCAGATCGAATCAACAACTTATGATGCCAAGGAATGGTCTTTGAATTGTGCTGCTTTGTCCCAATATTATGTAACTCAAGAGTATTATGCACTAGCCAGGTATTGTTTAGCTTGTGCAGAATTTGTACACAAAGAATTTGAAAAAGGGCTGGATCAGCTGCAGACTATTGAAGTTGATGAAAGCCATAACAAACAGAAAGAAGAGATTTTCAAAACAAAGGCTGATATATATCGCTGTTGGGCGAAGTATGGCTTAAACTTAATAAAGGATTCTCACAGAGAAAACTTGAAGACATCTAATGTTCCCACAATTAGAGATAACAAAATTATTACATTCCCTGGCTTGGATAGTTCACTCGGAGTAAAACAAGTTACTGCTGAATATGCAAAAGATTATACTACTGCAAAGAGTATTTTCAAGTTTGGTATGGATTGCCTAAAGGAAGCTCAGAAGTTTTATCCATTAGATGGATATGTGTCAGATTTTGTGGAAATTACTCAAGATATGAGCCAAATGTATAAGTATTTGGCATTTTATGACGAGCAGTATGAGAATCGATGTAAAATGCATAAACGTCGTATTGATATGCTGAATGCAATTTTAATTGAATTAAATCCTCAGCACTTCTTGCAGACATCGCGGCAGCTAATGTTTGAAATAGCTGAAGGATATGGTGAAATGGCAGAATTGAAAAAGGCGATACTTGAAGAAAAACCTCAAAAGTTTACCCCTGATTCTGTGAAAAAAATGAATTTTCTGATACTTCAGTCAATAAAGTTTTATACAAGATTTGTTGAGTCGTACAAACACGAAGGGAAATTACCTGAAAGATTTGAGGACGATGATTTGCGTGGTATATTGTTATGTTACTTCTGTATGGCGAGGTTAAATTCGAAATATATGACCAATGAAAAGCAAACGAAATTAAACCATTTGTTGGAAGAGAAGCGTTGTTATGAATTTATTACAAGTTATCACGATCAGCATGATGATGTGCCGAATGTATTCGAGGAAGAACTTCCAATATGTCGTGAAATGTTGGCTTTGTTTGAGGCTAAAATGAGTAAAGTGAATGGTGTTTAATAATTTTTTTCACGTTTCATTGACATATGTTACAATTTTTCTTAAAAAAACAAAAGAAGTACTCGCTTAATTCTGTAGTTTTATTTCATTGGCTGTAGGAGCTATGTAAAGGTTGATTTCCAGTACTTTCATTTCGCGTTTCCAGTAAAATCAGCATTTTGCGCAATAGAAGCCTCGAGTTAATCAGCATCTAACTACTTTAGGATCAGAAATTTTCGTGGATACAAAGTTACAGCCTCAACCATGAAACTTTCAGAACTTTAAATGCCGAGGCGAGCTTTTCCCGACTACTCTTCTACTTAAATAACCCATTATTACACTATAGAAACAACAACAGCGTATTCACAGTAAAGAAAATGTCACATATTAAGGGACTAAGCCAGGAGCGAAAAAACCCTTTTTTTTAGAGGAAACGTGTCTTCGAACCGAATGCATCAGTCATAGACCACGATCCGTCGATTCCAATAAGTCATAAAAAACTTTTTCGTGGTGCACCTCTGCGAATTGAGACATTTTTTGGAATTTTGGAATTTTAGATATCCTAAATACGAATCAATAAAGTTCCCAAATTTTTGATGGGCAGATTTCGAGAAATCAGCGGTCAAAATCTTAATTATCGTGTTTATCGTATTTTTTGCACCGTGTTTTTCTTTGATGTATAATTATTTATAAAACTTATTTCGGGAGGGAAATGTTCACGCATTCTTCATTCTAATGATGCAGAATAAATAATCGCTGATTCAAATACAAAATATCACAAATTTGCAAAAATATAACGATTTTTATCGATTTTTTATCGATTTTGTCAAAAAAAACTATTTACAATAATAGAAAATACTTTTAAAAAAATGTCTAAATATCACTGTCACTATCATCTTCATAATCGTATTCACTGTCCGTGTCTTGCTCGTTTTCAAAGCAATCTTCGTCCTCCTCATCTTCAACTTCTTCCTCTCTGGAAGGTTTATTCGAACAATCTTTACAATTACACAAGTCTGAACACTTGAGTCCCTCTTTCACACAAGAACATCGACGATTGCCACATCCTGTATTGCACTTACAGCTGATAAAATTCAAAATATTATCTGGTGCTATTTCATCAGTAACCCATTCAATTTTAAGGCTTTCGTCTTGAATTGACCAACCATGATTTTCAAATGACGGCATGTTCATATTGTTGGTAGAAAAGTGTTTCCAAATGTATGCCTGGTAGTTACTTCTTCGTAGGTGATTCAATAACACATCTCTTGTAGGTGGAAGGTGCTCTTCGGCGTATTGACCTTTCTTGAATATAGTGTATCTTAGGTCGTTCACTGAATCAATATCATTTTTTTCAGCATAAAGACGGCAAACAAAACGCTCAATGTCGTTAACCAATTAGTCTGACATATAGAAGCTTTCACCGATCTCTTCGAACGTAGCAATAAACTCTTCGTTTTCTGTGAGTAAAGCAAGAACCTTCTTTTTTCCTTTGTTAAAGAACGCGCTGGTGGAGTCGCATCCTAGTAAAAATTAAATTAAACGTTATGGAAAACTCTCTTTTATGATAAAAACGTAAGAAAACCATTCAATTTTAAGTTAAGACTTCAAAGAAATTAAAATAATAGATAATAGATTTCACCTGTAAATGCATGCAAACCAGGTAGGGCTTTTGCAATAAGTTTCCATTTTGTATTCACTGCATTAACATTGATGATTCTCTTTTTATTCAATGTTCCTGTAGCGAAGAAAAGATTTTTGGTAATTGATTCTTTGGCGTACACAGCAATAACAAAGACATCTGTATCTGGACTTCGGATCACTATATCTTGATAGTGTGCTGATGCGTGTTTTGCATTCAAAAGAAGTCTTGTATCAGCCTCCTCGTGATCGCTTTCGAGATCAAGAACTTCTGTGATACTTAATGTAGATGAAGAGGTAACTTGAAATCGACGGCATTTATTTTCATGCGTCAAGTAAACAATTTTCCCTCTGAATTTCTCTGGGGGAAGGGTGGACCAATGTTGGAACAAAAACTTCATAATTTCCTCTTTGTTCTGGCCAGCCGATAGAAATTTTTTCCACTGCCTCGGAACAGACTGGCTTTCATTGCTTATCCTGATTAACTGTGTTCCAGCTGCTGCTCTGTTTTGCCGTTCAAGATCTTTGATGCTTATTTTAGGATATCTGTCTCCAACAAAATCCACACGGTGACAACCAAAGCTTTGCCCTAGTGATATTATTCCATTTAACATTTGAGCAGCTAGCTCACCAAATGTTTTGACTTTAATTTTTAACGACTGGAATAGAGCCATAGCATCAATGAGTAGGGCACCACCATTGTTGATTGTAGTTACTAAAGGGTTGTCCAGAGCTTTCTCAAGGACTTCGAGCAACGCACTCTTTGTTCCTTTTACCAACGCACCATCAGGTTTAGCACATGGAAGTGGAAATGGTCGCAACGGATACTTCAAAACTTCCTTCATGTCAACATCTCTACTTCGTGCAAGAAGTATGAGTTTGGCAAAGAGATTTTTGGTATTTTTTATTGCAACCAACTCACCCTTCTGGTTCTTAGTCTTCAACACTTTGTGCATGTTAGTAAATGTGTGTAATTTTACTTGCGATATTTTGGAAAATATGTCGGGATTGTCAGAAAGAAGGTTATTATTAATGAATTCGCCCGCCTTTTTCTTTCCAACTTCTTCAAGAGTATCCATATCTTTTGATGCATCTTCAGTAGCAATCACACCACTTGCAATTTGAAGAAGCTCCTGTCGGTTGCTGGAAAACGGATTGATCATGTTATCAATTGTATTGATGATAGATAAAATATCTCCCTCGTCTCTTTTCATTCTGGTTTTATCAAGATCTTTTCTTTTGCTAAGAAAGAGAAAAAATCAAAATCACTTTTTCTCTGATCAGGTGGCTGGTAGAAGACTAAGTCTGGATATTTTGACTTTAGCCTAATTTTTAACCGAGAACTTTGGTAGTTAGAGATGTCAAGGTTTTCAATTTTCCAAACAATTGTTATGAAATATTTGAGCAAGTTCTGTAAGCTAAAGAGCTTCCCTTCTGCTATGATTTTAGAATCAACAATATCACTGCAAAGTTTTTTAAATGAGACGTCATACTGTTGATGAGAATTAGAAGAAGACTGTCGTTGTTTCAAAAATTTTGTATATTCAGTGACGCATTTCCTGTGGACTCTAACCTCAATCGCTACCATGTCTTTATCTTTAATTTCTTTTAAGATGTCAAAGTCGTTTTTTAGCTCAGCAGCTTCTCTAAGTCTTCCGCCATCAACTGTTTCCACCATACTCAAACATTGCATTTTTGTCCGTCTGTCAAATGGATCCTTTACATAGATTGAGCCACTTTTCTTGCATATCAAACATCTCTTGGGTAACACAGCATTGGAAGTTGAAGCGGTTATTATCGATGTTGATGGTAGAGCTTGCATGTTGCTGTTGTTTTCTATTTTCGATTTTGTAGATGTTATTGAAGATTCAGATAGTCTGATTGATTTCCTTTTCCCTTGCTCCTTTGCTTTTTGTTTGGCCTTTTTATTTTTTGCTCGTGTAATTTTAGACGAATCAGTAAAATATCTGTAGCACTTCACATGAAACATTAACTTGCAGTTTGTTTTCTGTTGTTGTTCAATCTCTTCCAATTTCTCTGGGTATTTTCTTACTTTCTTAGCGACCATTGTTGCTTCACAGTCTTCATCATTTATCCTTATCCATTCATTTCTGCACTTTAACATTTTTGAGTATGTAACCTCTGTAAAAGAACTTAAATCATCTTTTATTTTTTCAAAATGTATTATACATTCACTCGTGTTGTCTACTGAAGCCGCCATTTTTACTAATGTTTGTTTATTAAATCGCTTTATATATTTTCCGGAATGAGAATTGCCGTTATTTCATTTTGAAATATTTCATTCGGTAAATTAAATTTTAACTTATCGAAAATTACCCGAAATTTAATCGATGAGGTATTTATCGTGTAATTCAGCAATTTTAAATGCTGTTTTTCTCCAAACCTGCTGGGAAAAAAGTTGGGAACTTTTTAGATTTGCGTTCAGAACCTTATAAAACGCCAATATTCAAATAATATTTCAGTTCGCAGAGGTGCACCACGAACTGAAAAAATAAGAACACACGGATCGTGGTCTATCACCACAGATCCCAAAGGGTCTTCTATTATTAAAATTTTAATTATAAGCATCCGCCTATCGGATACAGGATAACATTAGTTGGCGTCAGTCGAAAAATCCGAGTCGACTATTCTTGGAATCTAATTTCTACGTTATCTCTTGGAAGGGTCGTGAAAGTGAAGGTGAATTCTTTGAACTGATCTCCAGGATGTGTGTCTGTCACATAAAAGAAAAGTGACTATATCGTCTATATCGTATATTGACTATATCGTCTTACCCCCGTACCCCACTGATTTTGATTGGTCATCAGTTGTTGGGGTGTTCCCCCTTAACTGCAACATGCAGTGCAACATAACTGACAGACACGGGGAAATGAAAGATACAACTGCCTCGCGGCACTGACCAATAATCAGACCCAATCTTATACAACAAATTTTAACATTTTTTGTGTTCTTTCGAATAGTATAAGTGGATTTTCATATTTTTTAATACAAATGTGGTGCTCCTATGGGACTAGTCTGGTTGCCATGGAGACTGAATGGGGACAGTTACAAAGTGGGTCCGAGGCTTAAAATGGTTACCCTCCTTTGATGAGTTCTTTGATGAGAACTTTATGGAACAACACGAATTCGACATTATCCCACTTTCTGAAACATGGCTGAAAGATGATCCAAACTTACTGAATTACATCACAATTCCAGGTTACAACATAGTGACAAAAAAGAGGAGGCGGCGCCTATATCACGACCAAAATTAAATACAAAGTCCGGAAAGACATACACAGAATATATCCAGACATCAAATACCTCTGGTTGGAAATGAAAGGAAAAAACAAAAACCATTCATTTTTACTTGGAATGCTTGCTTGATCTACCAGCCAAGCGCAGATCAAGCAAGCAAAGACCTTTCGTTACAAAAATTTGAAAATATCCTTACCCAAGTCAACAACTCCACGTTGAATGCAGCAGAGATATTTCCGACTCAAAATTGCACCTGAGATTTATAGGTTCTCTTTCGTCTTTTTTTGTTCTTTTTTTTTCCCAGTCGACCCACCCTATTTTGAGACCTAATACAACACATATTTGTGATAGCCGCCTAACTAAAGTGACTGTTTTGTCGAACATCATGGAATGGAGCAAACACGTGAGAAAATAACGATCAGCCATGTTCTGTCAATTTTAATTATCCCAATTATTAATTAAAGAAGACTTCACATTGCAGCCAGGGATAATAAACAACATATTCGTAATCAATAAGCTTGCTCTGTAACCCGGCAATGTAAAGTCTTCTATCATTAGATAATTTTGATTGCTTTATTGACATCATATGACTATATATCACTATATATATATATTCCCGGTGAGACTGGCTCTATAAAAAATGTAAATAAAATGAGACTCATTTCAGGGCTATGAAATTATATATATTTTGTGGATGAAAATGACAACAGAAGGTTATTTTTTAACTCTCATTTTAGTAGAACAAGATTTTAAAAAAGACCTCATGTTCGGTTCATGATGCCACAACCTTTGTCAATATTTTCCCAGAGGGACATTAATAAATGAAATATTATTGATCATGTCCATTTGCCTAACCAACTTTTTAGGCGATAAAGTTCTCTTTATACGTTTAAACAATTTTCTGTTTAAAATACATGCAAAGTTTTAATTAATCTGATGTAAAGACTGATATTATATTATTATCATATTATACTGATTTTATTACAGAAGTTCCCTTTTGAAAAACTTAAAACAATTTTTTAGATGAATTGAACTTTCACAAGTCGCTTGCATACACCAACGTTCTTGGTGGAAAATCTAACTGTTACTTGTTTATGGAATTTCCTTCTTATGTAGCCTGGATCTATTTGTTCAATAAATTTGGGTAATAAATTGCTTATGGGTTTTTGTGTTGATTACAAATATCAACTATGGTGTTCTTTTTATTTTTAGGTGCTGTGATATGAACCTGTTTCTTCATGTGGTAACATCCTGTATTACTGAGCAGGTCATATCAAAATGGTGTGAGTTATATTGTCAGCAATTGCATTTGCCAATCAATTGGGATCAGAAGGCCATTTTTAGTATGGTCAAATAAAGCACAACAGACACAAATCCATAAATTTATTTGAATGAATCATGAAGTAAATGCATTACAGTCGAAAAAGTCTGTTTTATTACAGTTTCGGGGCATTGTTAGAGGTCGAAAAATTTATATCATTGAAATATTTACGTTAAAATGGAAGAAATAGTTGCCAAAAGTCTTCAGAAGTTTACCAAATAAAAAACATGAACGCACTGTTCAAAGTATTCCGAAATGGCTGATAACAGAAAAGAGAACTCAGAAAAACTCTTGCTCAAACTCTCAATTGTTTTTTATTAGCTAAGATTTATTTATTTAATTGCACATGTGCAAACTCAATAAAAAACTGCATACATCAGAAGTTTTTCTTTTCTTCATTATTTCTTTCGGCCTAAGCGTTTCAGGAGAGAAGAGGCTGTATTTTAGCCGCAGATTTAGCGACTTTAGTCGTTCTTGTTATTATTATTATGCTATTACTCATTAAAGAGATCCATTAACTCATTATAGTCCATTCAATATTTCATTCAATTGCTTGCGAGTCGAAGTAATAAAAATCACTACCACTCGATTTGTCAAAGTGCTATCAAGTGCCAAAGCGCAATTGATATCAGCAAAAGACAAAAAGTTTACCTTTCCATCGTTTCGCGTTATGCTACTGGCACATTTTAACAGATCAAAACGGCGTTTTTGTCAGATCAAGAGAAACTGGTTTCTTTTCACTAGCAACGTTCCGGATTAATCAAGGAGATCAGATAGAATTCATTTGATTGGTGTGACACATATTAGATATCATAAATGTCACACTTTAGGTTTGAATGTCTTATCCATTTTTTTACACATCTGCATTAAATGCCAATATTAATTTATCTATACGCAACACAATACCACAAATAAACATTAAAGTACTAAACCATTTGGCAATTAAAATAACGAACACGATTCCTTCTGCTCCTTGTAGGATGGAAATAATGGAGATGATTCAAAAAGCTCATTCGTGAGAAAAAATTGGGAGAATTGTGAATTATTTAGCTTTGAAATAGTGTCTCCCTTTCTGAAAAATCTCACTACTTCACGAAAAAGGCCAAAGTATACTACAAACGAGATGAACACGATGAGCCCTTTTAAAAGGTTACTTTTACTACTGCTTTTGAACATTTTTGATGATGAGAACGGTCTTATTTCGCTGTCTATTAGTGCTAGTATCGTTTGTGGTGTACTTTCAAACTTTAAAAACATTTTATAGGTGTAAAGATTGCAAGGAAACATACGAGAATTTATAGATACCGTTAATAGTTACTTAAATATTGTGAAAATAGTAATAATGATAATAAAAAAAATCTTTCCTCAAGATAAAAAAAATCTGACACATACGACTTACATTTGTTGGGTAATATCAAGGAAATAGACAGTAGAATAGACAGTAGAATAGGGGAAAAGGGGCGATTTTCTTTTAAAAAACACAAAACAAAAAAACCTCAGCTGTTAAACAAGTTGACGATGAGGATTAGCTGAATATTTTGTCCAATGTAACATTCATGTAAAACATTAACTTTTATAGAAATAAAGGACTTCTTAGAAATCTTTGTCACGTGTAAATACAAACTAGCAAATATACATAATCTTATTTCAAGTTAAAAACAACCGTTTTACCGCCAGGCTTGAGGCTCGAGTTAAACTGAAACGAATAGAAAGCAAATATCACAAGTGAACATGTCAGAAGCGTCTGTGCTTGCTAATTTACGTACCTTTCAAAAATATAATCTTTATTGCCTAAGTGTTACCTGGAAACAAAATATGATCATAATTACTTTGATAGACTATAATATTGATAACGTCAATAGAAAACAAGAATAAATCGATGTTTATGCTGATTACAAATCAAAAAGAGGAATCAGGGGGTAAGTACACAAACTTACTTGTGGCATCCCATGACCAAACGGCCCCTGTGGAGAAGTGGTATGCCCGTTATGATATAAATGCTCTTGTCTCGAAGACGCTGTTAAATATGGTCCTACATCTACTCGCTGGGATGGGGTTGGAGAAAATACTTGTGACAAAGGGGAAGCAGGTGTGACCACAGTTGTTTCATGTGTTCCATATTGCGTTAACTGTACTAAAATAAACGCAGCATACAACTTTTAAATGACTAAATGGAAACCCTACAAAAGTAATATGCATGTATCTGCAGTAATCTATATAAAAGTCGTAAGCAATACCCACCAGAGTTGTAGATATTATGGTCAAAAGGTTGAGGCACAGACTCTCTATTGACCAAAGTGTTGTTGGTTGAAACGGTAGATGCATCCTGCGATGTGGCGGTGTTACCAGAGGCATGCATGGTTGTAAATTCTGTATAAGAACGACGTTCAGGCATATTCAGAAAGCCTTGTGGAACAAAATTACTTGGATAATCTATTAGAAAAGTGAAATTTCATACGGTTACTAGATCGTAAGTGAGTGAGACGCAAATGTGGGTATATGGTTACATTCGAGTTTATTAATAATTGTGTGAGCCAATTACTAACCTCTGCTGCGACCATACTGCATTGCTGCTGTGAATGGAAAATAGGAGATTATCATATAATAAAAAGTATCAAATGTTGTAACGATAAAACTGGACACTTATACATCCCAGCTTACATTTCCATAAATTAATGATCAGATTTAATACACTATGAACTTACTGGCAATTTGCTGATATGGATTCATTGTCCAATCTAAAACATCAAGAAATGGTCAATATGATTGAACAAGCATGGTTTCAATAACATGAGGTGAAATCATGATAAGAATAACATTAGGAATTCTTGACAAACATACCGGTAAGACCAAAGCCTATCGGACTTCTTGTGAGATGAAACGCTGGGAGATTGACTAAAATAAAAATATAAGCCATCTCAATGTATGCGTACAATCATCGGTTTTAGCGATATTCATTACGTAAGTCTTCCATTATCATGAAGTAAAGCTATTCATCAACATCAAATACTTGCCCACGAAACCTCGCCCTTTTCCTTGCAGTAACATTACTTCTTTCGGCTGTGCTTTCTTACATTCAACCTATAAAAAATTGAAAACTTTTTTTATGAAGATCTTTATTTATGCAACGATGGTGTAGTGGATAGTACCTTCGAGTACCACCGCTGAGGCCCGTGTTCGAGTCCCAGTCAAGTCGTATCCCGATACTTCACTCCGATGCGCTTTAAAAGCAGCGTATCAGCCCATTTGGAGCCATCGACTGACTGCACACTGGCCTTCGTGCAAGTTAGAGGAATGTTATACGTATCTCTGGCAGTAAGTCAACTTCCCAGTTGCAAGTCGGCGGCGGAAGAATCAACCGATATGGATGGAAGCCCAATGACTTAAAACTCCCGGTTATTTACTTACTAATTTGTGGTGCAATTATATCCATTCTAAGGTCTTAACTACGAAGCTGATTTCTGCTGATTCTGTGTTGTTTACATTTCTATTATATTCAGACTTCTACAATTGAGATTCTTTGTTATTATTGTTCTTTGTTATTCAAAGAAGATTTTGTATTCCAATCTTTTGTTAGATTCTTCTTATTTTACTTGTAGTGGCGAATTATCAGTAAAGAAATATGTCATCAAAATTTACGCAAATTTCTTTCTTCTAAATTCATTCATACAATGGATATTTAGAGCATAAGGATGTTAGTGTGAGTTGGCGGAAATTGTTGAAATCAAAATTTCTGTTCCGCTACCGTCGCCTCATCTCGTGCTCAACGTTTTTTAAATTTTTTTTAATTAGTCATCATCACTGCCATTCTGTTGAAATACTATACTTGTTCTATGGTTTTTATGGTTTGGACGTAACATCAAGTTACCAATAATAGATAGCCGCCTCATCAGAGTAAATCTTACAGTCATGCATACGAATATGCAGATATTACCTACTCTCCCCGTCACAGCTGAGACGTCATGACACTTGCACCCTTCATTTATGAAATCATTTCGCATCTAACAACTTTTAATACTTTATTTGAGAGAAAAATAAAAGAGTATTTGAGAAATGCACAGTTCTTTAAATATGTGTTAGTTGTTGTAGTTGTAGAGTGTAATCGAAACAAATTGATTACAGCGAAAAGTTTTTCCTTTTAGAATTCCAAATTACGTCAACCTTTCACAGTAAATTGGAAATAAAACACGCATTTAACTTGTCCATTCTTTTAGAAATCGATTTAAAAATTACATATAAAGCGCAAAGGCAGGCTCAATTTAGGCAACGACTTCGTGTATCACTATTTTAAAGAACGACTCGACATCTCTTACAAAGCTAGACCAACGACGGCGCTGGTCTTTTTCATGGATAGTAATACACGAAGAACTTACCCCAATTTATACTTACAGCCAGTTTTTCCTTAGACGGAAATTTTCGCGCGAAGGGAGTTTGTTTTTAACAATCAGAAGGAGAAACTACGAATTTATTATGATAAAAAGAACTTACATTTTTTCCTCTTAGCTTGTGAAATCCAGTTTCACAGACATGCTTTCCGGCAGCATCAGATTCAAATGTAATAAAACCAAAACCTGAAATGAAATAACCCCCAAAACGTGCATATTTGCTACGTTCACAATTTCTTTCTGTTGTGTAATGCTATACGTTGGGAAGTGTCATTGAGACAATGAGATAACAGTTTTTCGTGACATTATCAACTTTCAAATCGGTTAACAGAATGTCTTTCAAAAAGTTGTCCCACCAACCCTCATAGAGCCATGAATTGACCTAACCCCTTACCCATAAATAACGGCGTTGAAGCCAAAATCTCGTTTTCAATGTAAATAATTAAATGATGGAAGGTACGTCGAAAATTGTGGAGGGCCACATTAATATAATTTCTGTTTCAGTCTGCATCACCAATCACCTTATTGCACATTTTATTTCATGCGTTAATAGCTAACATTCTCACCAATTACAACATACACTCCAGATCCGCCGCTGATTGTTAAGCATGACGAAAGAACTTCGTAATAATATTGTCCCTGCCGGCATCAACTCTTTTTGTTAACGACCAAAACATTACAACTTGAAAACGAGGCGTTATTTATGCAAAGGGCTATTGACATGCCATTAACTTGACTACTATGATCTTTCATTCCACTTTTTCAGTAGACCTTTCCAGAATTTCTGTTTAACGGTCTATTGAATATAATTCAATAAACATTCATGTTGTTTGTTTTCCAGTAGTTAAATACTGCTGAGCAAAGAATGTCCGTTTCGGGTTTTCTTTAACTATCCAAATGTAGGGTGATCAAGGAAACGTCCACATAATTGCGGAAAATATGCCGAATATGTACATATCAACATGCATTATTTTTTTCAACTAGCATTTACAAATTTAACTCATTCGTTTAACTCATTTAATGCCGAAGGAATTTTTCATATTTACAAATTTGAAGAAAATATCAAAATACCAATAAAGTATTCTTCAAAGATATAATGGAAAGATTATAAACGTTTTGAAATATTAACGATGACCTATGTGAATGTTTTGAATTGATTTCGAGTGAGTTAAGTTTTAGTAATACTAATCTCGTCAAATTTCATGGAAATAATCTTCTTTTATTGCATTTAATGAATCTCCTCAATCAAAATGTTTCTCAGATGTTTTCTAAAAGAGATATCCATTAAGTCTTCCTTTTCACTTAGCCCGTGAAATTTATGTACGCGCGTTTAATGTAAAGCATCAGATTACAACTGCTTATCAGTTATATCAAATTACTGACAATCAATTTGGAATATTATAGATGTTTCTGGAACGTTAAAAACAATCATCAATGATACATTATTGTCAAATAATGATTACACAAGATGGTGTTATGTTTATAAAGAAGATACTCTAGTGGCCTGTTATTCTAAGTTGAAAATTATCCCTCAAAACGTACATTAGCAAACGAATTCTTTCATTATCGTACTACTCCTAAAATTGAATGAAGTGCAAAGAAAAGTCCAGTGCAAAAAAAGCCTTTTATAAATATAAAACAAATACATTATAATACGCCACCTCGAAGTCTTTTTGTGTTCCGGTCATGCATCAAAAGGATTTCTGTAACCTATAAAACAATAGAAGCACTAGCTTACCAGCACTTATTTCTTATCTCATCGAAATTATTATTATTATTATGAAGGATTGCCTCTTCCTGTGAAGGAGGTCCCAGGGTGGTGAGTTGATTTTTAGCTATGACAACGAACTTCAACGTACCTTTCCAAAAGCTTCAAAATATTCCTTAATTTCAGACGCGGTTATATCCGGAGGTAGACCGCCAACAAAAACCTTTTTGAACTGAAATCAATTAAAAACGGAATCATAATATTGAATTTTAAAGCATGAACTCGCAAATTCAAAATTTCAGAAGCATAAATTAAATAATAAATAATAAATATGTAACAAATATGAATAGTAAAATTAAAAAAACAAATTTTTGAATGAATCAAATATGCATCAGCTCCTTCTCAATCAATTTAGAAATCAGACTGCTCAATAAACGACCAATGCTTCGTTAGTTACAAACATCTTCAACCTATTTTTGTATTTTGTAACGTTATAGCATGCTGTTGAGACTTGTCTTAACTTTCAGATATTTTCTTATATCTGAGAAATTCCTCTCATTTACGGATCAGAATTTACGCATTTAGATTGTCCAATACTGATTTTTCGTAAGCCAAACAGGAAAAGATTATGATTCGAGTGACTCGAAATTGCTAAAAGGTTTCAATAAAATGGAACTTCCGTAGGCCTCCCTTCTAATCTCTTGTTGATGTTGAAGGAAAAACGAGGTTATAACTTCATCAGAAGGAAGCATGGTTGAACGTATGACACAAACGCTCATCATCTACTTGTCTCTCCTTAAATGAATCTGGATATCCGATGCTTATTTAGTTGTTGAAACAAATCAAATATTAAGGTATTGATAATTCATTGTAACAATCATAATGTACCTTCGTGCTACATGAAAGTTTAAAACAAGAAACATACAAATATGCAATATACAAAATATAACAAAATATACAATTTAAAATAATTTAATGTAATTGTAATAAAATATTACTAAAAATCTATATGAAACATAAAAACCTTCATGGCATCATTTTGGTATCTTTGATTGATGACGGAAATGTCAATAAACTAATTATATTTATTTTCAGGAATGAGGTTGTAGAAAATATGTTTATTGAATAAACTTCATAAACTTTGGCTATCGTTATCATTAAAGTCAATAGTTTTGAAATAGGTTCTGAAAAACTCCCATTGAGATTGAAATGTTGGTAACAATTAGGACCTTGGAACTTCTAAGACCATTTGAAATTGAAAAGAACACTTTTTCTTTAAGACGCATTAATTGTACATACCTGGTTTTGATTTGGAGATGGTTTTTTCGGAATGGCTCTTTTGGGGTCAATCTAGGTGGATAGGCAAGAAAATGTTCATAAGCAAAATTGTTTCAGTATATATGAAAGCATGGAATGGGAGAACTAAGGAAAATACCTTTTTTCCATCAACAATATGTGGCATGGAAGTTATAACTTCCTCAACTGCTTTTTGATCAACAAAACAAACAAAACCAAAACCCCTGAAGATATGAAAAAGAAGTGATTACTGTTACTGTTTTGGAAACGTTTTTGTCTTATATGTATTTAGTGGAACTTTGAAGATGGTAAAAAAGTTCAGTTTTATCATATGACAGGTTGAATTAATCTATATATCGTAACCTGCATCTGAAACATCACTTACGTGAAGTATAGTGACAGCATCAGGGAGATTACTGCTGACTGTTACATTATAACAGTAAAAGGGATAGAGAAAAGAATGATATGATTCAGCATTCCCAGCACCAAATAAAAGGACTAGCATGGTGTTGTCAAGCTGCGTGCTTTAGATCATGGTAATAAATGTTTTCTGGATCATGGTGTTTTGTTTTTCTTATCATACTTTTCTGTGACAACTTTAACTTCCAAGGAAATAAAGGATTCTTTTTATTTGCATAATTTGAATGCAAATGGGAAAATTGACACATTGACATTCATACGTTTGCACCAATAAAAAGATAGGATCACCACTTTATCATATGATATCAAACATACCTTACACCTTGAATTGTTTATCTTATGTAAGAAATAAGTATTGGTTGAATGGCCTAAAACAAGGGATTTCTTTAAGTAAATGTTGCGAAGTGAGTTATATTTTAAATCATAGATTCTATACTTATGAAATTCATTATGTCTGATATCAAGGATAATTAGAACAAAAGGAAATGTTGCAACCCTTTCATACCAGTTATCGTAGGTGAAACGTTATTTAATAAAAAAAAGTTCATTTTTTGGTCTATTTATTATTTTTATTCATAATTTCTAAAGGAAACTTTGTGAACATAAAAAACAATTTACAACACTACTGATAATTATTTGACTGAAATATAGAATGAAGTGAGTGCAAAAGTGAGCATCGATCAGATCAGGAATTTTTAAATGACAGGGATAACAGCAGTACAATGTGCGATGATAAGGTTTTCAGCAGGATGTTTGCAGGTATCTATGGTTGATTATTTTTTAAGATTTCGTGCAACGTCTGAATTTTATCATATGTAACGTTTTGGTATCAACATTCTTATTTATAATTAAGATTTTGTCACGTGGATCAATAGAATTCAATTCAAATATTCCTTTAAAAAGTATTTCGGTTAAATCCTTCCACGCTGAAATGTGGAAACGATTGGCTCAAATATTTCCTTTTCTCTCAATCTTGCGCGTTTTGCACCTTGTGAAACTGGCCATGATTCTCGTTCCCTGAATATAATTGAAAGTAATAACACTTCTATTCAGGTGATGGGATGGGATATATTGACGAATGAAACGGTCCGAAAAAGCATGTAATTTACTTTTACTAACCCAAGTATGCTTGAGCATAATTGAATGATCTTTCCTGATGTTTGGAAGAAAAATGTATTCGTGCGGTGAATCAACAAGATCAAACAATCTTTAATTTGATTAAAAACAGACAGTTAAACTCAGTATAATACCACGTCTTGTGCATAAATAGTGCAAAATAATAAAAAAGGTTTGGCCAATTCTTTCCTTTTTCTTCAAAATCTTTAAGAATAAATCTTTAGTCACATAAGGGAAATGTCATTTTTTCTCCCCTCGTTTTCATACGATAAGGTTTTCTTACCTTGATCTCTTTGTGACAGCATCACGCATAACAACGCATTCTTTCACGTCGCCAAACTGTTGAAAGTGCCGCTGAAGGCTCTCTAAAATAAGTCTTTAAGAATTCAATTCTATGTGTTTCTATTAAATCATATTTCGTTATCATGACAGACTTAAGAAATAAAAGAATGAAGAGGTCGTATAATGGTTGTTGTCGTGAATACGAAGGACGCACCTGCAGTGGTTTGGCTATGGAGACCACCTACGAACATTTTTCTGAAATACATAAATAAAGATGTAATGTAATAAAGGGAACTTATTGCAGGAAAACACATTTCAAAACATTGTAACTGCGTTAAAACGAAAGTATACCCAGGGTCAGGTTCTGTTGGGTTGGAATCTGTATCTGGGAATCCACCATCGTCCATATCTATACTTCACAAGAAAAAAACAAAATGAAATTCTCTAAACCATTTAAAAGAGTAGTTCCCTCCAGTTATAAAAATGTTATGTGTTAATGCACCATAATAAACTAAATGTCTGATATAAACACAGACAAACTATTCCGACACGTGGAATTATCATCGCTCGAACAATTACAAAAGATATAATAGTACTCAGGCACATGTATTTTATCTTGGGCACATTCAAAAACAATAAAGTTCAATATGATTGGCTAATTTTCGCAATAATGTCTGTCAAAGGTTTAAAACTGTCTGATATTATTGTCTGGTAAATGTTGTGCTTTCCCGACGCTTCAACGAAATTAAACTGACATTCTTCTATCGCGAAATATGAAATTAAAAACAGAAAAGACATCTTCGATAGGAATGAGCAATCATTTCTATTTTATCTTCATGTTCTCAAAGCGTTTTTTTGCAGAATCTACAATAAGTTTGCACAAGAATTTTCTTAAGAAATATGAGATGGTAAACATGCAATTTGTGATGTCGGAAAACGCAGGGTCAGCTTACATACAAATAAAGTAAAATGGGTACAGAAAATATTCAGTATATCATATCAAAGAAAATCGCCAAAAAATTGAAAATTCCGATAATTTCTAAATACTATAATTTTTTATTGGTCTATAAAAACGACCAACCACAAAATGGTTTCGCTTCGAAATTCATATTTTTTTATATTGCCAGTTTGAAACACATCAGGAATAACGATAAAATAAGCGAACAACAAAAAGGTTGTTGAGGGAAACGTAAAAAGTTATTGTTTTCCAATTAATTTAGCAGGATTGCTTTAATTGAAAGGGTCCACATACTTACGGGGGAGTAAGAATATATAAAGATGAATATAGCGCCACAACAGACCACAGTACACCATATAGATACTAGCCAGCTTTTCCTGGGCGGAAACACAATCATTTTTTAGGTCATGGAACTTTTTTTCGCGTTTCATGGTCAAACATTTTTCTTGTTCGCTTGAAATACTAGAATTGACTTAAGCAAATGTTTCGCAGAATTTAATTTTGGGAAAATCTTTTCTAGGAAAAATATAGTTTCCCAAACTCTCACGGTCATCAGCGTTTCCAATTTATGAATATTCAAAAAAAGGCGGTTTAATGTACGGTCGATTTGTTGAGTAACTATCGATATCAATATTATCGCGGTATGATAACTGTTTGGGTTAGGAAAAGTTTATCGGACTACTCTCTGTCGGCTGTCTTTTGGAAATGCGTCCGGGGAAGTGTTCGGATGCCGTAAGGGGCTCAGAAAAGGTGCTCATTCTTGCTTTTCCAGAACCTTAAGCCGTTTACATAGTCTCCTGAACGTATCAAACAGATAAACAAGGTAGTCACTAAAGCTGATCGCCCTTTCTTGTTAATATTGTGACGTTATATTGTTATGATTTTTATTGAAGAAAGAATCTTCTTAACTCGAAGGTAACTTAACTAGGAGGTTCGAGTTACCGGGAGTTCACTGTATTTATATTTAACTAAAAAAACAAACAAAAAAAACACAAAAAACAACAACAATATATCATAATTACGTTATGCAAACACAAACTTCTCCTACGCACTTCTAGTAGAACAGCCAATTGTATATTTGGAAATTAGAAATAAATCGCTCATTGGTCAGCGCCGCGAGGCAGCTGATCTTTCATTTCCTCGTGTCTGTATATATACTGCCCATTTATGTTATGGATTAAATCCAGGTATGCATGTGTATAATTGCTATATTAACTACACTACTACTATTATACTATATACAATTGATTCATGATCAAAACTCTTAATCTTAGGAATTTGCATACTTTATACTTAAAGTATATGTGAATTCATTTTTGTGTCGATTTAACTTTGTGGGATGATATTGTGCAGGCCTGAAGATTATTTTTTTCCATGTCGGACAAGATGTCCGCCGGTAGAACTGTTAACCTGGTCCAGACATTAACATCATCACAGTGTTTTCTCTGTTTATATACGAAGCGAAAATAACAATGAAGTATGGGGGACGATTTAACTTGTGAACCCCAAACATAATGATACTGATTGCCTTTGGTATTTTATTTACGTTGCACCACACTTGATACTTCTCAACCGTTGATTAGGTTCTTTTGTCAGGCAAATCCTGTTTTTACGCCGGACAATTTCAGATGTCCGGCACTAATATTCAGGTTGATTTAAAATTAGGAAAACCCATGCCAAACTGTTTTTCGTGCATTTTATCATTTAAAAAAAAAAAGAAAAAAAAAGTCAACTGACGTGCATATAAGAAAATGAAAACAATAGACACAGCTGTGGATGTTGACATGGCCAAGAAACAATAGAAAGGGATGCTAAAGCGAGTATGGTGATGATGATAAAACATTATGTAGATAATTTGATACAAAATGTTTTCAAATTAGTAAAAGAACACCCGGGTGGTTATTAAAATTTCTTTGATAATAATAATGATGAATACCGTAATGCATCGAATAAACGCCCCTCTTCTTTTAAACGCCCCCTAAAAAACTGAAATTATTTAATAAACGCCCCCTTCTATTAAACGCCCTCTCGAATGAACGCCCCTCCTACAAGCGTTTATTTGAAATATTAATGATGAAAAGAGGCGTTTATTTGAGACAAGTTATGACGTATATTTCTTGATTTTTTAAATACAGGAAATTTTCTGTACAATCCTTTCTTTTTAAATTTTAGAGTTGATGTTGAAAAAGTTTTTTCCGCTTGAGGAGTTCCTTTTCAAGCACTTCTGCACAGGACTTTTGTTGAGTTTCGAAACTGAGTTTCGCAGGAACGACTAAACCAACTTCTCTGTGTCTTTTACCAGTGACAACAAATTTAATAAACGCCTTCCTCTTTTTAACGCCCCCTCGAATAAACGCCCCCTCAAATTTTTCAAAAATTTAATAAACGCCCCGGGCGTTTATTCGATGCATTACGGTATACACATAAGTATAACAGAAGTGCGAGAGAATGTAGGAGAGAAAAAACAATAATAACCACACGCAATAATATGTTATTTAAATTATTCTCCAAATTGTTAATAAATGTCCTGGGTAGTTTAAGGTGGTAACCCCCTAGAAACTTTAAAATGGCCATAAATGCAATTTTTCTTATTTCATTGGTACGACGTAACAAATTGTGACCACATTTGATGAAAAAAATTGTTTTCAGCATCTCATGAATAATTAATGTGCTCCAAACTATGCCTTTCTCACTAAAAAGTCGCTCTCGCGCTGGGAAACTTCTGAGAGGCGTTGTTGGAAGGGCGTTGTGTCACACTTAAATGAAACATAAGAGGCCGGAGCGTGCAATGAGCGACGAAAATTTGCCAAAAAATTCATTTTAAGAAATTAGGACCATTAAATTTAGAATTTGATGAAATTGGTCAATTTTGGGCAGATTTGACGAGCCTAACAAAATCGTTCCGCTCATTGCATAGCCGCAACTGGTAAGAACATTTGTGCAAAATAGCAACTCAATTTCATCAATATTTCTTGAGATATCTTTCCCAGGGTTTCAGAAATACAACTTCTGAGAAATTCACATTTAAAAAATAATAACAGAAATTTCGAGAGCTTTTCGGGTTTTCAAGCCTATCCACGACTTTTGAAACGACAAAACTGATTTGGTGCAGCGTCTTGCACTCAAGGACGCCATCTCGCTAAAGAGGCAAAGGGTGCTGATCAACGCGTATAGAAACCCTGCTTGTATCTATGCTCATTTGCTTTCGAAACGCTTGTGGGGAACAGAGGGTGGTGTCTTTTAAACGTAAAAGCTCACATCTCATTTTTTGACATTTTGGAGGGGGTTAAGGTGGCTTAAAGAAAAAATAGAGTTAATAGAATTTAAAAAGTAAATAGTAATACTAATATTACTCAAAACATCTTTCCCTATATTGTTCCCTGTAAAGTGCATTAGGAAAAAAATTGTGCCCAAAAATCAACAAAGTCTAAGTTAGCGCTGACTTCAAGCCATAAGGCTCTTGTTCATTTATTTATACAGTAATTATAGTCATCATATAATAATACTGTATGAATGTGAAGCATAATTATAATCCGAAGAAGAAATCGCCTTAACTCAAACAAATGTCTTATTTTTGTCAAAATTTGACTTAAAGGGAGCTTCGTGTCATCTAAATTATTACCTAATTAGTTCCTTCGAGATTTCAGTAACCGGTAATTCATTGTACTTCTTACTTTTATTTTTTTTTTACTTTTTTCTGTGTTTTGATACAAGCACAGAGAATGCACAGGGAAACCCTGGAATACAGGTTGTTCAGTATGTACCATTGATTTAAGACAGAAACAAACGCAAGAATTATGTATGTTCGTGAGCATGCGAACTACATTTTTATTTGGTGTTAAAGTAATGATATGAATAGAAATATGAAAATTTTGCGCATTTTTGCTGCTGTTCATTTTATTTCATTTCCCAATTTATTTAATGTTGGTTTTACGTAGTTTACAAGATACATGATAAATATAAAATGAACTAATCAATACCAACTCGTCAAGCTAAAATTTATCACAAAACCCTACAAAGTTTGCAATTGCATTGCACGATTGAGAGTTTAAAAGCATATAATGAAGGTTTAGACTTGACACTATCTGACAAGGCGTTCCACGAAAGACTTCCTCTAAATAAAAAAGACTGATTGCCAAAGCGACCTGAACTTGATGGAAGAAGAGAGAGAAGATTTGAGTTTCGCAGACCGTAACGGATGTTTTTGACCATGAATAGTGTCTTCATAAAAGAGGGATTCAGCCCATGGAGGGTGTTGTATATCTCGCATAAAAGGTAGCGTAAATGGATCATGTATACGCTTAAACCCAGTCAATTGTAACAGTTCTTCATAGCTTTTAGAGAAATCTTGATAAACCGCTCTAAGTGCGCGTTTATGTATACTGTCAAGTTTACTGCATGAAGATCTGCCACAAAACATCCATATAATAGGTGAATAATTAAATATAGACAAAATAAAGGAGTTAAATAAAAGTTTTAACTGGTCCTCTTGAAGAAAAGATCTAACCTGTTGAGAGTTTTGATTCTATAACTAGCTTTATGACAGAGTGAGGAAATATGACTAGAAAAAGTTAGTTTGCTATCGATAGAAATACCAAGAAGCTCAACAGTTTCAACAGAGGTAATTAAAACATTATCAGCATATAGACTAACTGGTAAATTGTACTTAGGCTCCCCTAAGACTAACATCTGGAATTTTGACGGATTCGCGGCTAGCTGATTTACTTTAAACCAGGACAGAACAGCTGAGAGGTATTTTAGATTTGATATAACTTCCGCTAGAGAGTTGGAACAAGAATAGACGGTATTATCATCCGCATAATTACAACTGCCACTCTTAGTTACAAAAGATAATAGATCATTAATAAAAATATTGAATAATAAGGACCCGAGTATGGATCCTTTAGGTACCCCTTTCAATATTAGCAGCCAAGAACTGAAAAATGAACCAACTTTGGTTCGTTGAAAACGATTACTCAGGTACCATTTAGAAAGTTTGAGACTTTGTTGATCAAGTCCATACGCAGCAAGTTTAGCAATCAAAAGCTTTGGACAAATCCATTAAAATTGCTCCAACTTTACCAGACCTGTCCAAACATTTATGCCATTAACCAATCATTTGGAGTAAAGCGTGTTGAGTGTTATGCTTAGATCTGAAGCCGCAGAGCTGCGAATGTAAAATGCCATCAAAGTATTCAGCTAGCTGATTAAAAATAATTCTTTCAAAAATTTTAGAAAAATATGACAAAATACTAATAGGTCTATAATTTTCCTTGAGAAACCTGTCCCCTTTTTTGAAAATCGGAGTAACATCAGCAAGTTTCATGGTTTGAGGAAACTTACCCAAATTTAGAGAGGCATTTAGACATAGAGCAATTGACTCAGAGATGATATCAGCAACCATATGAAGGACTTTTGAAGGAAAAGGTCCACTTACACTTTTCCTAGGATTAAGATCCCGAATTACCCGATTGACTTGATGTGAGGTCACATTTGAGAAAGAAAAAGATTTCCCTCTATTTGAGCTAACGATGGATTTAATGCTCGGGTGGTTACGATATTTTCTCACAATCGAATCAATGCTTGAATCGGTGTCTTGGACTTTATCTGGACAAGGTTCCCAAGGAGTTATATTCAGACTGTCCACTATATTTACAAAAAAAGAATTGAAGATTTTAGAGATATGCTCTTCATCTTTAATAATATCACCGTAATCACGCAAAAGAATGCTTTCATGAACATGAGAACCTTTGGTGGAGAGGAGTTTAGTGGATTTCCAAAAGTCTTCAGAGGTTCCAAGATTCAGAAATTTGGATTTTTTTGCTTGACGGTTCAAGTGTACAACATAATTACGTTGTTTTTTTATATAGATTAGAAAAATAAACATCACCAGTCTTATTCGCTTTGTTCTTCAAAGAAGAGTGCAACATAATGGCCTTACGTAGGGTTTTAGTCAAATGAGGCTTATTATTATTATCAATTATTATTATTATTATGGTTTCCCCTGACTGTGCGTTTCTTCTTTGGAGCATGAGCGTCTAAGACAGATTCAAAGATTGAGCTGAAAGAGTCAAAATCCCCAAGTTTCGGAAGGTTCGATAATGCACAATCTGCGGAGGTGACTTTTCATACGTCAGCCTAAACATAGTATAAATCAGATGGTGGTCGCTAATTCCAGTTTCGAAGGAGTTACTTTTCTGAAAGCTCCTATTTTTATTGGTAAGTATAAGATCAATGCATCTACCATCACTAGATTTATAGCATGTTGGTTGTTTTATAAGATTAAATAATTTGAAATTAGACATGAAATTGGAGAGATCAATTTGGACGACTTCTTCATTAAATCGCTCATTATAATGAGGTTTTCATATTCTTTAGAATAAAAATCGAGAATATTTGTAATCGCATCTAAAAAGTACTTAATCCTCTGTTTTGGGTTGCGATAGATTGAGAGCACTAGCCATTTTTGCTTGCGCAAATTTAGTTCAGACACTATACACTGGATGTCATTTTTTACTACAGGACAGTCTAGTTTTCGATAAGGAAGTTTTTCTCTTACAAATAAGAGGAGACCACCACTTTTGTCTGAGACGTCTAGCCGTAAAGGGTGCTTAAACCCATGTACAAAAAACTGTCCGGCAGGGAAAGATGAATCCAGTTTACTCTCGGCAACACAGAGAATATCAACATTTTGCAAAATTGTATCGGAAACAGCATCGAATATATTTCGAATCAAATTAACATTAAGATATGAGATAACAACGCTATTTCTACAACGGGAAGAAGACTTTAATGATTTCAGAGGGTTAGTCTCGTCGCTGTTTTCAATAGGTACATTTTGATGAGATGATAAGAATAGTCAGTTTTTGATATAATACATAAGAGTTTCCCCAAGCAAACGTGAACCAGTGGTATTTAAATGGATACGGCTTCGATCTAGGTGATTTCCCCCGACTATGTTTCTATGTTCGATATAGGCTAGATTTCTATCGCTACATTTCTTTTTCAACCATTTGTTTACATCAGAAACACGTTCTCGAAACTTATCATTTCTGGACAACAATTCACTAATTGCAACGGTGGCAGTGTTGGAGATATCTATTGCTAAGTTTATAATATTATTTGCAATATCTTCGGAGTTATCGTATCCTTTCAGGTCATTAGTACCACAGTGTAAAATGATCATGTCAGGTTTAAAATTTAGAGATGGTTTTATGTAATGTTTCATACAGTTGGTTGTTGCAGCAGGAAAAGATTTCACTATGACGCGGGTGTCATTGTCTGACAACTCGTAACCCTTTAGTTCTTTAACAATTGAATCACCCAAGATGGAGACAACTTGCCTTTTATCATTAATCTTGTTTTGATTCTTTCCTTTATTATGCCTTTTACTATTTCGATTGCGGGTTGTTATATTTTTGTCGTCAAGTTTTTGTGCATCATAATTGACATTTAAATCATTGTTCTCATGAGTGAGATTTTCGTAAGGATTTTTATGTAAGAAAGGATTATTATCCTTACTATCGTCATTAATGGTTTCAGTACGTGCGTGTTTTTTAGGTGTTATGAATTTGTCCCCTGAGAAATTTGAATTCTGATTTTCGGAAGTTTTTCTAATATGATACGAATTAAAAGTTTTACCGTGTGAGAGAGAATTCTGCTTGTTATGCATCAATAAATCTTCCAGCAAAATGTTTATGATTTTGTTTTTAGAGCCTATCTCATCCCTCAAAAACTTGATTTCATCCTCCAATCTTTGTAAATACCGATTTTCCACTCCAAAACTATCGTAATCCATTCTATTAAATCGTTCTGATCTCATATGATTTTTAACTGTTTCTTGAAGTAAAGGTTTGATATCAGCCAAAATACTAGCTTTTATATTTAGATATTCAGCATCACGATTCATACCATCAAACTTTTTAGTGATAAATTCTTCAGCACAGATATATTCAAGTTCTTATCGTATTCTTCAACAATAACAGTATTTGTATCCAGTTCATTTACAGTAGTATTCTTATTTCCTTCCACCATCATGACCGCCATCCGACAATTTTGTGTTCGTGTATATCCCTGAGCCAGGTTTAAGTTGCAACATAGATTTTATTTGAACCCCTAACGTGTAGAGTTTCTTTCACGCGATTTGTATATATGCAAAGCATTTCTTGTTTACATTTCTCCGAATTGACTTTTCAGTCATTTCCAAGAAGAAACAAAATCAAAACAAACCTTCGTCTTTAGAACCCAAATTGAAAGATTCGACCAAAATTAGCAGTTAAACTTTTTTAAGTTCATCGATTTCGAAGGGATGACGAAGATTACGATTCAGACATCCTAGAAGTGCTCACCGTGCTTGACTATATTTATTCACACCAAAGCTGAGCTCTTCGGTAAAATAGACCAACTTGGTGGTACTGATTTGTAAACCGAGCAGGACTAGGGACTACTGAAGTTTGTTTTGATGAGGAAGAAGCGAATTCTCGAAAAAGACAGTACAATATTAAAATGAAATGTTGGCTGATTATCGATCCTTGCGTTTATTATATAACTTATAAGATATGGAGATGTTTTATTTATGGTCTAAGAACTTATATGGCTAAGAAGAATGTCTAATGCTTTATTTAAATCGCGTTAAACGCGAGGTGTTTGAAATGCAAATGTTTCGTTGTAGGCTCATGGATCTGCAAATCACAGTCAAAATTATTTAGCCCTGGCTTATTTATGCATTCTGATACTAGTTTAGGATTCAAGGCTAGGCATTCACTAAGGAAAAAAGATTTCAAAGCGAAGCCAGCAACATTTTTGAATGTTCTTTTCTTTTTTAAAAGCTCGTCTTATGAAATGATTCCAGTACAGTAGGTTATTTTTATAAAAGACGCTTATTTAGCTATCATTTGTGGCGACTATGTATCAAAGAAGGACAGAAAGAAAAAAATTGGTGATTTTTATTTGTTGATGTTTACATTGATTCGCGAAAATTAATGTTCGCAAAATTTTTGAAAAATCCCGATTCGTGAAAATTATGCGCGAGTCCACTAAATTTCAGTCATTAATAAATTCCCGAAAATAAATGTTCGCAAAATTTTATTCATTAATCAATTTCCAAAAGTAAATGTTCGCGAAATTTAATGATCTTAAGGTAATATAAAAACTGTTTATACATAAAAATATTTGGATTTCTGCGTAGCATAGAAATCCATTTCAACGTCCGTGTTTTTCTTCTTTTTCTTCGTTTTTTCTCTGTCCAAACCTAGCATGAATCGCGGAACTGTCAATTATGCTAAGTAGGACAATTTGGCACCTCATTCGGATAACGTTTCTAAACGTGTAGTGGCAGTGAAGTGAAGAAGACAGAAACTTACTTGAAGGTAATAAAATGCTTTGATTTAATTTATTTGCAAGTATTCTGATAGTGTTTGAGTACAGTTTTTAATGAATTATATAAGCAACTTTTTTTGTAAACTTGGTCTTCCTCATTGCTTTTACTTTTACTTTTGCTTCTCTTATTCTATCAATTTTTTGCTTATCTTAATTCAGACAGGTCTCGTTTGGAAAGCAGTAGCTTTGACATTGTAAAATGTATATACTGAAACGACTATCCTGTATGAATATTTTAGAAATAAAATAAAATAAAATAAAAATAAATTTTAAAAAAGTTAGCATATAGACTTTAGCAAAACAGTGTATGGTAAGAAAAGTGATATAGTGTAACATCAATGATATAACTTTCTTCTCCCAAAATAAGGCCAACCTCAATATATGTTGTGTTAGCATCCTTAGCATGGGGCATAACAAGATAAACCGTCACTTTTCTTCCGTCCAGTTCGCGCAGTCTTCAGTGTGCGCTAAGAAATGTGTATAATTTGTGGAATGAAAGCTAGACTTTAATTGTGTGCAAATTCTGACAATCTCACATTTGCATGGCTTCTTTCTAATTTTTGACAGACCACACACGATTTGTTTCGACAAGTTGCGGTGAACTGTACGTTCTGTTAATTATTTATGTATTCATTCATTTTTTGTAAACTTTCCGACTCCCCGACATATTTTTTATGGTGGCCTAATAAAAGGAAACATAGTACAAAATTAATCATCCACACAAAAATTCATCATCTATGGATTTGAATTCTTCACACAGAAATTAAGCCTTAGTAAATTAGTAGAGGGGAATTTCCATTTTTAAATACATTCTACTGTGCCTGAACCACCAGAAATTTTAACGTCATTATAATTTGTGGATATTTTTGTTACGTGGCAGTGCTTGGTATAACAGCTTTCTGGATGTGCATAGCACAGCTTCCACTCCAGACATGGGCTAGTTACATAGAGTTTGAATTTGTTCTATACTTTTGGTTTTGGCTTCAAAACATTTCAAGCTTCAAATATTTGGTCAAGTATTTGGTCAATCGTTAATCGGTCTCTATTTTATCAGGATTCTTAGATTTAATTGTTATTGTTATAAACCATTCAACTTTTGTATTTCTATTTTTTCATGTTTTTGAAGTTCAACTTTTAATTCGAGTATGATCTGTTGCTTTTCTGACATTATTCTAAGTTATACTGACAAAACGTCGAAGCCTTAAAAATATTCTAATGTGTTTCCAAGGTGTACATGTTTTAAAGATAAATGTATACGTATACTTCATATGCTTTTTGAAAACCATTCAAACTTTATTTTTTTTGACATTTCTTGACGTTCCATGTCTAGCAACATGAAACCGTATTATTTCTTTTGTTAGCCTTGTGGACTGTGTTCGCATTTCATTATTTCATCAGAAAGAAATTTGGCTTTCACTTAATGACAATTTTAAGCATTTTCATTCTCTGTCCAAACCTAGCATGAAACGCGGAACTGTCGATTATGCTTATAAGGTCAATTTGGCACCTCACTGTTATAATCTTTGCCATGAAAGAAAATGGCGGAAAATGGCAAAATATATATTTATTTCCATCAAATATGTTTTCTTTATCTGTGAATTCAAAGAAAATACTTATAAAATCTGTTTTTATGTATTGTTTAAGTGTATACATTTGATTTGGAGTATTCAATGCCTTTCGAGCACTGTTTATCTATTGTAAAACACGACTTTCTTTTCAAAGTCTTTTTGCTAAATAAAAGCTGGTTTGAACTTTATATTTTGTTAATAAGCTGCCAATGTTGCAGAAATCCTTGTGCTTGTAAGGGCATTTCATTTTCGTTTTCATGTTTAAAATTCATTTCCTGCGAAGATTGTCTTTCTGGCTGTATTGTATGATGAACTATTTTCTTGTGTCCCTTGAACCTTCCATAATACTTCTTTTTAGAAATTACTTGTTTAATCAAACCTCCAATCGTTTTCTCAATTCAAACATTTTGCTTGGGAAAACGAATCAAAAACTTGATTTATTACAAAATTTAAATTTCTTCTGTGTTATTCAGTGATAATTGAAAGTGCATTTTGTCAAATAATAAGAATTATCAATAGACATGTTGGACTGTTCATATGGAGATGAGCTGGCCTGGTAAGGTGGGCTGCCTCGCTTTGCCGAGACATATTTCATCTCATTCTCATAATGAAGAAAGCTAACTTAACCAGGCTGGGCTTTACCAGTCTAAGATTTTTTACACAAGTGGCCTTTTAACTAAATTATGGCAAAAATAAAAGAACTAATTGTGTCATTGTTTAAAATTGAAAATTTAGGAATCAATGCCGTCTTGTTGATGTAGAAACAAGTGTGTTATCCCTTAAGTGGGTTGGCCTTCTTTTCATTTCATAACATTATTGATTTTATATATTTTATGAAGATTTCTTAATGTCAGTGAGTTCTCGGCTAAACCATTCCGGCTCGCCTCCATATGAATTTATACGAAACTTCTTTCAGTGAATATTCAGGAAACATATGGTCAGTAATTACAGTCATCATTATAATAATACTTTATGATACTATATGAAGCATAATATGAAGTGTTAACTATAATCTAAACAAGAAATCGGTTTAACTCAAACGAATGTCTTATTTTTGCCCAAATTTGACTTAAAAGGAGCCTCGCTTCAGCTGAACTATTTCCCCTAGTCCCTTCCAGGTTTCAGTAACCCGTAATAGATTGTACTTCTTATTTTATTTCTAATTTTACTTATTTCTTTGTTTTGATACAAGCATAGAGAGTCCCTGGGATGCAGGGATGCAGGTTGTTGAGTATGCGATTTGTATATATGCACAGCATTTCTTGTTTTATTATTTTGTACAGTAAATCATGCAGAAAACATAATTGTGCTCCCTGACTATGAAGCTGATTTATTTTGCAGAATTTACTTTCACAGATTGAAACGAAATCAGCGAAAATTGTAAAGAAAGCATCATATCATGTCTCCATATTCTTTCTCAAAAAGGAACTTGATCAAATATGATTTATAGGCCTAATAAACAAACGTTATTAATAAGTTTGGATATCGACTATCGTTCATATGATAAACTGTTTGATTACACAGATGACTTTCTACCATGTGAGTTTCAGTAACTGGTTCAACTTGAACCTTCATATTATATAGTTTCAGAACTTCTTGTAGAATGTATTGATATACGCTTGGCAAGAAAAACAGCTACATAACAAATCAGCAAATACTTGCTTAACGGAAGACATAAAGTTAGGCTATGTATTTTCCTCGACTTCAATTTTCACTTTTGGGCGCGTCTTTTCTCTTCGAAATTGCGCATTGTTTACAGTCCAAGGTCCCAAACTTTCATTGGCATAAAAATCCATCGGATATCTATTTTGCCACGTACACTCACCCAACGCAACAGTAAGCTAAATGGATAACGTATGACAAATCGGAACAGAGCTAACTTGAAAAAGTACAGGTAGATTTTAATTGATAATAGAATATCCATGGAATGCTCATGACATTAACTAATCGAGAAAGAATATACCTTATTACGAGAAATTGACGCGTTGCATTAATTAACACGATTTGAAAAAATTTCGCGTTGATTGAAACCACGTTAATTTTATGTTGCGCGTAAATTAACCAGCCGTTATTGAATGTATGTTGTTAAAGAAATCCCCCTAAATATGTGACGCTTTTAATTTTAAAGAAGAGGCTTTTACGATTGCTGGAAAAAGGACAACATTCTTGCTTGAATTGTGTCTTTTATGTATATTATCAATGAAATAGTTGTAGTATTTGAATATCGTGGTTTTTTTTTCATTTTGTTGAACATCCTCATCGTTAATTCTGGGCGATAAGAAGAATTATCAGCGGAATTCGCGTTTATTTGACACCATGGAAATGTTTGTTAAATGTCTTTACTCGCGTTAATTAGTGATCTGGTAAATTTATGTCGCGTTAATATATAACTCGCGTTAAATTACGTAATAAAGTATAATGCTTGGGAGTACAGGTTGAACTTTTTAAACAGACATCAATGAGTGCTGGTACGTCATTTGAATAAGGCAATCACCTTAAAAATTAGAGGAAAGCCTTTTTGATAGTAAAAAAAACAGATAAAATTAAATTCCAGGACAATCAAGGACATTATCCAATAAACAACTAAGATTGAGTGGATGGTTCTGTAGAAAAACTGTAACTGCTACCTCATATGGGGACAGCAATGGTTTCTCGAAAGCTAACCCCCAATCAATAGACAATCTAGGACAAGCAACCTGCACCCATCTAAAAAGCAAATAATAAAACTTTTACGGTAACGACAAGATAATCAAGACAATGGTTGTGTGAAGAACATAACTTACACATCCACTGTTTTAAAAAGCTCCAGTTTTCCAGGAAATATTTCAGATAACAATACAATGATATACTGTCTTCCATGAGCAGAAACCTTTTTTTCTAAATTCTATAATTAAAATTACCACGGAGTTCAAGTTCTCATCCACCTTCCTCCTAGAATGTGATTAATGGCTAAGGGGACACAAGACAACTTTTTCAGGTGATAACAACAAATTTTCCGCGCTAAGCATAGAAAAATGTGTTAGCATACGACTTTCCAATGTTTTTATCAAGGTAGCATAGCTTATTCATAACATGCTTCCTTTTTCACGATCCATGTATAAATTCATATCTTTGAAATATTGTCATGGAGAGCCAAATAAACAGAAAATCTTTATAGAGTGTATAATAAGGATTTGAGTGTCTAAAAAGATGCGTGACTTTCCAATGTTTTTATGCGGACCAGAATAATCTTTTATTTTTATTTTGGACTTATAATTAGTCAGCCGCTTTAACACGCTGAGTATTAAAATCGTCCTTGTTTTTTTTATTTGTTTGTTTGGGGACAGTTCGAACCTTCTCCCTAACAACGAGTATCTCCCTTATTTCTGGCCGCTTCAGTCCCGGTGTATGTTTCGATTAAGTTTGTGCGTATATATTTTTGCGAGGTTCTCCTTAAGTTTACGAAATTTTTATGTATTGTGAAAATAACATTTGAGTTTTGTTAAAGGTGTGTAAAGGTTAGGGCAGGACCCTTGACCTGCGTCCTTTTGTCCCCTCCCCCTGGTGTTGGTGTTATTGCTCGCTCAGCGCAGCCTCTTCCTCCAGCCAGATGAAATGGTACGGTGGCATACAATGGTATTAAACATTTCTTCCACACGTTCAGTTAAAGATAAACGAGATTTCCTTATTTGCTGTCGCTTTCACATATTCATTGACAGTGTTTGGATTTCATTTGATTTGATATTTACTGACAGTATTTGGATTTCATGTTGAAACATCCAGCCATTATATTGAAGGACGGACGAAAAGGCATCGATTAATAGTGGACTGTACTTGCAAAAATAAACATAATCTTATCATACGCAATTCTAGGCGGGTAATAGTTTTGTAATGTTTTTTTTTTCAGCAAGTTTTTTTAGAAGAAAATCAGATGAGTATTTTAGTTCCTAATTTCTTAATTTTATGTATAGCGAATTTAGTTCTTAACGAGTTTCTTTTTTCAAAAAACGAATATAAGTACTTAACGGTGTATATAAATACAGAACAGCCCTAAAGAAACTTTACGCATTTCCGGAGGAAAAAAGATTTAGATGTTACGTATTTATCTGAAGCCATTATTAAGATCTTTTTTTCAACGCAATTTGTTTATATATACATGCGATTGAAGGCTCTTAACTTCTAAAAGCACAGTCTCTTCGTGAAAGCTAATCTTGCCCGACTTTTTTCGGGCTGTAATGTACATGTTTATTTTTCTCAACATTTGAAAAAGCGTTTGAAATGTTATGAAAGTCTAAACAACCCCGACATGAGTGCTGAAGTGACAAGAAATTATTTCATATATCGCTTTGATTTCAAACCACCTATCATGTGAAGCCGAATAATACAGACCAGCTAATTTCTACGGTCAGCAAATAAATGGCCGTAAGTCAGCAGTTGTTGCAATGGTTCGATGTGCATAATTTTTGTATAATGATTTTATGATAAAAAATAGTGACTCAAAATGGTGAGTTTTTTAAAAAAAATAACAGAAAATAAAATCAGAAGGGGCGAATTGAGATTACTCAATATTAACCGAAAACATTTGGTTAAGGTCGGTCATAAAATGAAGAAAAACATCTGAAATAAAAGCAAAAAAGTCAATAAATAACTGCTGCAAAAATTTTGAAGAGTGGTTTTAATGCGAATCTCCACTAGGTGGAAAATGTCGCAGCGGGCGATTTTTTCCACCTCGAAAACAATGGAAGTCGGGGCGGATAACGTAGATTGAACGAAAAGTAGAAACCGCGTCTACTTTTCGCTGCAACGACCTTATTAATCGCGCCTCCATTTATTTGCTGACCGTGGAAAGTTAACTGGTCTGTATTATTCCAACAATTCTTCATCGTTTTCCAAATCAAAACAACATGGAAAGAAATTTAAAAAAACAATCACGAATCAATTTTTGTTGGCAATATTCGATGCCCAGACGAATGTATTCTTTATATTTCTTGTTATGTTTCAAGCAATTCTACAGAACTTTTCTTGGTTCCTATCTATCTTTGTTTGAGCAATCCTTACAGACAGACACTCTGGTAAACGTTTACCAGAATTTTCTCTTAAAAATCATATTTTCTGCTCAATGGCTAACCATAAACATTATTGTATAGTATAGTAAAATTCACGCTAGTTTTAGGTTAGTACTTTCTGTTTGTTTATTTCTCTCGCTTAAATTTTAATTTCGTTTTACATTGTTCCAGAAACTACCAATTTCGCTGCAGAAAGAAAACTTAACCTTGAATCGGTCATTAGCCATTTAATTATATCAAATAGATATCTTTTCAAGCATTTGTCGATTAAAAATCGAGGAGAAACGAAAAGAAAATGAAACCTGAAGAATATTTGGACTGCCCTGCCTTCCAAGACTGCTAAGAATCAAGCCAAACACATTCGCAGAAGAAGCTGCGTCTATTGCTTTTCTACGGTTTCTCAACATGGTTTCATGATCATATTTTTCTTGTGTGAAGATTTTTGAGTAGGGATTGTACCTAAAATGAAATTTCAAATAGTATTTAAATCAAAAAATACAATTTAAAAGCAATAAAAAATAAATAATTAAAAACAAAACAAAAACAAAAAAATCCCGCAAATTCTGTTGAACAAGGGATGTAAGTATTCGTATCACATGAAAGGAAAACCCCCTTTTTGTTCATTTCTTGTAGACAACTTAATATCTGAGAAAATATAACGACGTATTGAAAATTTACTAACATGTATGCTTTCACGCCAGGGTTATGTATCATCATCGATTCCAAATGAAATCTTCCGTCTCCAAGATATCTGAAGCCAAGAAATCGAAACATCCAGTCAAATGAAAAACTACATTTAAATACATACTAGTAACGATAGTAACGCTCAAATAACCTCCTGGCAAGATTAGTTTGATATCTTCTTTCAAGTCAAGTGCACAACATTTATAACAAAATAACTCACATGATAGCATCAATGTTTTCAACTGGCGGTGAGGTGCATCCAAGAATTTCACCAGGAGATAACGGTTTCGATTGTGGGATCAGAACTTTGTAATCAGTAGACAGTTCTTTCTTCGCCACCTGTGAACATAATAGTCAAAAGTTGCAAAGTAGACGACGACTGGATCTTAAACAGTTCATTGTCTTTCCCAATATTTCAGACAATTGAAGGAATTTGTACTAGTTATCACACGGTTTCGCGTTCTGGTTTGATTTCAAACTTAAAAAAAGCAACCTTAAATTAATATGGTGACGCCAGGTGTAATATCACATAAGCACGTGATTAATGCTCAAAATTTTTTTAAGTAGTAATAAAAAGATGAATACGGCTCCAAGTCAGCGACAAAAACAAAGATAATTTGGTTTACGATAGCATCGCATATTATCATGCACTTTCAGAGAAATACTAATGTCAAACCTACATCAGTTAAATAGTGGTAATATTTGATTCCTTGAGAATATAATAGCACGGACTGAAAACGTTCGATTTAGCTTCAAAACAGACTTTAAACAAAACCAAAGACGTGATTCGGTTTCAAAATCAAGTAAGACATTCCCGTTTTGGGTTATTTGCCTTAAATCAGTTAAAGTTTAAGAATGTCCACGATAAATTGTTGAGAAGTTTATGGTACAGGCTACTTTCATCACTTTTACCGACCGAACCTGTTTTACCGCATACCAAACTATCCAGGATATCATGTACGAAAACTCGGGCATGTCACAACTATTCTTGGGTGATCACAAAAATGTGCTAGTAAAAGCTTTTCAATAACAAAATACGAAGCAATAACTTATTGAAATGAATAGAACAAAATTGATATATTGATAAATTAAAGATAAGTCACTTCAATGTTTTTTTGACCCTCGTTTTTGCTTCTTTCCATCTTTTTATTTCAGCAACTTTATCCCTTCTATGTAGCACTTGTTCAGTTTTGATTAGTGTCTCATTTCTGACTGTTCCTGCATTAATATTGGTATTTAGGCCTTCAAACAAATTTTGATTATCAATATCGTTTTCTATATTTTCGGCTTGCCTACATTTTCCTCGATGGCTTCCAAGTTATCTTTTGCAGGACAATGATAACTTTAAATTAAAGCATTCTTTAAAAAAAACCCCAATAAATATCGGTTTGATGACTGCAATATAAGTCATGATATATCAGTTATTACCTATAGCATTGCCTATGAAGGAGAGAAACTTCATGAAACAATGATACTAATACTGACTGAGCACCCTAGGACGTTTTTACATTATGTGTTGATATCTTAAAAACAGCAACATTGTTGAAAACTCAACAGCCCTGGTATATAGTAATATTACATACATATTGCCAAATGAGCTCCAGCTCGAATATCATAAACCAGAGCAACCGAATTCTTGATATACATTAACTATGAAAATTTTTGACGTTACACAATTTGGGACAAAATCACTGCCAAATTTTTGACTAAATCCAAATTTTGACAAAATTTTGTCACGCTCAATTTTTCGCTATAGGATTTTTGATAATTTTTGTCTGAATCATGTGAAAAGGTATTAAAAAAATTCAAACATCTAAGCATTACTAAAATTTTAAAGACCAGTTAACTAGAGTAACACTGATAGTTGCTTTTAGAACAGAGAGTGCTACTTAGGAAGGAAACGAATTCAGTTGTATATAAGTTCATAGTTGATGTTTAGGGCCTTCTTTTGTTTCCGTTGGTTGCGTTGACAGTATGTCTACTTTTTTATGTCATAGTGAATGCTTTAAACCCTACATATACATCTTAGTGCCATCAGACATCAGGTTCGAACTTTATGCCGAAATTTTTGACTGATGCAGAGCCGAAAAAAATCCCTGAGTTTTCTCTGAGTTTTTTTAAAAACAACCATTTTCCCAGGTTTTTCCAGTTTTGTACGAACCCTGTTTTTGGTATAACCCTTTTTTCCTATCAAAATAAGTAAAGGAAACGTATATAAACAAATTAACTATATAAATAGCGCTATCAGAAACTATTGTCATTCGCGAAATTAAATCTGTACGAAAATTCGTCATCCACAAAAATAAATCATCACAATAATGAAAAAACACCCTTGGACTCCTCCTCCTCCGGCCGACATGGCAATTAGCCTGCACTTTCGAGTTTGCGAAACTCCCTTCAAGAACTTATATAAATTGTAATGAGCGAACCCAGCCTAGGAATTTTTAAAGGCTTTCCATCAAAATCAAAACATTCCTATGAAATAAAAGGAAAATATCACTTGAACATTTGAAATTAAGCCACGATTTTGCTGTTAATATTGTCTCGTGCTTCGAAGCCCATCAACATTTCATCAGTTTTCAACTTAACTCTTTTAAACCTTCTTGTTACCTTTCTCGTTTGTTATTTACACGTTTCGTTTACTGGTATTTGTACAAAGATCTAGTAGGCGGTATTTCGGATGGATGTTTCATTTATGAAATCATTTTTTTTTTTCATACCCTAAGAATTTGTTATGAAAGTGTAATCAATGCAGCGGTTAAATTTCTTCTATCCTTACAATAGGATGTAATAACTTCTATCCTTTTAAATGAATGTAGTTTCTTCTGTCGAAATCTTGAAATACAAATTATATTCTTCTTGTTTGAGGAAAGCAACATGGCGACCAACTGGAATTCGTGCTCTTTAAACCTCAAGGAAACCAGAATAATCCGAATGGATATTTAAAGTGTGTGACACGTATTTATTATTAGAGCCGAAACCAATAAGTCTACTATGTCTCTGACTTAATTAGGAACATGAAATGTAGTGAAAGTGTAGATACTTATGAACTTTTGTGTTAAGGAACTTGTTAAAAGCAAACGTTTTGTAGATTTGGGTCCCTTCCCTTTCCTGATAGCACTTACTGCTTACTTACTAAAATTGAAGTACTGACAACTTTTTTTAGTAGGCTATTTTAATTTTGGAAATGTTTTAGGAATCAAATGTATTTCCCTCAGAATTGGAAAGTGTTTGTCTTCCTAGATCCAGACATTATACCTGTAATGAGGATATAAACTGCACAGTACTGACAAGAGCAATCTTTGAACCAATTGGTAAATTGAATTTCACTGTTTCAATGAAATGAACAATATCAATTTTGATGTCCACAAAGATGTATAACATTTTAATATTCTCAGTAGCACTGATTGGAACTAAAAATAACAACAGAAAATAAAAACAGAATTATCTGAAAATAAATGCATATTTGTTAAGACGACAACAATTGTTCGACAATTCCAATTTTATTTAAAGCTTTCGGCCATCACGTTGGGATAAACTTTTTCATATACGTTTCATAAACATTTGCCATTTTGTAAGTTACGAATTGTTTCTAAAGTTCGACTTAGTAATTTTTTCACCTTCAAAGATCGTATGCAAATTTAATTGTGGCAGCTGCAATGCTGCCTATACTGGTAAAACTTCACAACATTCGAAAGTGAGAGCCTCGGGACATATGGATATATCAGGTCTCACAGGTAAACGTGTAAGTTCACAACAACGTACAGCTGTTCGTGACCACCTTTTGTTTTGTAATTATGTTTTAGTCTCGATGACTTCTCCATTCTTGCCTCTGCTCGAGATAATTTTGAACTAGAATTGGTACACATATAAATTGCCTTATACAAACTAGATGCATTTACAGGCAAAAGGATTTTTGCACCATTAGTTGATCTTTTGCAAGATTTTCATAGAATAAAGAAAAGCACCCTTCTAAAACATTACAAACTTTCTATAGCCATATGTAAGCAACCTTAATTATCTCGGAATTACAGGAGATATATTCCCCTGCAGTAAATGTGGTGTCCACCATTGGTACACTTTAACCAATCAGTTATAATTAGCATTATGTTATTCGATTTTGATTTCAATTCCATCTCTAAGTGCTTTTTCAAAGTGTCAGAATAGATGACAGATATACATAAAAGCATTATTAGGTGATAAAATATCTTTGCAAAATAAACTTTAATAAAGGTTGAAAAACATAAAGAAAAAACTTCTAATATTATTATTAAAGGTTTTCTTAAAATGTAAATGTTTTATTTTATACTGATTCAAAAGATATTTATAGATATAAAAACTGGTCAAAAAAGAAAAATATACGCTTTCACATGTTTTTTAGTGTTTACTGAACCCTTCTTTGAATTTTAATTTACAACCATTAAAACGATATTGACTGATAAAAAAACAATTTTGATGGAAATAAATAAAATTCTTTGCTACGCAGAAATCCAAAACCCCGAAGAACACGGACGATTGTAATGGATTTCTTTGATGCCGCAGAAATCCAATTATGCACTGACGAATTATTATATATTACTGATGATGGCCGACGTAATTGCCGTAAGCTTTAAATTAAATTGGAATTTTCAAACGATTGTTGCCCTCTTAACAAATACCTGAAATTAGTTGGATTTTTTATATATGACTAACAGTGAATTTTACTTCAATCAAAAAACAAATTGCTTTTCCATCACAAGGAGGGGTCTTTTAGAATGCCAAAAATCCATGCAGAGATGTTTGATAACACTAATTACATACTCAAACAGCTGTGGCCATAATGAACCATAAAATCACATTGAAGAGCTTTAGCAGAAAAGTCATCCACACAGCATGCGCCGTAAGTTACATCGCCCATTATAAGAGTTTCAGCGGAGGTAAACCTTAAAGAAAGTAAGAATTCAAAGATTTATATTTATCATGAGCAGAGAGGAGGTAACAGGTGCTTAAGAATTTCACAGACATAAAAAAATAAATTGAGAGCAGTTGCTTTTTTTTAACTCAAAAAACTGGTATGAGTTGATTGATTTGCAAAGTGCCGTTAAAATGATTATTGTTGAAGTCGATATAAAATATTTTGTAGGTAGATGTTTAAAAGAAAATGAGATATATGCACATACTCTTCAATTATATCTGCAATTGCACATGCAAATAACAGCAACCCTTCAGGAAATTGCAAAGCAACCTTTTTGGCCTTAACTTGCAATATTTTCCAAACTGTTTTGTGTAATTCGAAATTATAGTTTGAGGGTAACTTGCTGATAGCAGTGTTTAAACGTTCATTATTAACTATTTCATCAGGAATTCGATTGATCACTCGTCGATTCTTTGTTCCTGGTAATGAAAAAATATCAGTAGATGACTTTGTCATCAGTTATAAAACTAAAAACTACTTAAGAAATACTATTGGACAAAGCAACCTTTATTATCGTCTGAGAATGATACAAAAGGGAAGCGATCTTGTAATTTTAGTCCTTATTTCTTCCCCTTGCTATTCTAGTATTCAATGGATTCAATATTCTCATGAAACATATGAGAACGCAATCACATATTTGGAATCAAGCTCAGATAATGCTTATTATTCTTTTGACAAGAAGGAGATGTAAATTTACTTTCAGTTTGAGTCGCTTTTCTTACATCAATAGTGCATATTCCATCTTTTGAAGTATCCACATCTTTAGAAGCTACAGAATCCATTTTTCTAACCTATAAAAATATAAGATTTATTTTTTCGTAATCATTATGTGCATTGCACGAAGTATGGATAATTATAACAAACTAGTATCCCGACCCGTGTAAAATGTTTTTACGCTTTCAATCAGTAGATCAACAAAAAATGTACTTTTGATTTGCTCTTTATGAAATATGAAACAGTAAAACATTTTTCAAGGGCCTTCCTAGTCAAATTCTTTTAATAGACATTTCAGACATTCCACATTAAAATTAAAACAATACTAGCCGCCAAAGCGGGATCGCTTGTCGCCCATGACAACTTTCAGTGTGCGTTCTCCCAGATGAGGAAAAATAAAATTTCGGAAAGCTATTTGAAGGTACTACCAGCTTATAAAACTCGAAATGCTAATCAAAAAAATGTATAGGATCATGTCTCTATGACGAACCGTTACAGAGATATCCTTGATCAAAGATTTAAATGACGTCACAGGATCCCGTCCCTAAATTTTGCCCAAATGTTTTTATCACCCCATCGCCAATGTTACAGATCCCCAAAAACGTCAGTTATTCCTATTGGTTCTCGAGATTATTTTCCCTAAATCTCCCGTTCGATTTGGGTCGCAATGCTTCGGTTTCATATTGACGTAGCAAAAGAAAAAATAATTTGTGTGTGATCTTACGTTGCTGACTCCCTGATCTCTTTCACTACTCGCGTCTACCATTTTGCGTGACAGACAAACAAACAAACAAACAAACAAACAAATAGACAGAGTCGGATATTTACATAGAGGATAAAAAGCCAGAAGCCTAAAGGTGTAATAAAGTGTAGTCTGAAGTGTTCACAGACCAAAAGACAGGGCGCAATGATATTATAATAATTTATTAATCAATGAACATTTCCAGTTTCCAATGCAGAATTACCGGACATATATACACTATTAAAAATATTTATATACGGAAACATTAATAAATATTCCAGCCTTAATAAACGCCACACCGTGCACGAACGGCAAGGGCGCAGTTTCCTGGATTGCATCTTACTGTATCATGTATTTGAACTGTGTGTACAAAAGTAATTACCTTAAGGACATAAATTCACTGTTTTTGAACATCGTACGCTAAAATTTGTTCCGAAAAAATTTCTGCCCAATAAAATTTATGTCCTTAAGGTATCTATTATCGTTTCCATCATAAGCATTGTTGTTGTCGTCTAATGATCATAATCGTCTTCCATAACCATAAACAACTAAATAAAAAATATAAACCAATTAAATTATAAGAATGGAAATAGCTATGATGGTTATCTTGACTTTCAACTTACCTTTTTATGGGGAAGGAAGGAATTGATGAAAGAGCCACGTGATGTAATTTTAATGCAATTTACCAAAATTAAATGCTCAGAAATCGGATGTTCCAGTGTCAAAATCATACAAACAGCTGACCCATGAGTTATGACTTTCAGAAAATTGCACGAGAGTTCCCGAACAATCAAGTGTGTCCAGTTGCAATGTATCCCTTCTTGATGTTCAAATTCCTCAAAAGCATAATTATTGTCCCAACTTTTAACTTCAAACAATGTGGAGGCATACCCGATGGCGTGATACTATTGAAAAAGTCAATAGGATAATTTTGTCGCTCATCTTCGTCATCGCATACCACTTCATCTGCACTGCAATAACAAACTGCATTTCCTGGCAATCTATACAAGACCTCATTGTTAATGATTAAGGACTGATCATCAGTAGGTGTCAGGATAGCAGTTTTTGCATATTCATGAGCTTCCAGTCCATCATACATTACATTACAACATTCTGGAATTTCAAAGGGT
This sequence comes from Turritopsis rubra, assembly GCA_039566895.2. Classification (NCBI taxonomy): domain Eukaryota; kingdom Metazoa; phylum Cnidaria; class Hydrozoa; order Anthoathecata; family Oceaniidae; genus Turritopsis; species Turritopsis rubra. The sequence goes on from CM077627.1 coordinate 8,184,649, forward strand.
ATCTCAAAATAACATTTCTCAAAATAATAAATCGTTTCCGCCAACCTTCAAACTGAAACTTCAAAAGAAATACTCAAATATGTTTCGTTTTTTTTAAAATAATTAATACTCTCCTCTTCTTCTTACTTCCCTTTCTCAAATCAAAACAAAAAGCGTTTGTTTACCTTTTTCAACGAATGTTGCGATCGTATGGAAAAACGGCAACTAACTTACCAAAATAACTGTGGGATGCACAGATCGCAATTAAATATATAGATTCTTACAGAATCATGGAAGCTTTGCAATGCAGTAGCACAATCCACAATGATATCAGGAACTCACTTATGGTTTGTACTTCAAAACAGGAATTCCGAACAAAATCTTAAAACTGATATAACTATCTGGCAGATGGAATGAACATGGTTTGAGATGATGGCAATCTTCCTATCAATGAACATTATGTATATTCATAAACAACAATTACAAGCAAAGTAACATGAATTAATCAACAATTTAATTTTATAAAAACATTTTGTCCATGTTACGGCGGTGCATGATAAACAGTAGCACCTTTTCCTTTAACATAATCATCCATTGAGGAATTTTCTGCAATGTCATTTGCAGTCTTGGGTGAATTGTCTTGATTCATCTTTCTTACATTATGACGTCCTTTTATACCCTGGGACCTCTGATTTAAAGAACTTGAAACAAGTTGGTATAAGATAGGTATGTCAATAGGTCCATTCGGTTTAATCATCGGTAGTTCTGAAGCTAGAAATCTACGATCCATATGTTCTTTTGGTTGTCCAGTCTCAGCCATAAAAACTGCAGTTGTATAATTATAGTTGTTATACTCCAAGTATTCCCTTATAAGTTCATTTATTAATAAATTCTCATTGGATAATAATGGTTTCACATTACTTTGATCATCCAATGCACTAAATACTTCAGCCCGAATGCGAGCTCGAATTTGATTCAAAACTCCTCGTTTGTCAAGTGTGTCTTTTACCACGTTCTTGAAATCATCTAATGAAGCCATATCTTTATTCACTGTGCTAAAAAGTTTTTAATAATTCATTTCAATAGCATTATTATACTGAAGAGCAAATTGAACTACCAAATGGAAATCTGAAGAGTTAAAACAAATAAAAACAACAACAAAAAACAGTCATCACTACCTTATTCGTATTTTTTTGCAGTACTAATTTCATGCAAACAGCTGTAAAAATGAGCGAAAATTGCACACATGTTAGACGCAAAAAGAGATGGTACACAAATTATGCACGAAAATATAGATGTTACATTATCAATTCTCAGTATTATCAATTTTGAAAATAGGACGTGGTTCAAAAGGGAAAGAAATTATTTTTAAATGTCACTACTAAAGTATTTTGATCATAAAAATTTGATTTTGTAATAGGAAGCGTATGAAGGTTATTATGTATGAACCAACTAGGATGAGTTTTATCATTTCAAATTAGTTTCAAGCGAGGTTGCTGATAAATGTGGTGAAGTTCAATGCGGATGGAACATGGTCGCTCAATAATTACTTCTTACATCAGTTAAAATCAATATGTATAAATGTAGGAAAAAGGTTTCGTTATTGATTGACTCAGTTGAATTCACTTCCTGTCACGAAAATTAAGATGTCCGAAATCATGCTGAACTCATACCTTGCAAAAATTACTATGTGCAAAAATTAATACGCATAAGGTAATAGACAAATCATATTGTAGTCAAAAGACCAAACATTTTTGGAGGTATCATTTCATGAATAGAAAAAAAAAGAAAAAAAGAAAAAAAAAAGAAAAAAAAAAAAAGAAAAAAAGAAAAAAAGAAAAAAAGAAGAAATAAATCATCTTTTCTTCACCAAAAAAAATTTTTAGTGATAGCTTCATTATTATAAGTTGATACATATTTATTGTCCAAATATTTAACTACCAAGTATTGTCTGAACGAAACTTTCTGCACATTCCGTCTTATGCAAGGTCAGGGAACGAACCAAGAAACAGTTGTAGCAATTCCGACATGCTAGGGTCCTGATGCCTTTTGGCAAAGTCTTGCTATTAACCCAGACATTTGCAGTAATGACTGAACACCCTCTGTTATATGCATGTGCGTGTAGCCAATTTCCTGAAAGAGGAAAACAATTTAGAACAATGATATAACTAACTGATATAATTGTCGCTTACAAAAACTGTTTACAAGAAAATTCCTTTTTCCTGAAGATAGTTTGCATACACACCCCTGACAAAATTTACAATAGACAGTGGATTTTAATCACTGAGCTAGCCAGGTCAGTCAAGTCTTAATTTTGAGATACCGCATTAAAAGAAAGATTTTTCAAATTTTTATGTTACAGTAGACTCTCGCTAACTCGTACCCTGAATAAATTGGACTTTTACTAAGTCTGATTTTCAATTTCCCTTGAATTTTCTTTATCAACTTAGGCTAAAATCATACGCTTAAGTCGTACCACGGATAAGTCGGACCATTCGCTAACTCGTACTGTTCATATGTGTCCCTTCGAATAAAAACTCCGCTTAACTAGGACTTTTACTTCGAATTAGTAAGATTTGAAATACTTCGAATTTGTAAGATTCTAAACTTCGAACGTTCGAAAATGAAGTAAATACCATTGCGTCAGGCGTCTAGAACTTTGTTGTTTTGAAAGATTTCTATCAAAATGTCGAAGGTTGCTGGTTGTAAAAGAAAGCTGAAAACCAGAACAATAACAGAAAAGGAGTCACACTCTACTTTCTTCCCCCAAATACAACCTCCTGTTTGCAGCCCATGGATCAAGGAGTCACTCGATCGTTGAAGTGTAAGTACTGCACTCGCATAATCAAGAAGATCATAAATGCTATAGATAGCGGAAAACAAATGCTTTCAATATCTATAATTGAAGCTATGAAAATGCTTGTTCATTCTTGGAGTGAAGTTTCAGAAACCACTATTATTAACTGCTTCCGCAAAGCAGGTTTTAATGAAGGTATGTCAGACGAAGATGATAATCCCTTCTCTGCATTGAAAAGTTCGATTGATCAATTGCGGCAACGTGATGAGAATCTTGTTCCAAATGACTTTACGAAGTGCAAGAAGATGATGAAGAAAACACTGATGAAACGGTGACGAAACCAAGGACTGAATAGATTCGTAAGGCCATTGATACCCTTGTCAATTTTTCGATTTTTACCCAGAGTGGTGAAATAGGAACAATAGCTTTAAAAGCTTCAAAGCTGTATGAAAAAGAGTTATGTGAGTCAATGAAACAAACATCAATTTCGGACTTTTTCGAGAAAAAATGATTTTTTACATGATGTATGTTCGAGAGCTCCGCTTAACTGGGACATTCGCTATGTCGGACACTTTTCCCATTCCCCTTGAGGGTACCAGTTAACGGGAGTCTACTGTATATCAAAATAAGCAGGCAGTTTTACCATTTGTAGAGGAAGGTTATAAAGATTTTTTTATTGTCAATTGAAATATTTTGGGAAATGGAAACTAAGTAGTGGGGATATCAGAACTTTTAAACAGTAATGTTCTAGACAAATCGATTATCAAAGTTTCTCCAAGAATTGTGGATTGATATCGACCTCCTAAACTAATGTTGAGCAAAATATTAGGGTACTAAAAATAATCCAAAACATTCCAGTAACTTAACACTATGATCGTTCTCTAATAAGATGATAATGTCCATAAGATGAGACATTATCAAATAATACATGATATGTAAATAATGTGTGTTAGTTGCTTGACATTCAATCTATCATGTCAACTTTGAATGAACAATTTCATCATCAATTTCATTATCATCAAAAATGGTAGTAATATAACCCTCGTCATATTAATTCCAAACAATGGCTTCAACCATCTGAATTGTAAAATTATGATGAACGAATTGGGTTATAATTTAAAATCCAAAATACCTTGCTACAGATGAAATCTATAGTTGGTCAGCGCCGCGAGGCAACTGATCTTTCATTTTCCCGTATCAGTTAGTCAGTGTGTAATGTCGCAGTTAATTCCTCCCATTTATAATGCTCTTCAATATTAACTTAAAATCTGATTATGTCCTTATAGAGCCTTCTTCTCCTCAATGTATCTCATTGATATAGTCTTTAAATACCATTTTCTATAACTTACATGTTCAACTATATCTAGTGAATATTTTGAACTTTTCCACCAACTTTGGCAATTCCTCATCTTAGAAAGTTCATCTCTTCTTAACTTACACTGCCTTTAGTCTTTCACTTATTTAAATTATTTGTTCAATATAATATTAATGTTATATAGTATTTACCTAGATGTACATTGTGTTTTTATTCTAAGTTTGTAGGGGGAAGAACCAATTTGTATTGGAGCCCAATTTTATGAGGACAACAACAACAACAATTTTTATAATAATAATATTTATATAATATAATAATATATAATAATAATATATTTCATTCTTCATTCGGCCTCCGTCGAGTAAGGTCATGTAAACTAAATAAACGGTAGTGCGCAGAAAAAGAAGGCGTGATATTTTTTGCTAAAGTATGACTACAAGAAATTGAACAACCGATATAAATGATATTATTGATAAAAAAATCAATGGATTTGTATCAACTATTGCTACCAAAGAGATGGTTTCTGAAGTTAAAAATCTGTTAATTGCACAGAATTAGAAGGTTACACAACAAAATGAAGAGATCTTAGAACTCAAGAATAGAATTATATCTCAAGATGAGTTAATATCAAAGATGAATGATAAAATTGGAGTTTTATCGAGTTCGATTAATTCGATAAAACAAAAGCAAGATGACCAAGAACAATACACTAGACGTTACTATAGTTACTGTTTGAGAATTTCTGGTATCCAGAAAGAACCCAACGAGAATGCTGATGCTTGTGTAAGTAAAGTTTTGGATGTATGTAACGACCTTAATGTTGATGTTACCTCAAGAGATATTGACAGAGCTCATAGGATAGGAAAGGATAAGAAAACCGTGATTGTCAAGTTTATTAGTTTTAAAAAAGAACTGCCTTATATAAGGCCAGAAAATCTGATGGCTGCACTGTGAAAATCTACTTGGACCTAACGAAACTTCGGTTAGACTTACTCGATGATGTGAAAGCACGTCTAAAGAATACATCCAATTTTGATTTTGTTTTTGGTGACATTAATTGCAATACGGTAGCAAGACTAAAAGATGGAAAATATGTGCTTTTTTATTCAATTGAGAAATTTAATGAGATTCATACTTTTTAGATTTTTCTTTCATTTTTGTTTACAGTTTTTTTTTGTTGTTTTTTTTGCTAGAACATTGATAAAAAAATTTTTTCCCCTTCTCTCATCTCATTTTTTTCGCCTTACATTGATTCTTTTTTGTCTTTTTTTCTATTAAAGAAAATTTTGATATCCAACTGCCTATTTTTCTTTTCACTCTCCATTGTATATCACATTACCTTAAACAACTTCTACGAACATTTCTTTTTCTTATTTTTTCTTTTTGTTTCTAAACAAGAAGTCTCTTGGGTATATTACTAATCGTGGTAATTTCTATTATATTGCTATTCTAGTGTTGGCTCTAGTTGGTTGTGTAAGTAGAGAGTTTTTTTGGCTGTTTTTTTTATTTTTTTAACCTATATTTATATTTGTTACTTTTCATTAATTCATACCGAGTCGTAGTAGTAGTCGTAGTAGGTTTCTCTCAATGCTTAGCTTATTCTAATTTGATGACTACCGCTCACCCTGAGACAGGACATAATGTTCACTATCGGTCATTAATATCGGATCTTAACTCTTTGAATTTAATTCCTAATTCCCAGGACCTTGATCAATCTCTATTTTAAAATACAGATTGCAAATATTATGATTGTCAGGAATTTAAGACTTTGACAACTACTACAGCTTGTTTTTCTCTGTTTCATTTGAATATTTCATCTCTGAGTCAACATTTTGATGAGTTTAGTGCATTGTTAACCCTCATAAACTTTAACTTTAGTGTGATTGGAATCTCCGAGTCAAGATTCTTGAAACATTCCTCTCAAATTTTTGATCTTACTCTTGAAGGTTTTTCAATCGAACATACGCCAACTGAATCCTCTGCTGGTGGAGCACTGCTTTATATCTTTAATCGGTATGTTTATAGCCCAAGATCAGATCTCACCAACCTTATGTATTTCTATCGAGAACGCAGAGATCAACCTTTATTGTTGGCTATATCTACAGACACCCTGGCATGTCAATTGATAAATTTAATACTGATTTTCTTTATCCTCTTTTACAACTAGTAAGCAGGGAAAACTTAATCTTGCTAGGAGACTTCAATATTGATCTCCTGAAGTGTAGCAACAAACATGATGTATCTAGCTTTTTAGATATTCTTGGTTCACATTTAATCTTACCGCAAATTATTTTACCCACAAGAATAACAAAGAATAGCAAAACTCTTATTGATAACATCTTCTCTACCATGACTGGAGGTAATTGCACTTCATGTAATCTTTTACATACCATATCAGATCACTTATCTCAAATTTTGTTAATCTCGTCCAGTGAAATTCACTGTAATGATGAAAACAATTCCAGGTTTTTCTACAACTGGTCCAAGTTTAACCAGGAAAAGTTTGTTCAGGATTTTCAGGCTTTGGACTGGCAAAATATTCTTAATATAGAAGATCAAAATGTCAACACCTCTTGATTCTTTTAATCATAAAGTCAATGAACTCCTAGATCGATATTTACCAACCAGTGTATTGACCCATAGACAGATACAACCCCAAAAACCTTGGATTACTACTGCGATTTTGAAGTCAATGTCTAAGCACGATTTATTCTTTCTTAAATTTTATGCGGGGAAAATCCCTCGAGTCTAAATCTTTTTATCATGATCTTTTTAAATGTTATCATAACCAAATTGTCTGATTATGTAGGCTGATTATGTAAAGTTTTTTGCCAGATACTTCAACATACATTCAAACAACTTTCATAAGAATTGGCAAGGTGTCAGAGAGATCATATCTCCAAAATCTTCGGTACATGCTTAACCTATTTCCCTTAGAATTGGTGATTCTGTGACATCCTCTGGATGTAGCTAACGAATTTAATTCCTATTTTCCCACTATTGCTGATACTATTAGGTCCAAGATTCCTAAAAGTGACAAGCATTTTTCATCCTTTTTGAAACGTCCTAATCCTAATACCATATTTCTCACACCTGTTTTACCAAATGAAGTTTCTAATTTAATTTCTATATTACCAACTAATAAAGCCCCTGGACCTAACAGTATCCCAACTAGAATTTTGAAACTTGTTTGTTCTGAAATCTCAACCCCTCTTGCTGATATTATCAATCTCTCTTTTTCAACTGGACAATTCCCTGAAACTTTAAAATCAGCTAAAGTTATTCCTGTTTTTAAAGAGGGTCCTCCCCTAGATCCTTCTAATTATCGGCTAATCTCTCTTCTATCAAAAATTGACAAATTAATCGAAAAACTCATGTATTCACGCCTTATTTCATTTTTGGAAAAACACAGAATCATCTATTCTCGACAATTTGGTTTTCGTAAATCCTACTCGACCAATCATGCTCTTATTACTATAGTTGAACGGATAACGCAATGTCTTGATAAAGGTCAATTCGCAGTTGGTGTTTTCGTCGATCTACAAAAGGCGTTTGATACTGTGGACCACAAAATGTTACGTCATAAACTCAATCATTATTATCCTTCCTCTCGCCTTCAATTTGTTTTTATTGCTGGTTCAAACTCTGATTATAAATGTGTCCGCCATGGTGTTCCTCAAGGCTCGGTCCTAGGACCTCTATTGTTCTTAATTTACCTAAATGACCTACATTTTGCAATAGAATCTTTAGATGTTACACATTTTGCAGACGATACTAACCTATTTCAGTTTGGAAATTTTCTGGAATGTATAAGTCAAAGTATAAGTTCTGACCTTTCTCACTTGAGCAGTTGGCTAGATGGCAACAAAATTGCTTTAAACATTGCAAAAACGGAGTACATTCTTTTTAAAAGTAGACACCAATGTACTAACTCTGAGCTTCAAATTTTTCTAAATGGTTATAAGCTTAAATCTAGTTCCAGTATTAAATACCTTGGTGCCTACTTAGGTGAAAACCTAACTTGGGAACACCACATCTCTAGTCTGTCCAACAAACTTAGGAGGGCTAACGGTGCATTATCTAAAATTCGTCATTATGTTCCTTTTGACGTCCTACTTGGTATTTACCATGCTATCTTTGGTTCACATTTGAGGTACGCGTGACAACTTTGGGGTGAATGTGAATGTGAAACTCGTGGTTCAAAAATGCGCCCTCAGGTTAATTTCTTTTTCTTCACGCAGACCTTCATCTTCTCCAATTTTCTTTAAGCTTAAAATTCTGCGTATCTTCGCTCTTGTCAAGGTTCTTAATATAATATTTGTTCATCAATCCCTGAATTCTCAACTTCCTTCTGATCTTCTCAATACTTTCAATTTCAAAATGATTGATCATATCTATACTACATGTAGTCAAGCTCTCGGTCTTTTAAACCTGCCGAACGTGAACACTAAAATGTATGGCATGAATTCTCTGTGTAAGCAGGCAATCTCTCAGTGGAACTCTCTTCAAAAACTAAATATTAACACCCAACTTTAATCTTTGATATTAAAAAAACTACAATCTCTTGCTACTTCTCATTTTTTTAAGCCAATATACATGATTCTTATAATTCGTAAGCGTATACCGCATGGAATGAATTACCGCAAGATTTTATGATTGTTTGATTTTATTTAATTTTATTTATTTATTTTTTCATAGGTGACCATCACCTCTGTCTAGTTTATAACTATTGTGTTGGTTTCCTATCCTGATTCGTAATTATTGTTTATTATATTATTCTTAACGGCGAAATAAAATCTCTCTGTCTCCCTCTCTCTATCTTTATTTCCAAAATTAAAAAAAAAGTCTTTATCATCAAGGAGATAAAAATGTTTGAAATAAGGAAACATAGTCGATCAATTACATTTCCAACTTTCAAAAATACAGTAGCAACATTCGAAGCATTCCCCCAAAACATTGGAAGTAGTACTTTCTTCAGACTTTTCAATGTTGACCTCAGAAGAAGGTCACAAATAATCTCTTCCACAGTTTCTCGAGAAAGTACTCAAAACTTTACATTTGCAAAAGTTTGTCTTGCTAACATTTTTCAATTTGCTGATTTGCTAAACTTTACCCAGTCGATATTTTTATAGAATTTTTTTCCACAAACATAAACATTTTAAAAGAAATTTTGAATAATAAACATGGTGATTCATGAAAATTTATCTTGCAATATATCTTGAATTTTAAGCAAAACAGTTAATAAAAAATAAATCACAAATTTTCTTCCTTTACAAGTTACCCTGACTAAAGTCTCTCCGATTAAAGTTACTGGAGGCCTAACCCTAAGTATAGTATTTGCTGACAAACACAAGTTTTCACCAGAAAGGCAAGAAAGGTCTATTCGTCTGATCAATCCAGAAAAAATATGGAAAATGACAACGAATCAAATTACTCAATGATTTTTGGAATGGAATATTTTGGAGAATATTAGCAAATAAAAACGGATTTAACTCAGTGATCGAATGCTGTTTTGGTTATAAGAATTCTAAAAATCCTAGTTGAAGTTTCCCACTGCAAAAGCACCCTTACTCTCCCAACTGTGTGGTGGAAGTAAGACTCCCAGCTTAAAAGATGCCATGGAAACAAGGGCGGCCCTTTTATATAATTCATTTATTCATATAAATTCATCAAAACACACAAAAAATTTCCACAACTTTGACCGGAAATAGTCACTGAATTTATGTTTACATTGTGAACTGTTATAAGAAAATTACGAGACTAAATATGCACACATGCTATGAAAAGATGATTTCGGAATCAAGCCAGCATTTTCTTGTTTAAAGTTTTACATTCATGTTTTCTCTTAGAGGGCAGATTGAACTTTGAACCCTTTATCTCAAAGGTAAAAAAGTTATACTCAGAGTGAATCAACTTGCTTATAAAGCACTTTCACCTAAAGGCTTTTTATGACAAATGAGTGGTGTTAAAGTCGTCCCACTTTCCAGTCAATTTACAAAGATTCGGAGAAACTTTCATGAATTCATGATTTTTTGACATTATTGTGAAAGTTTGACATGCAAAATTACTCAAAAATTTACATTTGCAAAAGTTTTGTTTTTCAATTTGCTGATTTGCTAAACTTTACCCAGTCGATATTTTTAAAGAATTTTTTTCCACAAACATAAACATTTTAAAAGAAATTTTGAATAATAAACATGGTGATTCATGAAAATTTATCTTGCAATATATCTTGAATTTTAAGCAAAACAGTTAATAAAAAATAAATCACAAATTTTCTTCCTTTACAAGTTACCCTGACAAAAGTCTCTCCGATTAAAGTTAGTGCAGGCCTAACCCTCGTTCAAATCATCTATGTATGGCGAAAAAATAACAATCTCAAAAAGAGCATATATAATGTCAGGGGTAACTTTAAATTAGGCTTCAAAGTCAAATCAAACTTGCCGCCCAATTAAGCTTATTTTTACTCCACGTTAGGCGTCCTTCCTCCAAATTAAACTTCAATTTTATTAAAAGATAAGGAAAGGCTAACTGGAAGTCAACTCAAGGCAAAAAATGGAAATCGAGTAAACTAGGAGAGATACTGATGTATTGCGCTTTCAAACCAAAAATAAAAATAAAATAAAATACGCCTAATTAGGATTTGTGTTAGTAAGACACAAAACCTCTTGAGCTGCGTAAGCCAAATTCAGAATAAGAGTATGACGCTTAATAAGGCGTACTTAGCTTAACAGGTTGAATCACACCAAATAAGGCAGAAAACAACAATTTTGAAGATAACTAGCTTTCTATACATGGGAATATCGAAAAACCGCACTAGTCGCTTCCAGATTGGATATAGCATGTCGTCAAGATAAACTTGCAACCAAGGGCATTGAACGTGTAGTAAAGAAACTTGTTTTGACTGAAGCCTATATAGGAGGATGTGTTCTTTATTTGGATCCCAGAGTCACCTAATTAGAAATAGTAAGCTGAATTTTTCAAATTTTAGAGGCCTAATTTGTTGTTGTCCCTGAATGACATTCCAAGTGTAAAAACTCAACTTCTTTTCTATATATACATCTCTTATTTCGTCATATTGACAAATTAAATTATTCTTTCTAATGCCTTTTTCTTTACACCCTAATTTCAAATGCAGTGAATTCTGGGAAATGACTTCAGTCTCATGGTCTCATCACCACTGTCACTGTACTGTGCTTTATATTGAAAGTCGAACAAATCTATACATATTGCTTTCTTGTTTCAAATTTGTGAATAGAAGAAGAATAGAAAGAAAGAAAGAAAGAAAGAAAGAAAGAAATGGAAATAATGCAGCGCTTGAATGAATAAACAGACGATCAGCGATCAACCATGACCTAGAATCATGATCGCCAAAATATTCATCAAGATGATCAAAATCTTGGGTTTGTTTTTATATATGATTCGCTTTTATATCTGATGCACTTTTTTATGATATGCGTATTAATAATCTAAGAAGGAGAACATACTGTCTCAGTTCACTCATTGTATTTATCTGGAATGAAGTCGGGGATTGTATCACGTCTCTGCATTATAATTCAATTAATCAACACACCCATCCAGTTAAAGCCCGGTTTTCGATTCAGTGGACAGTGTGTGACAATTTTAGTTTTTTGAAAATTATATAAAAGATGCTTGCCACCAACACAATATATTCCCCTGGTTGCAAAACATATTGAAAATGAAAACCAACCTTTCACAATTTGATCAAAAAATAGGAATTCGATGTATATTCCTTTGCTGCGAATGTGAACAGATGAACAATTTTTAGTTTGTCATCATGGAAAACGAAAGCTCTGAAATAATATCAACCACGAAACAAAAACAATCTGATATCGCTTCTTCCTTTGGGGGCGCGAAGAAAAGATAAGACAGCACCAGCACAGAAAAACCAACATCTTCATCGTTGTTAGCGCCAAGAAAATTGCGAGTGATAACCGAGTAAAAAGGGAAAAGCATCAGCCTCGCGAAACACAGCCCTAACGATTGGTGATTTGCTAACGAAAATCCCAATAATAGAGGATTTGTGCAAACATAAAAATGTGTGACTTATGCAAATATCCGTGACAGAATTATTGGAATGAATGGTTTCGCACCACAATGGAGTGATCAAGGGAGTATGAGACTATTGCATGCGCCTGCTGTAGAACACGCATCAAGTGAAGCACATAAGAAATCTTTTGAGCTGCATTTAAAACAAAAAGGTCTCATGATGTCTGATCGAAAGGACATCTTACATCGTATTCTTAGTGAAAATAAACAAACGGACATTTTAACTGGGATTTTGTCAATGCAAAAAATTAATATCGAACTTACGAAAAAAAGATTTGAAGCCTGTGCTTACTTCATTGGAAAAGAAAATTGTCTCTCATTAAACATAAATCTATTATAGCGTTAGAGGAAAAAGCATGGAGTAACACTTGGAAATGTATACAGAAACGAAAATACCGGAGGAGTGTTCATTGATTACATTAGTAAAAGTTTATCTAACTCACTTAAGTCCAAATTGGAGAAAGTAAACTTTTATGCTGTTTTAACAGACGGCTGTACTGATACAGCTATATCTGAGACCGAGGCTGTATTTGTTTTGTACTTAGATCCTCCTCCATCTGGTGATGATAGGATCAAAGTTGTAACATCTCTTGTAAAACTAGTTCACTTAAAATCAGCTGACGCAACTGATATGGTTGAAAGTATGAATGATGCTTTCACATCCATTGGCATAGAAAGTTTTTATGATAAGTTGGTAGGCTTTGGCACAGATGGGGCGTCAGTCAATAGAGGTAGAAAGGATGGTGTAAAATAAATTATTCACCGACTGGTGGCCTTGCGGTTGAGTGCTCGCCTCCAGTGTGGTAGGTCAGGGTTCAAATCCCGGCCGAGTCATGCCAGCGACTATAACAGTGTGAATCGATCCATTCAGCTTAACACTCAGCTTAAGAGCGGGATTGATATCTAAGGGGGTTGTCTGGTTGAGCGGTTGAAGCATACTTGCATTAATAATAATAATAATAATAATAATAATAATAATAATAATAATAATAATAATAATAATAATAATAATAATAATAATAATAATAATAATAATAATAATAATAATAATAATAATAATAATAATAATAATAATAATAATAATAATAATAATAATAATAATAATAATAATAATAATAATAATAATAATAATAATAAAGAAAATATAGATTGTTCTTATCCAACAAAGGAAAGACAAAGTTTAAAGGGTGGTTGCTAAAATGGACGAATGCGAGAATTCCTTTGCTAATCAGTCTATTCATTGAAATATTGGCTCCGGCAAAAATGCTTTCAAAATGTTTCCAGGGAGGCTGTGTTTTGCAATCACACTTAGGAATCAAGAATATTTTTAGTACTCATTCTTTTATCTTTAATCAGTTAGCTACTAAAGTTTGGTGGTTATTCATTTATTTACTTCTATAATCTTTTTAAAAGATAGAGACTATAAACAGGACTTGTTTAGAAAGCAGTAACTTTTACCTTTTGTAAATATATCTATATACTGCAATGTCATACCTTAATGAATTCAAGCTTCAAATATTCTGGTATTTCAAGATTTTTACAAACACGAAATATGTTTGTAATGATATCAACTGCTGAGTAACCCTTTTTCCAAAGATGTGACATGACTTTATAGGCTTCTTCAACTTTGCAAGCTGCACAATGAGTCAACATTTCTTTAACCAGAAGAGGGTGTGGCTCGTCACAAACCTGACCAATGAGTAAATACAATAAAATATAATGATTAAAAGAATAACTATCATGTTTTGAGAAAACCCTCATAAGATTTTTTTTCCGAAGAAAAAAAATTAAAACATACCTTAAACACATTCTCAGGGCTAATAAAACCAAATCCTGAATGAGTAGACTGTAGATTATTGATAGCCTAAAATTTTAGAACATGACAAGTATGAGAGAAGGAATGTGTGGCCAACATTTGATTGATTGGATGTGCAAAAATATTTTGGTGATCATTTAAATACATGGTGATCACTGTCCCTATCGTTGATACTCAACGATTAAGTCTACTCCTTTTAAAATATTCCACTTATCAGTAAAATCATTTTGTGAACATGCCTTCAGAAATAGCAAAAGCTCAAGAAGGTATTTGAAACTTATTTTTTATTTCAATAACCTATTGATTCCTCATGTCTTATTACCTTTAACCAAAAATTACAGTGGTTGATTTGGACACTTGTGATCAGCATCGGTACAACTTGGATGGCTGCCCATTTTAAATCAGGCGATACACAGACCAAAAACCTTTTCTGGGGCCTGGCATCACAAGTTTTGGTCAGTATTTTATCAAACCTGTGAAAGGCTTAAGTAATCCAGGGGGCCACTTTTCAAGATGGCATGGAAAGAGAATATCAACATTCATTTCCATGGGCGCACATGAAAATAGTCTGAATGGAAATCTGCCTTTAGTTATGAGACTATAAGTGAGGGAAGGCAAGAAAATAAAGTTTTACCTATTATCCATAGGTCTATTCTGTTGGAGTTAATGCAGGAATTTTTCCCATTCTTGGACCATATGGCACAAGGTCTGTTCAAGGATGTTCATTTTGTTTAACCCATTTAGAATCTCGCTGGTTAACACTAGACGAGTTAATTATGTTCATTAATGGCTGTAAATGAATTCCACAAACTGGAATTTTCATAGCCATTACAGTCTTTTTTAAACATGGCTGCATTGGCAACTGTCAGCACAAACTCGCAAACTTCCTGATCATTACCACCCTGTGAGTGAAATGTATGATGCCCTCAAAACCAAACACTACCACATACTATAATAATTCACTATTAAACCACTTAGTAAACTTTATGAAATGTAAGGAATTATCTTTACAAAAGTTTTTTCTCTTTCAAGTTTCAGTTTCGCCATATTAAAACTTTTTATAACATATCAAGCAGTTAGTAACTAAATGTAAAGAAGTTTGCAAGTTTCCAGGGCAGAGATTTTTCTATATTTAACATTCTTGTAAGAATAATTCGTTATCTGAAAGCCATTTCAAATGCTATCCAAGTTTTACAAAATTTGAGAGTCACTTGTGCGCCATGTTTTGCCATAGATGAGAAAATAAAGTAAACTTCAGACTATGTTCATTTCAAGACGTTCAAAAGAATTTCTATTTTTGTACATGCAAAGTTTTCATTGCCTGTAAGTCACATGTATGCAATTGTTTTTATATGTAATTGTTATTTCTCTGCCAATAAAATTTAAATAATTTTTAAATAAACCAATTAATTGTAAAAGTTAATTGATTCAAAGCCAGTGATATGAGAATGAGAAAGACAAGAACCTTTTTAACACACTTTCCACAATAATACCCAACCTTGCGTTTAAACAAATGTTTAAACTAAGAGTGCGTTTACATGGAGGCCATACTGAACTTAAACCGGTTTGAAATTTCAAACCTCCCGTAATGAATTTTGATACAGCATATAATTTCAGTACAGTTTATGGTCACACACTCATGGATGTTTCATGATCACGGCCGTAATGAAATTTAATCTGTGATTATTTCAAACCTACTTGAGAGGTAGGTTCGAAATCTTGATACGGTACTTGAAACTCCATGTGAACAAGCACATCGTAGTGAAATTTATGTGA
The DNA here is from genome assembly GCA_039566895.2 of Turritopsis rubra. Taxonomy (NCBI): domain Eukaryota; kingdom Metazoa; phylum Cnidaria; class Hydrozoa; order Anthoathecata; family Oceaniidae; genus Turritopsis; species Turritopsis rubra. The sequence continues at coordinate 8,200,402 of CM077627.1, forward strand.
CACACGTAGTAGATGAAAACGCATGCGCCGTAGCAACAAGTAAATCGACTTTATAATGTCAGTCAACACACATGCATCTCTCTATCTTCTCGCCAACGGTCAATGACTGCGAAGCTTTTATACTATCTTACTACTATCAATAATGTCAAGCACTGGTGATTTCAACACAGTTAAAAGATTTGCAAAAAGGAGAAGGTTGGGAATGGGATATAACTGTTATGCTACATATTACATATTTCTGGAAAAATCTGTCCTGTTAAATCTGTCAAGATACAAATTCTCAAAAATGTTTGAAGATATCAATTTCAAAACAGACTTAGTTGCGACATATACTGACTTACGTCATATGATGGCTGGCATGTATCCAATGACAGATTTTGTAAGAGAAGAGAAGATTCCTATCGAAGATACTTCTAAAATGGATAAAAATGCTGTAGCCGCATACAAGAAAACTGTTGTACAGTTAGAAAAACTGAAAAAAGAAGAATATATTCAAATTGAAATATAAAGTATGAGAATTAAGGAGAAGTTATAAAACAGCGGTAGACAAGGGAGCAAGGTCTGGTTCTGGACAATTTGTTCAAGAACATTATGAGTTATCAAAAGAAATTTGGGTCGGGTGTCCTGTTGTCACTTCTCTGCCAAATTGATTGAAGTGAGGAAATCGCTGTGGTAGAAACGGTTGAAACCAATAAATGAAAGAACTTGAAACAGAAGTTATCATCATACTTGCTTTTCGACCTGGGAAAAGAAGGGCTAGATCTCAAGAAACAAAATGCTGAAATGATGAGGGAGTCTTTGCGACAAACAGAAAACATAATTTCAACCACAAACGAATCAATGGTATCAATTGGCAACAGCATAAAGTAGGGACTGGGATTAATTGCAAATGCATTGATGCAATACCAGCAGCCACCACAACTTTATCCAACATGTTATAAACTATTGTATATATATTTTCATCCTATCTTAAGTCATTCAGTTACCAAAACAATTGTGTTCATTAATCTTGTATATATTTTTACTTGACGCTCTAGTTACATAAGACATTGTGTTACATAACAGGTGTATATTTTATACCCCAAGTTTTCTATAAAGTAAAAACATTTGAATTCAGGCTCTATGTGAGCCATTAGCTTAAGTTTCACAATTTTACCAATCTTGAATTTTCAAACTAGTTGCTTAATATGCACTGCACTTCCATTCAGATTTTCCATGATTTTACCATTTGTCAAAGTAAATATCCCAGTAAACATTTACAAAACCAATAGTATTTTGATTTTTCAAATTTTTACGATTGTAGTGTAGAAGTGTAAATGCAAACTTCTCCAATGACGTCACTTAATTATGAGGAATAAATTATTTGTTATTTAGCTTGGAATATACAGGGGACAAAAACACTTTTTACTACGAAATCTGATCATGATTAATTTTTCTACCTTAAAACTACAAGAAAACGACATAAATGAAATTTGGAAATTTTCATGATACCAGTCCTTTAAAGGGATTGTCCACTAAAAAATTAAAAATTGTAAAAAAATATACTTTTGGTAAAGAAACAACAATTTACCGTTAAAACTGTTTGAATCTATGTTGTTTACATAGATATCAACGATCCATGTTAGCTATGTTAACACAGCACATTTATTTTGATGAATGATCTTGCGCACAAAAAAGACTGGGTAAATAATCTATTATGCGTAATTATGCAAATGACGTATTAGTTTGCCTTCTATCTACTTACTGCATAGTGCGTCCGCTGGAAAGTGAATTTTACCGCCGTTAATTAAAGAGTATTAACGAAAATAAAAAATAATGTGTACTATGTTGAAATTCAAGACCTTGTTATTTTCAAAGTCCATCGCAGATACGGTGCAAAAACTAGCGTTGTGACCAGGACTATCGCACTGACCATCGACAGTTAGTTCCAGACCTTTGTCTCTATCTTTGATTTCGTTAATAAGCAAGTTTTGCTCCTTTCTCCAAGCATGGTCTATTTCAGGAAATACGAAATCTGCTCGATGTTCATAATAAATTGTTTTAGAAATAAATTTTAAATTCAGAATGGTAGCAAACTTTAAGACTTTAGAAAGACTGATTCCTGTGAGTTCAGTTGTGGACACTATGTCCAAATTTCCAGCCCCTCTTGTGCATGGTAATTTTGGTTGAGTAGACCACTGATAAGAACAACCTGAACGTGAATAAAAAATTAATGGTCAGAAATACGTTATCAATTGTGTAAATAAATTTCGTGACATTCATTTGACGAAAAAAGTATATACATACCATTCGCACATGCGCAGGTCAGTGAAAGCTGACTCCCAGTATTTATTTTTTCTGTGATGTCCGATGTTAACAGACGTCCTCCGCATTGGCAACAAAATTTCATGAGCTTCTTCAGCTTACTCTCGTAAACTAAAAACACCCGACTGCTGTTGTTACTCATGAAATGTTTATGGCCACTGCTCCCTTCATCTTCCTCACTTTCATCATCACTTTCACTTCCTATTTCATCGGCATCAAAATCCGAATCATCCTTTTCACACCTAAATAATATGTTGTTGGATTATTATGTTGGGAGTATTACCAAGGAAATAAAAGAAGTTGATAAAGGCAGTTATCAACTTTCCGTATGATTTTGACAACCAATCATCGTCGTTATCATCACTAAAAGAATTTTCTTCTACTTCCGCGATCACATTCTCACTGTCGTTACTGTCGTCATTTCGCTCCACGTAAACGACAGGAATTCCTAAAACATGTAAGTTCAGAAATAAGAGGGTGTATTCAAAAATTTTACAAAATTACGAAATCTTGTTAAATCCATACCTAATAGATTGAGCATATGTTCCATCTCTTTGAGATTTGATATAAAAATAGTTTCTCCACTGTTTGGTTGGAACCGAAAAGAATCACTGTCATCACTGTTATCATCACTGTTATCACTCTTCTCATTGCCTTCTTCATCACTTTCATTGTCTTCTTTATCGTAATCTTCGTTCTCTCGACTTATTTCAACTCTTGGTTGATTTATTTGTTTCTCTTCAAAAATAAAAACAAGACAACTTTACAGTACCAACGTAACACAAGTAACGAATGGACTATTAACTTTATAAAATCACCTGTTTGGCATGCAATGCTACATTTTTGGATAAAACTTTGAGTTTGGGCGTCAGCTTGGTTTGGTTCTGTCTGTACTGTTTTATTCACCAAATGGATGTTCTTGGTTTGCGTGGTGAAATCGATGGTGAATTTTTCAGTCTGATTGCCAATCGAAAATGAACTAGGTGGTGGGGGAGGAAGAACTTCCGTTTGTACTTGAATCTCTGACAATGTTATTGCAGCGTTGATATTCTAAAAATCATATTGAATAACTTTCAATATTGAATACTGACGAGGCCAGAAATTTAAGCGAAACGCAAATAATGGTTGTCATAGTTACCTCTAACAAATCATGCCTAGCTGCTCGCCGTACAGATGTCTTGCGTGGTTTAACAGTAGCTTTGTGAGGAAACAAAGTTGGAACTGAGCCAGGTAACAGCTTATGTTTGACTGGACGTGAAGTATAATAAAGTTTGTTCTGTAAACTCCAACTTTTGTCAAAACATTTATCTTCGAAATGGTCCGAACATAAAAATGTTGTCTTGGGCAAGTTTGTTCTTTTAATAGCAATGATCCAATCTTGTCTTAATTTTGGATCAGATGGCCATTTAAAAAATGTTTTATCCTTGCATTCTGGTTTTGTACTTTTATTTGTGCAATTAAACGCTGCACAGTTAGACATGGTGCACAAAACTGACATACTAACTCGCGCGCGCTGGTTAAACAGTTGCAACATTTACGATTTAGTTACCAGTGAGTTTCTTATAAATTTATAAATTCATAAGTTCATTGAACAATTGAGAATAAAAATTGGCTTGGGAACAAAATTTGATATGTTGCAATAACTTTCGTATGTTGTAAAAGAATAAAAAGAAAGAAGATTCGCGAAGGTTATAGGTGGTGCTATAACATTAAAAAGCATTTGTTTTCATATTCAGTATTGTTGCTTGTACTTTCTTCAAGAACACGGGGGTTCGTTGTCTCTTGTATTTAACAAGAAAGAAAACCGCTGTCAAAATGAATTAATGTTCGTAGTTCATGAAATCAGAGGTCAAAAGAGATCCCACTCTCTCTCGCATAGTTTGTAATGATTTTGAAAGCAAACTACTACGTCACGGCAGAAATATTGTTATAGCCTCATTTTCGCAATTTCGATATTTCAAAACAAGATGGCTATACAGAAGGACATAAACGGCGCAAAGGTTTTATATGATCTTTGTGTAGCCAAGAAATGAATGTGCATTCATGGAAAAGAATATAGAATTAATTCATTACAATGTTAATAAAGTAGAATTACAGATTTTAATTTTTTTTAGCGGACAATCCCTTTAAGTTCGATTAATTTATCCACATAATGCGAACTCCGTTGCACTGCAATACAATTCCGACTAAATAGAAAGCAGTGATTTTTGCTGAATTAACAAAATTTTAGCAAAATTAACAAATTTTGTACATTCACGTGAATGAGTGGAACTGTAAACTGTTGTTCCAACATTCGCTCGATCCAGTCGCGAGAACTGTAAACCCCCCTTAAAGGAGAATTAACGTCAAAATTAATGTGTTTTTCTTCTTCGATAGTTCGATAGTATTGCTAAAGAAAAACTCGTGTTCCAAATTTCAGCTCCATAGCATCATGTTTCGCCTAGTTATGAGCAAATAAAGTTTAGTATCTTTTTTAAAATGTGACGTCACATATGTACCAGGCTTATAATTGCGTAAGTGATCAAACATTTATGATCACGCATGTGAATGAATGAAATTGATTAACCATTTACTTGTTTGTTTGACTAGTAGTTTTAATTGTGTTTTTAAACGTAAGAGAAGCAAGAAAAGTTAGCCATTTGTGAGTTCGTGTTGTATTATGCAGGGATGAATAAATCTTCGGCTAAGTACAAATGAAACTACGTGTTTTCTGAAATGATTCGCTAATGCTGCTACGTCTTAGGGAGTGCGTGTATAAATGTGTATTTGCATTTTTTCATTTGTATTATTTTTTTTGTTTTACTTTTTTATTCTATAAACTTTCAGTTGTAAAAATAATAGGAATGTCGTGACCAAGAATGCAGTGACTGAAAATGCTGACACTGTTTCTGTCCATATGTACTTTGAAAGAGATGTACATACGTCACAACTGTAATAATGGTTAGTTGTGAAGCATAACTTAAAATTCTTATTTAGAGCGAAATAAAACTTTTTGACGAAAGCCATTTTATTTATAAAAAATTAAAGTTTTTTTTAGCCAAACTTGTTTTTTGACGTTAATTCTCCTTTAAGGGCACACATTTTAATAACCAAAGGAACGCACTTTTTGATAAAAACAAAACCAAGGTGTTTGAAGTGTTACTGTTGATTGGCTAAAACTCAATAACCTCAATTGGGAAATAAATCTGGGAAGGTGAGTAAAACATTTTCAAGTGACCAAAATTTCCCCCGACTTTTTTTCAACCAATCTATTTTTCCCCCGATAAGGTATTTGAAGATGCAATGCTTTAAAAATTTCCTAAAGCTACCAGGTAAAAAATATTTTCAACTATCCCAGCTTAACAAAACACCACGTGCTATAAATCCAGGCAAAGGCATGTGGCTTGAAATTAAGGCCAGAAAAAAGAAAACATCAAAATATAATTCAAAATTGTTAGTCTCAACACAAGTAATAACAAACTTATTTACACTGAAATAATAGTTCTTAATATTCCTTTAGAGAATCACAGATACTTTACCGCGTTGTGTGTTATAAGATTGTAGGTTGTATTATCTGTTGTGGTGATCACAATTTTGGCAACGCTGTTCATTTAGGACTTGCATTTGAATAATGTCATACTGCATATCTACCTTATTTAACTCACAAAAATTGTGTAGCAGAAACAAGTATAAATCCTTTCTATGGCAAAATCGACTTCAACATCAACACATTGATATAATATCCTCCATCTTCCTTTCAATCGACCCAATACACATTCGATCTGATTTCGGATATGTCGTAGGTGGTTATTAAAGGATACTTCTTTCGGTGTAGTCAATGTCGAGAACTCCTTCATAATATTTAGTAGCAAAGGGTATGCAGGATACTCTATCAGCAGAAGAGGTACTGGAGCCAATCCTGGAACTAACTCTTGAATACATGAAGAGTGATACATTTGCCAATGAAACACCAAAAGTGTCATACACAGCAAACCTTGATCTTTCAAGTTATAAAGGACCATTGCTACTCTTTTTTCAGCAGATATAGTGTCATTGCGAAATGATTCTTCATTTGGTTCTACCATGGCTCTAATTGAATTTATTAAGCTCATGAATGTGGGATAACCCATGCGTAAGTTCTTGCACCATTCATGTTGTGGTAACTGCCCGGACAACAAATTCTGCCACCACATATCAGTGTGACCAGGATTTACCCAGGTAGCTAAAAAGTGTAGTGTCTCCCATTCTTTACCTTTTCAAAACGTGTTTCAGATTTCTTCATAGTTTGTTTTGATCTTGAAGCATATTTTGAAGTAACTGTTGCTGCTGGTTTTGTAAACAGAATAATCTTATAATATTATTCACATAAAAAGTATTTGCTAAGCAAACTGAACTGATCAATTGAGCTATCATGAAATCATATTTCGAATAACGTGTTCTTTTGAAGGCGCCATGATGTAAATGAGAAATGATTCATTTTTCACTTAAAATTTCAAACCGGTTTGAGTTCATTACGGCCTCCATGTAAACCCACTCTAAGTAGAAAAGATTTAAAACGCACGTTTAAATGCTAAAAATGACTTTAAACGGCAACTAGAGATTTTCAAATTTTTTAAGAGGCGCTATCAAGTACAAGTTTAAAAATAGTGTTTAAACACTAGTTTAACTGGCGTTTTTAATAGCGTTTAAACGCGTTTTTAAAGCTGTTGGTCCCTTTTCCCACAACAAGTCACATATTATTTGACCAATAGGCTTCACTTCTTTGGTTTCTTGTTGAGGTTGCACATTGTACACTTCTTTCATTACCTTATCATTACCATATCTCTGTCCATACGTAAAAGATTATGAACATCTTTCTTCTTCTTTATGTAATGCAAATAAAACCAAGAAATCATTGTTGGTTGTGAAAACGTACAACCAAAGTAGTTTGCAATTAAATCCATGTATGCACAATCCTTATTTCTTAAGTTTATCATTACCATCAATATAGTAAACATCGTTCGGACCTAGTGTCTCGTACACCCAGTGTTTTATACATTTCCTTGATTTTTCTTCTACTCCTTCTGGATCTATTTTTTTAAGTACACATCATACCCTCTCTATTGCAACATGTATTCCATACTTCATGCACAGCCGGGTCAGTCATTTGCCAGTAACCAACTAATGAAGTTGACGCCTTTTATCGTTTTTTATTGTCCTTATTTCCTTAGATATTCTAGTTTTTATTGTATATAATTTTTAAAACAGGTCCTTTATTGATAGCAGAATTTTAATTTCTGAAAAAGTCAACCTGCATAAATATGTTTTATAATAATAACAATAATAACATTTCTAATTCATTTACTCTCCAGCAGGATAACGATCGATATAGGCACAGGAGAGTTTGGGGCGCCGTACTGGACATTATTACGTTCGCAATTACATAGTATTATTTTATTAAAAAAGTTGTGCATGTTTATATACGTTCCAAACTTTTACTTTCCAATGAATTTCCCTATTCTTGGTTCTAAAGATAACACAGCCATTATTTTAGAACACCATCTTCAACAGTTTTCAACTTTATCAATTCCTCTAAAGCCTTTTTTAGAGATTCTTTGGGAGGAGCCTCGACAAAATCATAACACTGTATCTCCAGCAGGTGATCATTATTGACTTTTAAACTCTTAACAATAAGTTTTTTGCACAAATATTTTAACCTTCTTTCATTCATAGCAAAGCCCTGGTGTGAGCTGACGATGCTGCATATTTCGTTATTTTTAGATCTATGTTGAGAATAATATTGGACGAGTTCTTCTTCACTTTGCTGGCAAACTTTTGGCAAAACTACGTCCATCCTTCACATTAACTTTACTACTACAGCGTACCCCAATGTTTATAGCTAGGAAATCTGAGGACCAGAAACAATCAAACATGACAATTTAAATGACCAAGGGATCAGCTCAATTATTGTCAACCCATGCGGGCTCCTGACTTAAAACAGGCAGCTGTCTGAGTTAAGATAAGCGTCCACTTGATTAAAAATGACGTGGTCAATTCAACTCACAAGTGTCCAAATCAACCACGGTAAAAAAATGCCAGTGGAAACTGAGTTAAAATCAACTGAAAGCTTAACAATATTGATCCAATTATGTGAAGTTCAAAAAGTCAATCAAATTATCTACAGGATCAAATTTCCACAAAATTATCTCAGAGCAATTCTTAATGATTACCTCTTCATGAGGTACCTGTCCCTCTTATTTGTTCTTTTAATCAACAGTGAACTAACAGTTTAACACATTTTGCACAGCAAAAATAATTAGTTTCTTTCATCATGTTAAAGTGAGCATTATTTACATGAGATGCTTTTATTGATTAAAAAATAACAAACTTGCTGGCCTACCTGACGCATATCACCTTGTGCAGTGAAAATAATTGCCTCCATTCCTTCATCATTTTTCAAAATCTAGATATATCATTCAAAGCTTATAAAATCTTTATATTAACAGTATAATTGGAGATCCTCAATTCAGGTATATCCTGGAGATGAGACAGGTAAAACACTAAATGATAAAGGATTTATAAAATGGACAGATAGAATTTTCAAATTTCAATGGAAAAATATTTGCTTCAAATAAAAATAAATAATTTAGACATTGATCTGCTAAACTCACATCTTCCCTTTCACATATGTCCAGCAATCTCTCCAAGACCTGACTATCTGTTAATTTGGTGTATCTCAAGACTGCACAACGAGATTGAATTGCTTCTATACATAAGATATTTAAGTTTGTATTTTATCAAGTTTAAAAACTTAATAGCAACAATATTTTTTTTGCATTGTTTTTAAATTAATTTGTCAAAAATTATTGAAATTGTTGCCTTTCTGACATTCAAATGTGGGGGCTTTTCCTTTTCTTTTTTTTCATACTGTTCAAACCCAGCTTGATTACTATACGTCCACATGCATGATATGGCACCTCATCAATACTCGTTGCATGGAAGAAAATGCCTTACCCAAACATTTCCAAATGTGTGTTTTTATTCAATTTAGTTTCATATCTCAGAATATCTTATGAAAGAGACATGATAATAAAATAAACTTTCTTCCAATGCACATTAACACTTTTTAGGCATTTTTATACATTTCCTTGATTTTACGTTTATACATGGCATAAACTTGTAATTAAGGTTTTTGCACAATTTGATTAACCTTAAAGGATTGGTTCGGTAAAAATGCCCTTTAATATCAAAGTTATTTTATAAAAAATGAAATCAGCGTATTTTGATTACTCAAAAAATATATTTTCTTTTTTGAGAATTTTTTTCATTGTTTACAGAAAGCCCCTTCTTTTTAAACTGATTTAATATTCATGACATCACTTCGGCAGATGGCTATCTAACAAGAGAAATTTTCAAACAAAAATCAGTGAAGAGAGAGGAGAGGTAAAGAAACGTATATTTATAAAGTGAATATTTTTTTATGAGAAGTTCTATCGTTTACAATTTTTAGAATCAAAATGCCCTGGTGTATAGCAGTTAATTGTAATAGTAACACTTTTATGGCAAACAGAGTCAAAAACATTAGTTTTTATGGACTGCCTAAAGATGAAAATCTCAAGAAAAGATGGTTGCAAAACATAAAAAGGGAAAATTTACCAAAAGATAAGAAGTTTTGCCATTTACATTTTGACGAAGATAGTTCGAAAGAGATTTAAAGGTAATAAAATTTTCTATGTTTTCTTCTACGTTTTATCTTTACTTCAATAAGGTTTCTCAGTTTGATTTCGGGTTCATTATGATTATTGATAGATTTTTATTTTTTCGATTCTTTGATTTGTTTTTTTAGAACGAATTCCTTGGGTTGCCACCACGACGCTTGCTGAAGGCTGAAGCTGTTCCTACATTGTTTGACTACAACAAGAATAAACAACCACAAAAGCGAAAATCGAGTGAATGAAAGGTAAAAGCAAGGGCGAAATGTCAACTTTGTGAAGATGCTGTTCAACATCATGAGTTGGTTCAAAGTTTCAATTTCAAATGCAACACTAAGGAAACACAAACAGATGCTGAAATCACACCTCTCAAGGTCGACAATTTGTACCAATTTCATCTTCAGACTCAGAAACAGAGGACAAAGATGAGAGTGGTGTAAGCGATGATGAATATAATGAAGAAAATAAGAGTGATCAGGAATACCCTCAAGACATATCTATAACACCATCAAAAACTGCTTTTATTGTTTATTGGACTTCGTTGCTAGTTTTATTAAAACGTTGTCCTTTTCCTTCTTGCATCTTAACGACGATCATCACAAACATAGCTTACAATTATGCCATTCAAAAACGTTATCTATTTGGCGTGGTCAACAGGAACTACAACAAGGGATCAAATGAAATTTATGACAACATGAAAAAGCACGGTGTTTACCACTTCAGTGGTGATGGGAGATGCGATAGTCCTGGCCACAATGCAAAATATCTAACCTATTCATTTATGGATAAAATCACTAACAGGAGTTTTGCATTTTCGTTGACTCAAGTCACAGAGGCTGGTAATTCGAATAGGATGGAGAAATTTGGTTTTAAGAAGTTATTGTCAAAAATTAAAGGCGAAGAAATAATACCCACCCAAATCACCACAGATCGACATACAGGAATCCGGAAGCATCTGCATGAAGAAGAACCTGATATTGACCATCAATTTGATGTATGGCATTTCGCAAAGAACATAAAGAAAAGATTAACTGCAGCAGCCAAAAAAGCATCCTGCAAAATTATCGCAAGGTGGATCAAATCTATTGGGAACCATTTCTGGTGGTATTGTGCTACCTGTGAAGGTGATGCGGAGTTGTTACGTGAAAAATGGATAAGCGTTCCTTTTCATGTCCAAAACAAACATAGATGGACAGGTCATAAGAAATTCAAAAAGTGCATACATCCACGGTTAACAAAAAAGGAGACAAAGGCCAAAGAATGGATTTTGCCGAATACCGAGGCCTTTGAAGTTTTGCAGAGTATCGTTTTGGATCCTAAAATATTGAACGAAACCCATCAAAGAGGGAAAAGATCGTACCTGTTTGCACAATATGGTTCGTAAAACAATCCAGCTAGCTCGTGACAAGAAGACTCTATCACTACACGTTATCCCAGCTATTCCAAAAAATATTGCCTCAGCACCGAAACCAGACAAAATGGAAGTGATCAAAAACCAAAAATCAAGATTTGGGGATTTGAAATGATACTTTTTCTTATTTACTTATTTTTTTCATACATCATTTTTTTACATTACTTGTATCTTAACATTATAGCGATTAATCTTTATGTCCGTCAGAGTATAACGTATATTGTCCGTCAGGTTCGGGATAGGTATTTCTTATTTTCCAGAGAACGCATGAAGGGATAACTCTTCTATTTCCTTTCCCTAAACTTTTGAAAATCCACCATACAAATTGTTTATAAGAAGCATATCTCAACGAACGATTCATGCATTGATTTTCCAAATAGTCCCCTCTAGAAACATGCAGTCCTGTTAACACTGATTCGTTCAAACAAAGTGTTGCAAATTCAGGTAAAGTAACGATACAATTAATTTCCTCAGTGTCAAATTTAGAATTTAACGCAGCTACTTCTTGGCAACACAAACAATCGATTTCCCTCTTCTCCTCCTTACATTTGTGGCACTTACACCATTCAAGATTTCCAATTCTGCTAGTTAAAGCATCTTCGGAATAATAAGATTCTGAAGAAGCTGATTCGTCCGATGAGCTCGTACTTGAAACTTCTTTTTCAGGTTCCTACATATATGGATGAAAATTTTCATTTTTTCGATCATTTCGTCTATATCTTTTCGACTTAGAGCTTTTTCACCTTCCGAATCTGCTTCATTCCCACTGCTTACATATTCACTACTTGTATAAATACTGCTCTCAGAATCAGATTGCATTTTAAAAAACTTTCTAAATAAAATTGCGACTCGATTCATATGTATGTTTCAACTTTTAATCTTTTAACAACTAAAACTACTTTCAAGTTTTCACATCTGCCCAAGTGACGTAAGCACAAAGGTTCGTTTAAAAAGCCATACAAAAGAGAGCAAGTTCTGAACGTTATGAATAATTTATTATGTTAAATGTATATATCATTAGGTTTGTTTTTTTAAAGAAGAGAATTTTATTAGACTCTTTTTAAAAAAATCATTTTTTAACCGAACCAATCCTTTAAGGAGAGAAATTATTTTTTGGACAAATTTTTGTGATGGCAAATTCTCGAAATTAAATCCTCGTGAATCAATTGCCTGGGGATTTTTCAAACAAATCCAAACAAAATAATATATGAAAAATTATTGTTACTTTACTCATTTCTATATGCCAAATCTCACGGAAATGTTTGGGTAATCCTACCTACACTTCTAAGAGTTCTTTAACTCATGAACCATTAGTTGAACACCTCACCTCTTAGGTAAACCTGTCCATAAAAGGGTAAAAAAAAGGAAATAAAGAGTGAAAAAATGTATAAAATATTAATAAAATGTAAGATTTGCACAAATATATCCTTGCGAAAAATCCTCAGGAAACAAATTCGCAAAAATACATCCACGTGAAATGTAGTTAAAAAATAACTCGCAAAATTAAATCCACGCAAACATTTCTCTCCTTAAGGTAGCGAAATCCGCTAAAAGTATACAATCTGTGTATACATCATACAATAGTAAATTCATGTATATTTAAAAACCTAAATTTGGCAAATATGATGTTTTTGTGCTGATGAAATTTTTAATTGTTTAACTATTTTTTGTAGCTAAAAACACTTTCATAAAAAGTGGGCTAAAGCAGTTAATTTACTTAAAATAAAGAAAAGTTGTGCCAAAGTTTTTGATCCAAATTTTGATGTGACAAACATGGCCCAAAATCAGCAATGGTATGTATGAAAAATAAATGAAAGGTTTCACAACTGCTGTTACATTTTCAATTTCCTGATATGAAAAATGCCACACTTAAAAGCAGTGGGTCTATGCCTGAATATAAGACCATTGGCAAGTTTAAATGCAGGGAAATGAATTTTTAATTTATTTGATATCCAGACAAAAATATAGAACGCCTTTAGTGCCTCTTCAATAACCCACCACCTAAATGTACAATTATTGCTCTCAGCCCACTGTTAGGGCAGTAATTTGAGAAACAGAATGCTTTCAAATAAGCAATTAAATGCCCAGGCAGTTATCAGAAACTGTTTGAAGTCATAGTTCCTTGCATTGGTCCACTTTATTTACCCTATCAATTTGAAAATTTAGTTTACGTCCTAATCAAATAATTATGTTTTAAAAACTAATTTGCTTTAAAAGATACCTGCGTAAAAATATGCTACAATATCATTCTTTTACATATATGTATATCTTCAGAATTATTGTACATGTGGTAGCCTGTTTTTAGGTAACATCTGAATAAAAAACTGCTTGTATGACTTAAAACAACTATACATCACATACATATACATCATCACATCTCGTCTAATCAATGTGATAGGATTTTGCAGACAGAGGTGTCTGGGTTCCGGCTTATAAACATTTTAAATGAAAATAGTTAAGCATTTATATGATACATGGGAATACACAGTTGAAACATATTTTAACATCTTTGATCTTTTATTTTTATCATAAGTTTCACTTTGCTCTTGGTTTTTGCCAGTCAAACTTTCAACTTTGAACTGAATTTGACATCTGCTTTGAAAATTAAAAAGTGTGAGCTGTTAATTTAAACTCTGGACCAGTTTGTGATTTTCCATATATAATGAGTTTGAAGTGCTTTGTACCATTTCTTCACACTGCTATATTTTTTTTATTTTTAAGAAATAATAAAATTTTTCTTGAATGCATGATTACTTGGTTGGGACAAATCATTTACTGAAGTAATTGTACAGTAACGATTTAATGTGGTTCTGTTAAAAATTGTATCTTAACAGTTATGGTAATCAATGAAAGAGGAATTTGCATACCAATTATTTTATCAGACTGATTACATGCCAAAGCAAACCTTGTAGTTTTAGAGTAAAGTTCCATAGTTCGTCTGAGAGCTTGTTGAGCACCAGGTGTCATGCTGAAAGACACAAAATATATGGGCATTGTACAAATTGTGTATGCATTTATAACGAAAAAGTGAAATCCAGATAAATAAATAAAAAAATAAAAATCACATAATCATAACAAGTTGTATTAGCAATAATAATCAATAACATTGAGAAACTAAATGATACTTAGCAATAGTTATAAATTTAATAATTCACACAAAGCAATGGGAAAATATTCATTTTCAATTATACATTTTCTTTGCATCCAATCAAGAAAACTATCAGTAAAGTGTTATAAAATCAAATCTTTTGCAAAAGTTATTTCTAGCTCATTGAGGTCAGAGCCAAGACTATAAGACATTTAAGATGAATACACTTTGTATCTTATCTTGGCTATGTGTTTTATTACAAAAGCGGTTCAAGAATAACAAATAGTGCATTTTGATCTAATGCAGAAATCAATGATTAACTAAGGGAACCATTGTTTTCAATCAATGACTAGTGGAAGCACAAGGTAATTTTCTCTGAACATTTAGTTGATGGTTCCGTTCTGCACTATAACAAGCATGCTTTCGACATTCAATATACATCAGTATATATAAATATTAAAGATTTTTTAAAAATGTTTTAACACATACCTGAAATATTCGCAGAAATAGTGCTTTTTTTCACCAAATATACACTACTATGCCGCCATGTTAATAGGGAACACATCTTTTATTTCCTAATTACTTTTATTTTGTCTTTTAATTTACA
The DNA here is from genome assembly GCA_039566895.2 of Turritopsis rubra. Classification (NCBI taxonomy): domain Eukaryota; kingdom Metazoa; phylum Cnidaria; class Hydrozoa; order Anthoathecata; family Oceaniidae; genus Turritopsis; species Turritopsis rubra. Next base: position 8,215,482 of record CM077627.1, read on the forward strand.
TGCCCTATGCTAAACATTTTTTCATTAACAAAAGTTCATGTGTGGAGCTTAAAAGATAGCCATTTACTGTAGGTGAGAAAATGTGCTTCACAAATGATAATCACAAGAAAATTCTAGAATACAATCAGCCTTATGCCCAGTGTTTTTTTTTCTATTTTATAAAAATGACGAAAACAAGTCTAAAGTCTTGCTTCCCATCTTTCCGGAATGATTCTCGTATTTACGAGAACCGTATCCGATATGCCAAAACAGAATTATTCCGCTCCAATGCCAAAAGTTACATGATTCCGTTTCAATTAACCACAATGATTGGACAGAAGGGAAGTAAAAGGATTTCGTTCTGAAAGCCCTATCGACAACATGTGAACAGATGTATCGTTTTAACGTTCACATTATACATTATGTTCATCATAATAACCCAAACATAAATTACAGAATAATTATTGTCCTTGTATCAGATATGTGTAAACAATACAATGCGATACAAGAGACAGCATATGTGAACAGATGGTTCTGAATTGAAGCCATTCTGAAATGAAATCTATCTGTAACATGTGGACATGGTCTAATCAGTGTTAAATTCTGCTGGTTTTCTTATTTTAAAAAAAATGGAGGTGAATAAGTGTTGTACAATATGTTTTAGATATCTACATTCTGGTAAGTATTCTTCAATGAATTTGAACAAACTTTTCTGTATCGGTTGCTACTGGCACTTCTGAATGTAGTGATACCATTAGAAGAACTTCAAGGGATAATAAAAACTACGTCACTTGTGACATGGTTTGCAAAAAGGGACCAGTTGATAGAAAATTACGCTTGTTAACCGGAACAAAGTCCGTAACAAATTCTGCAAGCTAAGCGTTATTTACCCATTACATTCATAACATAACAGAGTAACATTTACATAAAATAACGCTGTAATGACATTGTAGTATAAATTTTGTTACAGGTGGTAAAGCGTAAAGCATAACAAGAGTAACACTACAATGTCATCCGCAATGCAAAATATAAATCACTTTGTAATAAGAATAAAAAACAAGTTTAGTATTGGACAAGTGGGGGACGTTTAAACTAGTGAACTCCAAACACGAGGACTGAGCGTCAACACAAAATTGACATTCTCAGTCTTAACTTCCAAGTCTGTCACTGCTGAAACTACTTTAGAAGTAAGGTAAAGCCAATTTAATCTCAAACAGATGAACTTGACCCTTACAATTTTTTAACAAAATCAAAATTTTAAAAACTTTAAAAGAAATGAGGTCTTGGCGTGAAAAAATGGCAAGACAGGAAATATTCTGCATACACAAAATGGGCAAATTGAATTGAGAAATCAATAATCTAATTAACAAAACTAGTAAACGCCATGTGCTATGCATCATATAGAAAATAAGTTAATTGTTTTTTATTCAGTGCCATTAGCCTGCTGGTCTTTCATTTCCTTCAAGAAAACGAGACACTTTCCTCCCCACTATATAAAACTTTATAAGTTAAAGAAAATGTATGAATGAATGGAATTAAATTCAAATCAATTTACTGGAGAACCTACTCTTACTTTTTTAATTCATTCATCTGGTTACATCAGAAAAAAATCTGACTTTTAAACAGCTCAGGAAAACTGGATTCGATTATTCTAAAAGGTATTTTTTTGTTATGCATTATTGAGTAATTTAATAGAAAACTTAAAATGTTTTCAATCGTCTCATCCCTCTCCCGATGATCCAATAGGTCAATTTAAATTTAATGCTCAGTTGATGTTACCTGTAAAAATCATAAATGTCATTAAAGCTACATTTCCACTCTAGAAAGTGACTGGTGAAAAAGTATTTGCAGTAGTTTGAACATGAACCTTTGTTACTAGAGAATTACAGTGCAATTATTCAGTTTATGCACACTTTGTGTAAGGAAATTGTTTAAAAAAGACACCTATTTATGTATGTATTCGTGCAATTTGGGCAAAATTTGGACCAAATTTTAAGTGCTTCACTTTTCACGAAAATTTGCATGTAGAATAATTCAATAGTGTTGGTTTCATTTTTTAAGTTAGAAACTACTTTTTCAACATATATGTTCAATTAACCACAAGCCAAAATTTTAACTTTGCCTCAAATTTAAACATTATGTTCCACAAATTAACTGATTTATCGAGTTGATTGTTTTTCTTACAGTTATTTTCAACTGTTCTTTATTTTGATTCCTGATGCTATTTCTAACAGTTCTTAAATCTGCACTTTAATGCAAGCTGAACAGTGTTCTGGATTTATAATTATCACATTGGATTGTAAATGAAGAACAGGTGTATATTAAAAATGCGAACAGGCGTATATTGATTCTGATTCAGGATCCATGATTATGCTCTATAAACAAACGATTTCATGACATTACCAGAAACGCAAAACTGTTAAAGCATCCAGGGCTTCCTGTTTCTTTATAAATGATAAAGCCAAAATCGACCAGTTTTAAATACTTTAAATTTTTAATTAGACAACCTTGTTCTGGCATAATTTTTACTGTGTTACTTCTTATGTGTTACGCCTTAAGTGTTACGCCTTACGTCTTACTCCTTAATCAACCATTAGGAAGATTTTTTCAAAAAATAAAAGCAAATTCATGGTTCACAAAAGGAAAGTTGTAAATCATGGAAAAGATTAACAGTTGAATATTCAAGGAGAGAAGTGAAAAATCAAGTCGTAAAACTTCGTTGCTTTGTGCCAGACTATAAGCCGTGTAGAAGAACTGCATATGCATGACGTCAGGAAACAGCTTTCAGTTTTTAGAAATTTGATTGTGTGGAGGCGAACTTTTTTGCGTTATAGTTAAAATTTGGAAAAAAGGCTTTCAAATTGTTTGTTTGTGAACTTAAATCTTTCATATGAGCCCAATTTGCATCAGTGCAGAGCGGAACCTGTAATTAAACAAATCAAAAAGTAACTAATACTGTTAACTGAGCAATGTATATTGTACCTATCAGCTTCATCAAGGATAATAATTTTATGACGACCTTTAGGTAAAGTTACTTTCTGCTGTGCAAAGATCTTTATTTTGTTTCTCACCACATCTATACCCCTAAAACATAGAAAATTGAATTCATCATACAAAAACTCCTACAATGGCCTTTTCTTTCACTTGTGGGGAAACATTACAGCCAATACTCTTGAAAAAAGGTTCTGAAATATACTCCAACATTATAAGAAAGCTAAGAACATTCTGTTTAGCAAAGATATTATCATCATATACACAAACTAACCGATGCAAGAATTCAAAAGAGTTTTCCGACTTTGTTAGAACAAAAACTGTCAATGTTGATGAAGAAATGGTATCATTCGATGTTACATCACTTTACACAAATGTACCGATAAATGACACGATCAATATAATTAGAGATTTAATCTCTAATGACTCAAACTTTTCATCCAAAACGAAAATTCCACCAACAGAATTTTTGGAATTAATAACGCTTGTATTAACAAAAACCTGGTTTCTATTCGATGAAACTTATTACACTCAAACAGATGGAGTTGCAATGGGAGGTCCGGCATCTTCTGTAGTTGCTGAAATCTTCATGCAAGCATTTGAGTTCACAGCCACAACAACCGCTGACAAACCCCCAAAAGTATGGAAACGTTTTGTTGACGATGTTTACGCTATAGTGACACGAGATTCATTGAATAATTTTCATCGACATCTAAATGGATTGCACCCGAAAATAAAATTTACAATCGAGCAGGAATCGAATAATTGCATCCCATTCTTGGATACTCTTGTAAAAAGAAATCAAGACGGACGCATTTCAGTGAACGTATATCGTAAACCAAATCATACAGACCAATATCTAAACTGTAACTCAAACCATCAACAAAGTTGCAAAGAAAGTGTTGTTGCATCGTTAATAAATCGGGCGAAAGATATTGTTAGTAATGACGATGATCGTGTTGAAGAAATGAAACATATCAAATCGGTTCTCCCAGCAAATGGATATGACAGGACGATTGTTAGAAGAGTTGAAAATAGAATAAACAATACTCGAACTTCAAACACCGAAGAATCAACAGAACAAGAACCGGTGACCACTATTAGTATTCCTTATGTATCTGGTATCAGTAATGCTTTACAAAGAATATTCCATACACACAACATCAAATGCAGATTTCGATCAACGGAAACTCTTCGTAACATATTATCTCATCTGAAAGACAAGATCTCAATGAATGACACAAATAACGTGATATACCAAATTCCATGTAGTGATTGTGAATCAGTTTATATAGGAGAAACAAAAAGAACATTTGAGCAACGCATCAAAGAACATATGCGAGCCGTACGGAATGGCGAGGTAACCAAAAACGAAATTGCTGACCACTGTTGGACTAATGACCACAAGTTTGATTGGGAGAATAGAAAGATCCTTGACAAGGAAAAAGGATGGACTGCTCGAAAAGTCAAAGAGACTATATACAGTGTCAAAAACAATTCCAGTATTAATAGTACATCGTATAATGTTCCTGCAATATGGTTTCCAGCTCTACGCAAAACAAATTGTTGACATTGCTTCCTTCCAGGTCCGAAATAATTTCGATCCTAATTTCGATCCTACTGAAAACATATGTAAACTTTACATCATTCATTTACAAACGCCCGATGATGACAGTAGTAACTGTCGAAACGTTGCAAACAAAAACAACCGGTCTATGACATGATAAACTCTAATTATATAACATTCTGTTTGCTATTCTATGATTCCATTTTTGTGAGTAAAACAACCCAAAGAGTACCTGTAACATGTAGAGATATGAATGGTTTTCCACAAGGACGCTAGTAACATACTATCAACACAAACCTGTCATTTGATGCATTTAACTCCATAACAGCATCTTTGTACAAGCCATCAAGTAACTGACGTGCCAAACATAAGATACTGGTTGTTTTACCAATACCTGGAGGACCCTGGAACACAATTATACAGGCCTCAAAATTTCAACTTCTGTGGCTACCGAAATGGTTCCGACCCACTAATCATTATGGTACTGATCTCAATAAAGTTGTACTGAACCGATCGGTACCCTCAACATGTTAATAGGTTCCCTAATGGGTATGCTGATGTGACCTTTCCTCATCTCTCGGTCGTTTATTGTTGAATAAAGAGTCTAATATCAATCACATTTTGTGGCTGTTGAACCATGACTGTCATTTTTATTTTCCTTATCGGATAATTTTATGGGATGACAACATAGGGGATATTATCAGATTTCCGAAAGAAATATATAAGTAGGGTGCAAATCTGTGGTGATTGTTATTGTTGTTCAGTTTCTGAAGCTTTTTTTGTTTAATTTACAGACCAAGATTCGAGGACTCAACATTTTTTTACGTCCTGAACAAAGAATTGGTAAGAGCCGAAACTTAGCAGATATCAGACATATAATTTTTACCATGCCCATCTATGACTTCAAAAAAATTTGAATGTGGAACAATTCGATTGTGCTAACTGAGATTTTGGGGGTCACCTTTTCATATTTCCGCCTAAAAAGGACAATTTTGGCATAATTTTAACCAAATTTTAAAAGTGCTTCAAAATCCATGAAAATATTTTAGAACAATGCGATTGAGCGGATTTGGAATTTGTTGGTAATTTTTTATATTTTACGCAAAAAGGGGCATTTTGGGCTAATATTTTGTTCGATTATACAGTAAAAAGATTAAAGTTGGTGACATGTAAGCATTTAATAAAACTTAGAAGTAACTTTGGAAATTTTCTGACAGAGGTTCTATCCGAAATCTTTCCAACACTTGGTTTAACTTGTTTCTAAAGATGGCAAAGAAAATGTATAGTGCACAAAACTTCGCAACAAATGTTAAGAGGAAAAACATTATTGGGATTTTACAAGTTCTAAGTTTTAAAGCTCATATATTGACAAGGATCCTTCAGGACACACAAGAATAGGTTCTGCTCCTAACAGCTTCAGGAAATCGAACGATCAGTACCTTGAAATTTTGAGGTCTGATATAATATTATAATGAAAAACCACCACAGAAAACAATCCAGCTCCTAATGGTATGTTTATTAAGCAGTCATCAAAAATGTAGACAGTCCAAAAAATGAAAAACCCTTCTTACCGCAATTATGATGTTTGGGGCATTTCCATGTTCAGCAAATACCTATATGAAAAAGAAACACATACTCTATTCCAGAACTTATTTTCATGGAATACTTTGTTGAGGAAAACTGACAAAATTTTCAAATGATAAAGTAAAATCAAGTGAATAAAGCAAAAAGAGAAAATTTTTTGATTATGACTAGTATGATTTAACTACTGTTTGTTATTTAAGGTAATCAAATGGAGGAATGACTAAATAAATTAAAACTGAAAGTACTCCTTTTGTTTAATGACAAGTTTAAGATATGTGTTGGTTAATATTAACTTTTAACTTTTGCTGGCTCTGTCCACTTGCTTCTACCATTCTCCAATGCTTTATTTATTTTATGTAGAAATCTCTGTTGATTATGCAATGTGCTACTAACTTATTGAATTTCTGCGTAAGCATAGAAATCCTTTAAAACTGTCCGTGCTTTTCGTGGTTTTTTTCATCTGCTCCAAACCAACACAAGTTTTTTTCTAAAAGTTCATTGATTTTACAGGTAATTTCTGATATCTGATTGGCCTGTAAGGTCTGTCAGATATGTAAGTACTACCAAACGCAAGCGGTGAACGTAGACTGAAGTTCACTTCTCTATGCAAAAACGTCTTTAAAAATGGCGCACAAGTTATGCTCAAACTTTCTACTTGAATAGCATTTGAAAATGGCTTTTAGATAATGAATTATTCTTAAAAATACGTTGATATAGAAGAACCTTTGTCCTGGAAACTTGTAAACTCACCCACTCTACGGACCTTCCGAGTGGAAAAACAACTTTATTATTAAAATATATTTAAACCTTCTCATGGGATTTACAAAAATAACAATCCTGTCGAACATCTTAAAATAGAATCATAGTGGACGGTTTCTATGTTCGAAACTAACTGTTAATTCTTTTATTTTTAAATGAGTGTGAACCAGGTGTGTAGTTCAGTTTAATGGATGTTAAATGTAAAACTGAAAAGTAAACAAGCTAAAAGAAAACAACGAAGAGTTTGTGAATTCGTCTCCTGATGTCCTGATTGTGATAAAAAATATACTATCAAACATCCATGCAAAATCTGATTGAGAAAATAGCAAAACTTCTTTGCCAATAGTACTGAAGTAATTTTTTTTTAACATTGTCATGTCTGATTTTTTCATTTTCTTCTTGTATTGGCTTCTCCACACGTTGATTCACCTACCAAAATGCAAAATGCAAAAGATTTCAACAGTTTATTATGGTCCATTTGTCCGAAAGAACATTATATTTCACCAACAGAAACATCGTTGTCAATAAACCTAGCAGTGTGTTCACATAACTCAGGCACAGAACATGCAATGTTAAACTTTGAACGAGCGGGTCTTTGTTATGATAAATGTTCACATAAATGTTTTTTAGATAATATTTTTTGTAAGAAACCAAGTCCTAGCATTTCTAGGAAAAAATATTTGCTGGGTTTTAAATAAAATATGTGTAAATATTTTTTGTTTATATTTTTCTACAGTTTAGTTTTCAAAAAAGTATTGCTCCTCAATAATTATTGAATAATAGGAATGTCGAACACTACACACAATTCCTACATCTTGTAGTTGTCCCACAATATCCCGACACTAGTTCTCTTATATACGAAAGTACTGCTTGAGGATAACCGTATTGAAAATTTTCAGGGGCAACTTCTTTCTTTCCTATATTTAACGCTTTTATTTTTTAGTGAAGTCCTTGTTTCTTGGATCTCCTTTACAAAACTAAACTAGAAGCCCTTAGGCTTGACCAATTTCTGCATCAGTCCAGGAGTGAAATTGATTGAGTTCAAACTAACTTAGATTACGTTTCTGGAAAACGTTTTGGTCCACCCTTCCGCAATACCTCATGAAAACACTTATCTAATCGGTGCATGTTGCACAATGGGACTCCTAATACAATATAACATATAACATAACACATAACCTTCAAATAACAAATTCTGCAAAAATTAATCCACCCAAAAATTAATCCACTTCAATTATGCTATGAATTTAAGAAATAGGCCAGCATATAGGCTTTCTATTTGAGAGCAAATTAAACTTCGAACTGTCATTTTTGCGATGCAATGCCTAAACAAATTGAGTTTTGAGGGATCTAGTTTTGCGAAATCATCTATATGTAAAGTCTATAATATAATCCAGAAGTAAAAATCAATTTCAAAAATGTTGTGAGTCTTCACCATAATTGTCATCCTTTAATACATCTTTAATTTGGTAATGGCGGATTCTTTTGATCATTGTCAACTCGTGAAACATAAGCTTAAAATAAGTCACATATACTGCAGTCCTTGACACATTGCACCATTAGTGAGGGTTAATGGTGCAATGTGTCAATATTAAATATTATAATGATCAAATTTTCAAACATATGCTCTCATTTCATCAGACAATTCTACTAAAAATAAGATGTCTTTCTACCAGGACTTTCTCATGCATTTCGTTCGAATTTTGTTTTTTGGGTACAAACTTGTTGTAATGAACAACTAGATGCCCACATGGGCAAAAGGATTTTTGCTTATACTAGCTGACCATAAGGAATAAAAGAGAACAACCATAACAACGTAAATAATATTGAATAAGTTAACAGGGCATCATAAAGTGTCAAAGTACCTAAGTGTGTTTACATGATAGCCAACGAAATGAATGCTACATAAAATTTTCAATACTTCATGAACTGCTATTCTGTTTATATGCGCTTCAAAACTCATGTCGGGGGTGGCCGTACAGATGACGACCCACCAGACAAGAAATCTTTTGTTTTTTTATTGTGAGCATGCATAGTTGAACATTAATTAATTTAATTTCATGTTGGTTGCGTTTACATGAAATTTTTTGACAGACATGAGTTTCATCACCTCTAACATGTAAACAGTGTAATGGTTTTAACAAGAAACTGATTTGTGAATAATATCATGTTGCCCGACTTGAAACCTAATGTAACACAGCCTCTAAGAGAATTGTCATATGAGTCCTCCGAGGGAGCCAAATAACATGTAAAATGTTTTTAAGTGTATAAAAAGCATTAAATTTCCTGCACTATTGTGTGCACATGTTCAGAAAAAATGACTTGAAAAAATGACTTGAGCAATTATTGAGCAAATAATACGTACATTTATAAACAATCTGTCACTTTGAAAGTTATGAATCAAATTATAATCCAGAAAGCCTGTAAAAATCTTAAAAGCAGAAATTTTTGCGGGCTTTTAATTTGCTTTTAATTTCATGATGGGAATGGGAATTTTTTGTGGTTTTTATTTTCGTGAATTTGAAAAAAAGTGAAAATTTCAAAAAGTTGAAATAATTTTTTCTTTTTGACAAATAACCTAAAAAAAGTACAAACAATGAAAATGAGAACTGAGAACTGTCAGTCTAAACGTTCAGTCTAAAAGTTTCTGTATTTGTTGTCACGGTTTGGCCACATAATTTGTCTTTCTACGTTGTATTTCAATATATTGTAAATTGCAAGCTAAAAAATGATAAAATAAGCGCATAAAAAAACCGGAATTTCATGGTTTTTATTTTCGCGACATTTAATTTCGCAAAAATGCCAAAAAATGCGAAAATCACAAGAATTTCTGCCTTTTAGGTAATAATTAGGAAGTATGTAGGTACTTCCTTAGTATCAACAGAAAGGGAAATAGAAACAAAGAACATATACGTTTCAAATTTACTCAATAGATGAATTCCACGTTTTGATGTCTCAATGATTAGATGGCAAATATCTAATGTTTCATGTTAAATTCTATTATCAAGACAAATTTATTCCGCACGCTTTCTTGCAAGCATAAACTTTTTAGACCATAGACAAGAGTTTTTTCCATTAGTACAAACAGGAGAATGAGAGGGCCAGAGGTCAAAATTCCAAAATAATAAGTTTTAATGAACAAACTTTATTGAGAGAGATTTATGTTTAAACGTATATCAAAAAATTGAAATACCCTGGAAGAAGCTGTGCTGTACATATTCAGGGCTAGAGAAGAGCACAGCACAGGCAGCACACATCATCGTGCAGCTAGCTACACCACATAACTCTAGCTAAGAAATGAATTATAAACTACTTAACAATCTTTGTGTGTAACTTAAAAAAACTTAATAACTTAGTATATAACTTAATAAAATTACATATTTACCTTTTAAAAGCAGAAAAAACTTAAAAAACTTCAGGAACCTCTGAATATAGAGAATTGTCATTAAAAGTGAAAGTTCTTTCTTATGAAATAATGAAATACAAACAAACATACAAGCTTACATCAGAAATAATATGTCGCTCACTCGGTAAATTTTTTGATTTTTCTTTTAAAGAAAACGGAAGTCAAGAAATATCAAAAATGTCAAAAAATAAAATTTGAATGACTTTCGAAAAGTATACGTATGCATTAACCCAAGTTAAACACATCAGAAATTTTTTAATGCTTTACTGTTTCTTAGTATAAATTAGAATAATGTCAGAAAAGCAACTGATCATAGTTACGTTAAAAATTGAATTAAAAAAACATGAAAATATCTAAAAAACGGGTTTCATCAAACATATCAATTAAATCTAAAAACCCTGACAAAATAGATACCGACAGACGAACTTTTATGATGTCTAAATATTAAAGCGAAGAAATATCAAAGATAACAAAAAATAAAATTTGAATGGGTTCGAAAAGTGTATATGTTGCATAGACCAACTAAAAGACCAATTCTAAAATGATGACAAACTAATCTACAAGAAAAAATTATCTAAAAGTAAAGAATAAAGAAAAAATTCAAACTCTATGAAATTCCAGTTGAAAAACAGTAACAAAAAATAACCAGCCCAGGTCTCTCTAGAGTGAAAGCTGTGCTAATGCATATCCAGAAAGCTCCATAAATCAAGTAATACCAAGCACTACCCTGTAGTATTATAATTCAACATAAAACTACTAAATAATAAGAATTTACTTTTCAAAAGTTTTTCTTTCAAGTTTGAGTATATCACAAACTACACTGACTTCTTTCACAAATGGAGATTCTTCAACTTCATTCTTCATAAAACGTTTTTTAACATATTATTAAGCAGTTAGTTATTAAAAATTTACAAGTTTCTAGAGCATAGCATCTTCTGTATTTAACGTTCTGTAATTTGTGCGCCAGCTTTAAAGACGTTTTTGCATAGATGAGAAAACAAAGTGAACTTCAGTCTGCGTTCACCGGCTACGTTAAGTATGTTAACTAGACTTAATAGCCATCAGATATCAGAAATAAGCTTTATAAACCAATGAACTTTCAGAATCAAAAACAGCTAGGTTTGGATAGTAAGAAAAACTTGGAAACACATTTTTAAGACTTCACCGTTTGTCAGTATTAATTAAGATAATGTCAGAAATGCAACAGATCATAGTTGCAATAAAAATTGAACTTGAAAAACATGAAAATATAGAAAACAAAAGTTTTGTCATATATCAAATAAATCCAACAATCCTGACAAAGTGAAACACCGACCGACTAGTATCAAAGATAACAAAAGATAAAATTTGAATGAGTTTCAAAAAGTGAATATCCAGTTATGTACATATCATAATAGCTATATGTTTAAACCTCACTATTTCATCAGTATGCATTGGAATAATATTTTTTAATGATACAACTTGTTTCATACAAGCATTATTATTTATACATTAAAATATACATCTATCTAGATTTTCGTGATTTCACTGGTACACGGTAAAGTTTTGTTCATGGGGATAATTTCAGAAAAGCAAGAGAAACATTATCGAATAGACCGAACAAAAGAACTATATACATTAGAATAATGTCAGAAAAACAACAGATAATGTCTATGATTGTTTTGTAAAATTATCAAAGCACACTAAAAACAGATATATCAAGCAACTGACATTTTTTTAAAGGTCATTCTGATCAAAATATTGGTTGATGATGGCTGACTTTTAAACAATTAGCTTGATGCTATTCTTAAATTTGAATGGCAGCAAATAAAGCCTGCAGATTAAAAACTTGAATTCTTGTATCAGAAGTTAAAAAGACACAAAGAATAAACAAACTTATAGCAATAAATGAAATATCCACAGGTCTGTATAAAGCTGTGCTGTTCAGATCTCTCAAGATATTTTGCACCCAGCAGGCTGCATCCCCCAGAAATTGCAGAAATGTAAAACTTACTTTTTCCTTTCCTGAAAAAACTCTCCTTTTAATTCTGCTGTACCGTATTATAATTCTTTAAAAATAAATAAACACTAAGAAAGTTTTAAGCTTTCTTTTTCTTTTTTTACATTTACAAATACGACCTTTCAAAAATGTTTTCCAAAAATACACAACCTAAACGCTACAAATGCACAACCTAAACGCTACAAACACACCATTTTAAAACCATTTGTTTACTTACAAGGCAAACTACAGTGAAATTACCGATATGAGGTAGTTCATAACTGTTGCTAAAAACGTCTAGGTTTGGACAGTAAGGAAAAAAACCCAAAAAGGATCTATTTTAAAGGATCTATTTTAAAGGATCTATGCTTACGCAGAAATCCAATAAAGCTACCTTCAATTTTGAGAACAATATATATTTACTGAGACTCTCACCTTTTAAACTTACCCAGGCCTCCTGTCTGACTTTAAAATGATACTACATAGTCTCCCGATTTCATCAACTTTTATTCTTTTGTGAAAGTTCAAGGATTCCTAAATTGAAAGATGGCAGCAATAACCTCTCTCGGGATCTTCTTGCAGTGTTTGTGAATGGACTTGGTACGTTTTCACTTATATTTTCCATGTTTTCTTTTCACCCTTCTTTGTTTTATTTTCTGTATTACTTGGTACTCAGTGATCAGGCCATAAAATTCTGTGTGCTGCTGGATTTCATGGGTCCCTCTAGGTTTCTGTGAGCATAAAAACTACTTCGTGTATTGCTACTGAAAGAACAACCTGGATCGCTGTTGCATTGGTCATGGCTAGGCAAGGCAACAAGAAGTTGTTGCTCATTGTTTTTGGATTTCATGGCTGTTTTCATATCAACTACCAAATGTTAGATTCTCCCGATTTTGACTAACAAAATGTTGGCATGTCTGATGTGATGTTAATGTTTTTTAAATCCTTTTCAAAATCGCTTTGATTAATTTCTTACTTCGTATTAAAATGTTTCAATTTTTCTGAATATTTGTTTCATACCTTATTTCAAATCATTTTAATAAATCTTGAAATTCATTTAAAAATACTTTAACTTCGTAAAAAGAGAGCATCAGCAATTTTCTTATTAATCATGTGCTTCCTTAATCGCTGGAAACACTACTCAAAACACACTTGATTGATTATAATCTGAATGGCTTATTTACAGTTTAGCCAGCCAATACGGGAAAATATTGACCAAGGTTGTGACGTCATGGACAGAGCACAGTGAGCTCCATACGAGTGACTCTGACAGGTAAGTATTTATTACATAATTAAGAGATTTAAAACCCTGGTAAAACTTTTTTGTTCTTACTAATTAAAATATTAAAAGAATCACATTTTGTCCTTCCGTTTTCTTATATTTTTTGTGCCTGCATTTTATTTCTTTGTTTACATTTTTATAATGCCAGTCAATATGTGAAAATATTGACCGGCCATGTGACGTCAATAAACCAACAAAATGATCTATTACGAGAAGACTCTGCCAGGTACTAAATATAAATTGAAAGAAAAATGTTGCAGTCATAAATCATTCAGAATAAAAAACTTGGCAAAGAAAATGCCCAAATAATATTTAACAACAATTGATAATTAACCAAAAAAACAAAAAAACGTAGATAAACATGTGAAAAAGCATGTGAATGAAGCAAACAATATTTTCATTTATTAAGGGGAGTGGAAAAAACAAACTCTTCTGGTACGAGTTTGAAGGTGTGTAACAGTGATAATAACTTTGAAACTAATCTAGACCAACAAATGATAAAAATATAAAATAACATAATAATAAAATATTAACTACAGTAATTTATTACATAAATTGAAATATTTAGGTACAATATTTACATAAGTGAGTAAAATCATATCCTGCATGTTTTACAATTACACATGTTACTAAGACAAATTGATTTAAGTTTTGATTTGAAAAAATTCAGGCTGACTGAGTTTTGAATGGGATCAGGGAGGGTGTTCCACAAAAGACTTTATCGAAATAAAAATGAGTTTATTCTATGTTTTCTAGTGTCTGCTCTCAGGATATCTAAAAGATTTCTATTTCATAATTTGTACGGTACAATTTTTGGTGTGAATAACCATCACATGAACACTGGATACAAATTAGAAATAGATTTAAAAACTTCACATAAAAGACGCTGTAAGTGGAATTCATTAATTTTGGAATTTGGCAGCAAATCATCCATCTGCTCAGTTTTTAAAAGTATTTCGAGACCATGTTTGAAAATCGTGTGTATTAGTTGATAAGATGATTTGCTGCAAAACATCCACATAACAGCAGTGTACATAAATGATGATACAACAGAAGCATTAAATAGTAAAATTGCTTGTTTCTTATTCTGTGGAACCTGATAACATTGTAACTACCTGTAGTGACAAAGGTTAGAAATATGCCCAGCGAAGGAGAAACTCGAATCAATTTCAATGTCAAGAAGTTTCACGGAGCTAGCATCTAGCATTCAAGCCCAAAACTGTTTATGTCAAAGTCAACTGAAGTATTTGGTCAAACCAACATTTGAAACTTAAACAGAATTTCCAACAAGCATGCTAGAGTGGTAACCACCTCAAAACTTTAGACAAATCAGTCTTTGCAACTGATATTACTTAAGTGTGTGTGAACAATGAGAAAAGAAAAATGCTTCCTAACTTAGCTGTATACATCCAAGTTAAGTCGTATTTGTATGGAAAACATAGTAATTAGAAATGGACAGTAGGGCACATTCTTCTAAAACGGCAGTATTTTTAAATTTTTAAACAGGATAAATCCTCAGTTATTGAGGCATAGTCGAACGTTTGTGTGAGGAAAGGGAGTTCAATGGCGCAACTTGCCCAACAATGTGGATCTCAGCTTGACTGTGCCTTGATTGGTCATATTTTTTCGTGGTTTAGCTCCATGGTAAAGCAAATACAGCGAGAAAACATAATAGGAGTTTCTGTATGTGTATCTACTTTTGAGCAGGAAATGAAGTATCAATGCAACCTGTGTACTTTGCAGACTAAAAATTGAATAACCCCCTTGAAATTTGCCAAAATTAATTCGTGTCTGCAATTTAATTTCTATCTCATGACGTGAAAGAGGTGGCGATTAGTGCAACTATTTAACTTAATTATAATATGTACATATTAAAACTGTTTTCCAGGATGTCATGTGCTTACAAAATACACAATGTTGTCTGTGTTATTCCTTATGCAACTAGGTTAAACTAATGTAATAATTCTTCTTCAGCTTTCTCAATCAAGGAAGGGAAGCACTAACCTGCAACCTTTTGATAGTTTCTTCGTTACCAGTTATTTCTTCAAGCCTCATTGGTCGATACTTTTCAACCCTACATTACAAAATTAATAAATGTTAATTGTATGGCTAGAAATTGGAAAAATTGTCTAAAAATTGTCTATTAGAAATCCCAACCAACAATCAACAACCAACAACCTCTCCTGTCTAAACCAGGGTTTGTATAGCAATGAACTCTCACATTTTCCTGAGTTTTCTTTATGGATACAGTAACCCTTCATAAGATGTGTTCAAATAAAAAAATATTTTTTCAAGATTTTCATATTAAAGTATATATTTTCTGAAAGCCAGATAAATTATCTATACAATTTCATTTTATAACTATTTTTAGTATTGGAGTAAAAAATGTGTAAAAAATGTTTTTCTGACCATATTTTAAAATGTTTCCAAGAACTCCCCTCAGTATCATTTCGTTTCTCACAATATTCACATGGTTCGTTTCAGTTGCTTTTTTTCCTCGAATAAATGAAGTGAAAACAAATGATGCAAATTTATGTATTATAACTTATGATTTAACTCAAAATTACTCATTTTCACTCTTTAAACTGCAATATCTTGCAATTGCTTTGTTTTAAAGCAAAATTATGACAACCAGTTGTTCCCGCAGCTTTCCTCTTTCGAAAAAAACAACAAAATTGTCAAAATTGCAGAAAATAGAGGGGAGTTAGATGAAGTCTTTCAAAGCAGTGGCGATCGCGATATTTTTTTTTATGAGAAAAACTTAACTTTAGATTTTGATCTTTACCAGTTTGTTTACAGAAGTATCAGGCATCTTTTAGTTGAAGTTTACAGGTCCTTGAACAAAATAAACCCACAATTTATGTGGAACCTATTCCAAATTAAAGAAAAATATTATGAAAAAAAAGGAAGTTGGATACAGATATGATAGATGAAGATGACCAGAGCCTGTGTATTTCCTAGTTTGGAGAGGATGATTCTGACTTCGATGTATTTGTAGAAGATGGTGAAAAAGGTGTATTTTGAAAGTGATGAAACAGCAGTGTTGCCTTGCATTTGCACAGTTTACATGAGACAGAAGGATTTGAGGGAACAGATATGTTCAAAACCATATTAGAATTTGTCATATTAAAGGCATCTGTTATGATGTATTGGAATGGAAGTTATTGGCTTCCCCTGAATATAATATTCTACCACTCAAACCAGGAAGAGCAAGAGTTTCTCATGACAATGATGCATTTAAGATTAGGTATTTTAACTGAAGATATTGCATTTCACAAATGATAATAATTTTGAAAACACAGCAAACCTTATAGATGATATTGTTCAAATTTGTGGAGCACTAGTAAACCTGGAGGGACTGCGGGCTGAATGGTCCATTGAAATATTATATATATCATGTTAAAAAATACTTTTCTTCAATGTATACTTCAGAGGTAGATCTAGGATTAGGCAAAAAAGTGGAAGAGAAACAGTGCCATGAACATTCTTTTAAAATCTGATTGCACATTGTTCTTTTGTACATACTATAAATAACCTTTTTGTCCTCCTCTATATTCTTCATACTATGTACTAATAAAATGTTCATAACTCATGCAACATCTATCTTATTCATCAAATCCTTAATAAGTCATCCCCTTCAGAGATTCAAAGTTCTTTCAATCTAACTTATCTACCTCAATTTCATTCAACTAGGGGTCTCACTAATAACCTTTTATCAAAACCTTCTGTGAACACTGAAACACATGGAATATGCTCCATTCGATATCAAGCTATACTAAATTAGAACTCTTTGCAGAATTACTATCATGGCACTGACCTAGCTTCACTCAACCAGTCAGGGCTCAAAAAATTGACTCTTAAGTTCTTACAAAGAAATCAGAAAAGTATTGGTAACTTTTCTCTCATTTTTTTTGTTGTTGTTGTTGTTGTTTTTACATGGAGAATAAATGGTCTTAATAAATATAAGGAAAAAAATTATTTATTTAGTTATTTTTTCTAATTTTCTTGTTTTTGCACGGTGATTCTGGGGGTAGCCATTCCATGATTAGCATGGTTTCTATTGAATGGTTACCTGTCTGCTAACAGGTTAATTATTATTGTATTTATTCCTGCTATGTAATTGTATAACCTATGAGCAGCAAATAAATTCTAATTTAATCTAATCTTATCACCAATGGACTTTAGACAAAGCGAGCACACCCATTTCTGATCTTCATTCTTGTTCTTCCCGAGGTTGGATTTCATTTTCTTCTAATAGCACCTGATCACATTTTCCACAGAATGTCAATGGTTTTGTTAATAAGATTGCTGGACAAACATAGGTTTTATAAAAAAATTTGAGGTTAGTTGAAACTCTTTGCCAGTGAATCAAATTTTATTTCCAACACTTATATATCTGTTGGTGTCTAGACCACAAAATATGCTTGATTTGTGTTTGTTAAAGCGATTTGTAAGATGACATAAGTATAATATTTATGGGGGTTTTTTTAAACTAATTTTGTATTTTTACAATGACATTCACAAGGAGATGCAGCAATTATGCCTTTGTTCTTGAAATAAATAATCCAGCATTTTCTGTTTTAAAATCAACATGTTTCGAAATCTCCTTTGCATAAAAAGACTTCAGCGCTTTAATTCATTTTCAATTCCCCACCATAAACCTGGATGCTTTCTCAGCTTACTACCATATATCATTTGTGCAACCATAGGTGTTGTTTTAGGTTTTATAACTTGTACTTCTTGATACAGTATTGTATTTTGTGAAAACGTTGTGATGCTTAGAGGGCATATCAAACCACAGTCAATTTTCTGACTGTTCTAATGTCTTCCTTTCTACATCAGCTACTACTTGGTCTGTTAGGCAAAGATTTGATAAACAAAAGTGGACATGAGCATTTCATCATGCTACTACTAATAAAGTTATGTCAACGTGGTTTTTGTTCTTTGTTTCAAGAGATCTTAAAAGTATGGTGTATTTATATATTTTTTCTATATTTTATACAACCTGTTCAAATCAAAAGAACTAGATGAGCAGTGGGACTCTCTGCATGGGCCAAATTTCATATGTCAGCATATGTTTCTCCTTTTGACTTCTTGTCTTCAGAATTGGCATCCTCCGTTGCAGTATTTTTTGTCGACTTGTTCCACTACACTCCACATCTGTGCATCCTGATGACACTAGACCTGTGCAATGTGTGTAGTTCACTTTATAAAATATAGCGATAACATGATTACAGCATTCGTACGCTCTGGCCATAAACGAACAATGAGCTGAAAACAAACTTTGGGAACTTTGGATGAGAGTTCCACTGCAATCCAAACATTCTTTTGTTTGGGAATCGATTGTGATGCCCATATTTTAGAGTAAAAAAAAACAACGTTCCTTTTACTTGTCTTAAGGCCATAATACACTATATGATTAATCATATATGATTTGTAATACGCACTTGCTGAATGAAAAAAATCATAGCATAAAGAGAAAATACACACTATGTTAAAAATCATAGTGTTAAAAAAAAGTTAAAGAAAATGGACGTGAATGAAACAGTAAAAATAGCTGCTGCAGCGATAGTGGTTGTGCTTTTTTGCGAAGATGACAAAAAAACAACTAAGAAACGGAAAAGAAAAGAATGGGTAAAGCCTTGGCTACAGCGGAGGAATACACATGGATTTTATTCCCAAATTCTCCGCGAGTTACGCTTAGAAGAAGTTGAAATCTATAAGATTTATTTACGCATGAAGCCAGAAAATTTCGATGAAATTTTGGAATTGATTAGAGATGATATTACCAAGAAAGATACGCCAATGCGCGAACCTATTCCTCCAGAAATCAAACTTGCTGTCACGATTCGGTTCTTAGCTACGGGGGCTACTTTTCAAGACCTTTCAATGTGTTTTCGAGTACACCAATCAACAATCGGTAAGTTCGTTCCAGAAGTATGTGAGGCAATATATCGAAGATTAAAAGATGATTATTTTCAGGTAAACGTTATTCCTATTACAAACTACATATCTTTTGATTGTAAATATCTCACAAAACTATGAGGTATATTTCCCGATGATGTCATATCAGCAGACATTGTTCTTTGTGATGTCACAGGGGTGTACAGGTTGTTAGGTAAAGTATTATGAGGAGATACGGCTTCAGAAGGTACATGGGCGGGAAAAGGTGCCGGCTGTTGCACATTTGAAAACTTTATGTTGAAAATAACTTCTTGTATCTTAAAATGTGCCAGTTCCCGTTCCCTCTCTGTCATCTTTCGCAATTGACAGGCTATATGTCGACCAAAAGCATCGTGTTCGTCTTCAGATCGAGTGGTCTGTTCTCCAGTCTTTTCGAGGATTGCAAGTGTTTTTTGTAGTATTTCCTCCTTTGAATCACTTCCTCGTTTGGGTTTCTTCTCTAATGGTCGTTTGGTCGATCGTGATGCTACAATCTCTTCATCTCTTTCTTCTACTTCTCTTTCCTGTTCTATTGTGATTTCATTTTCATCCGCCCCTTCGACCTGTGTTGCTGATTCATCCATTGTACTTTCCTTAAAAGCATAAAACTTATTTTAGATGCCGACTTCCGAAGAGCAGTGGAAAATTGTTGCTGAAAATTTTCAAGAAACTTCGAATTTTCCTAATTGCATCGGCTCCTTGGACGGCAAGCACATAAACCTAAAGTGTCCAAAGAACTCTGGATCATACTATTTTAACTATAAAGGAACATTCAGTATTGTACTGATGGGGTTAGCAGACGCTGAGTATAAATTTATATACATAGATGTAGGATGCAATGGGAGGATAAGTGATGGTGGTGTTTTCCGCAATTGCCATCTTTCGAAAGCGCTTGAAAGAAATTCTCTTAATATTCCTAGTAATGGTGAGTTGCCAAATGATGGAAGACAGTTGCCATATGTTATTGTTGGGGATGATGCTTTCCCTCTCAAGCCCTATTTGATGAAGCCTTATCCTCACCAGCATCTTTCTCGAGAAAAAAGAATCTTTAATTACAGATTATCAAGGACTCGGCGCGTTGTGGAGAACGCTTTTGGTATTCTAGCTAACAGATTTCGTGTTTTTTTTGACAACTATTAACCTAAGTCCTGAAAGCGTTGAAAAAATTGTTGTGGCAAGTTGTGCTCTCCACAATTATCTCATAACAAATGCTCGTGCACGTTATACCCCACCAGGATATTTAGACAGAGTGGAAGATGATGGGGCTCTCGTTGATGGACAATGGCGCAATGAACAAAGTTTGAATCCGATTTTGCATCAAGGTTCCAACTTCTATTCAAGAGAGGCAAAACAAATTCGTGATGAATATTGCGACTATTTCAACTCCAATGGGACAGTATCCTGGCAGGACTCGTGTATATAGATAGCAGTGGACTTACAAAATTATCTGGAAGATTATCTTGAGTTTTTCTTGGAGTAATGACATCTCTTAAGAACATTAGTGATTGAAAATGAGGCCATTTTGATTTGAAAACTTCACTTGATCCTGCGCCACTTTTCTTGCTAGACTTTTCCTTTGCTAGCTCTCTAGAGTAGTATGCCCTAAGGTTGATGACTTTCGACTTTACATCACTTTCTAAAAGTAAAATTTTGAAAAAGGACCTTCGCTATTTTCATGTACATTGATATGGATATATATGATATTTTCTAAAACTAGGAAAAAAGCTTATGTACCTGAGATTTGAAACTTTACAGCTAATCTTTGAATTGCTGCTTGCTTCAGGTCCCTGTTTTTATATTCTGGGTTGCGGACATCCCATAAACACACTTCGAATTCATACTCTGCAATAAATTCTTCTGTTTTTTCAATTTTCTTGGACTTATCCATGTTTTTATCGTAAACTACTCTCTCTGTATACAGTCAGCTGCACTGAAAATTTTGCGTAAAAAGAAATCTTTCTCGCGCATTGGCTACATGACGAACAACAATAGATTCTATTGTTAAAAGTCTATGATTAATCATAGAAAGTAGAACACCGTGCGACTTTTTAAAAATCATATATTACAAATCATACAGGTAAAAAAACATATGTTTTTCTGAAATACACACTGTGATTAATCATATATTACAAATCATATATGATTAATCATATAGTGTATTATGGCCTTTATACTCATATATATACATATAACACTCTCATTGAGTACAGATTTGTTTTACAAGCTACATTTTTACTACATTTACATTTACACTACATTTTCACTATATTATTGCATTAATTTACATTATGGAAATTACTATGGAAAATATTGAAAAGTTGATAAAAGAATTCTTACACAAACAGGAAGAAAACCTTACGAAAATAATAAGTGCAAACTTTACAATTTTGAATTCTAGACTCACTAGTCGTGAAAAAACACTAAGTAGTACAATTCAAAGGATGAAAAACGCGGAAAAAGATGTAATGGATATAAAAAACTTGATTAACTTATAAGAAGAAACATTTCACAAAAAAATAACGAAACAAATGAAAGGATTGATAAAATGGGGAAAGAAATTGAAGACATGAAAGAAGCATGCAGAATGTTGGAAGGTTGCTTGAGAAAAAATAATTTGAGAGTAGATGGGATAAAAGAAAGTGAACAAGAAAGCTGGGAAGATTGTGAAAAGAAAGTATTAAAAATGTTCTGAAACAATTTGGGTGTGGATAATGTGAATATTGAAAGGGCACACAGGATGGGTAAAAGAAAAGATGAAGCCCACAAACGATTGTGCTGATACTACTGGACTACAAAGAAATTGAAAGGCCTTTCCTTTCCTATGTTTATGAAGATTTTTCAAAAGAAACAATTGCTATAAGAAGAAAATTATGGGAATGCGTGAAGGATAGAAGAGAAAGAGATAAAATTAAGAGTTAAGAAAGATTTTGATTATTCAGGATTGATTTCTGCTTCAAAATGAATGATTCAACCTTTAAATTTGACCAGGTTGGTCACATCTCTCCTAATGATGAATCAGACCCAGACAGAAATTTCTTTAATCCGGAAAATCTTGGAACTAAGTGTTTACCAATTTTTGATCTCTCAAAATGGCTAGTAAACTCTGCCTCCTCAAAAATTTCTATATTAAATGTAAACATTTGAAGCATGCATAGAACTTCAAAAACTTCAAATCAATGCTGAGTAATCTTAATTATCACTTTAAAGTTATTTCTATCACGGAAACTTGGTGTAAAGAGGATGAGTTAGAGTACTTCTAATTTTCAAATTCCTAACTAATCAGTAGTTCATCAGCCACATGCTGGTGACAACCATGCTAGCGGTGGCCTTTGTGTATTTATTCATGATTCACTCTCTTATAAGTTGCACAATGATCTGACAATTAACGATTCTGATTGTGAGTCTCTAAGTGTGGAAATAATAAATGAAAGTGATATGAATATTGCAATAAATACTATGTATAGACAACCTGCTGGTAACTTTAAAGCCTTCAAAGATCACATCAAATCTCATATTTCTTAATTAAATTGATCAAGAAAGCATATTTTCATTTCTGGTGACCTTAACCTAAACCTTTTAGATTATGCAAATAAAAAAGTTAAAGATTTTGTCAATTTAGTTCTTCAGCATAATATAATACCGACAATAAACAAGTCAACAAGAGTTACTAGGAACACATCAACTTTGATTGATAACATTTTTACAAATAATCACAATCAAAACGGTTTATTCTCTGGTGTAATATAGCCCGATCTGACTGATCAATTTCCAGCACATATGACTTGTTTTTGAAGCTGTTTTCTATACAGTATGATGACGCTTTTCGGAGTATACTAGTGCTTTCATAATTCCCCAGTTGGGGTAATCTATCCATAATGGCTGCAGGAAATTGTCTATATCCTCACTCATAGCTCAAATCTACAACCATCTTCTAGTTAATAATATGTCAATAATACTTCCACTTATTACAAAAATGAATACCATTTCTGATTTACTTCTCGGATTTTATCAAAAAAGAAATTTAGTGAGTTGAGGTGCTAGGTGGTGCAGATTTATTTGAGAAGGAAAGAAAAATGCGATTCCTCAAAATAATGACGAAAATTGAAAGTTTAAGGTTTTCATATCCTAACTAGGAGATATTAATAGTTTAATTAGAATGATATCCTATTAATAGCTTAATAAGGATGATATCCTAATTAGCTGATAATATCCTAATTTACACTATTCCCTGACTGCTAAATGTCAGGAAATCAAGATCAAGGGTCAGGAAAATTTTTTTATGAGCTGATAAACTGCTTTTTTAAAGCGCATTGAATGAATTACTGTCAATCTTCCTAATCCCAAACACAAAAAAATACATTCTGTGAAGTGATATTTTTTTTAAAAAAAAATTTCAATAATAATACTGCATTGGCAATCATAAACTAAAAATCCAAAAGCTAACAAACACAAAACTTCGGCCTTCAATAAATTGACTGACCCCTTGAGAGTCAATTTATAGAGCAAATAATTTTACAAGCTCTGCGTAATTCCCACTTCGACGAGTATATATTCAGAGATATCAAAATAGCGTAGGCCATTATTACCACACAACTGATTCTTCATGCTGATAATTGGTTCACAAGGTTCAACATCTTTTCTGCTTCATAAACATTTTAGTATTGGTGGCGACTTTGTTGAATATGGATGTATATTTTGTTAACCAGACAGGTCTCTATTTTTTTGCGTTCAGAATTAGGCAGTCTGACGGTATCGAAAATGCAACATGACTGAGACTCGAACACGACACGGACCTCAGTGGTCGCACTCGAAGGTACTATCCACTACGTTGCACATTTCCTGAATTTTCCTGACTTTTTGAAATCAATAGTTTTCATCCTGACTTTTCAACCCACACCTCCTAAGCTACTTAGCTTAATTTTACAATTGCGCATGGCATCCGAATCTGCAGTTTAACCAGAAGATATTCCGTTTAAATCCTAAGACTAAAAACAGACAACGAAAGCTTAATACCATGGTAATTCATATTTCTCCTTGCTAAAATCCATGGTTGTGTGTGCTGTGGATTTGTTTTCTTCTTCCTCGATTACCGCGCAAAAACAAATGGCGGCAAAGTTACCATTATTACTACCATACAACAGTTCCCACGTGATATTTCTTACGCCCCTGCCTTGTGGGCGGATTCTTACTTACACCCACCCTAAGACCAGTGTGCTCGAACTACGGCGGTCGAAAGAAAGAGGAGCTGCTCTTGACAGTGGAAAGCTTGCTTGTGGAATATCTTTTGACCTGCAGAAAAGTAGAGCGGTTCAGTGAAAAGTTGTTCATTTTGTGAATAAAAAACACTTTGCACAGAGTTTCATTAATATGAACTGTTTAAAATAAGAAGTGGTGCCCAAATACAAATACGTCAGATGATTTCAATATGAATGGTAACACGTTCCTATATTTCTTTGCCAATTCTGTTATTTTCTTGTCACTTCTTTTAAATGCTAGAATATCTCTTTGATCTCCTTCATTTGTATTTTGGAGATGCTGTGTGATATTGCTATACCACTGATATTGCTATCCCATGCTAAGAATCTTTGGCATCACGTGAGCTTGGGTAATGGTCAATAATGTCAACGGCAAACGTTGTAAAAACATTTTTATGGAGTACAGGCGGACAGACCATACCATCTTTTTCAAATTTTTCACAAATGATGTTGCCTTAGTTAATTAGAGATGCTCATCATTCTATCGTAGGAATTGCAAAGTCCAATTGCGAAAAACTCATCAATCAATTTACGAGAAAGAGTGTTTGCGTGGTATAAGTAATGGTATATAAATTGCTAAAGGTGTCTCTTTATCAGTAATGTGTCTTATGTTTTCTGCTTCTATTCTTTTCTTAAAGGGATCCTACCATCTACAATGAAAATTTGTTATTTGTTTATAAACCAGGAAAAAACAAGATTGCCATCTGACTTTTTTGACAGAAGTGAATGATTGCTATGCAACACTGCAAAAACGTTCGCAAAATGCAGCCACCATTACAGCCTTTCGCTTCGCTCCTTCGATCCAAAATTCAGTTATAGCATCCAGTCCCCACGCGCCGTGTGACGTATGAGTGGACTAACGAATATAGAAAGACTGTACTCACCCAGTGGAGATCCCCTTGTTCTGACCTTTTTAAGGCTCGTTAAACACATTTATCTATACCATGATCAACCACAAGTATAAGAGAGGTAAAATAACAAAAAAGTGTAATGAAATTCAAATCCATTTCCACAAACAAAACAACATTTTACTCGAATTTCCCAAGAATCATTTTTTCGGTCATTTCCCAGAAGCAAAATCAAAATCAACTTTCGTCTTTACCAGTTAAATGAAAAGGTCCAAACCAAATTAGCAATTAAGACTTGAATTGAAGTACGCACCACGCTTGTTTCTTTGTTATTCTCACCAAACTGAACTCTCTGGTATGATAGATCGACTTGGTGTATATCATTAGGGACTGGGGGCTACTCCGAAGTTTGTCTTGATGAGGAAGAAGCGAATTCTCGGAAAGACGGTACAATATTAAAAATAATTTGGCTGATTATCGACCCTTGCGATTTTTTTATACCTTTAAAGATATGGGGATGTTTTATTTATGGTCTGAGGAAGTGTTTTACAGAATATTGTTTTAGATGGTAGGATCCCTTTAACACAGTCGCAACGCTTACTGTTCGGCTATGAGATTTCTTCACTAAACCGAATTATTGAATTAACGAGCAAAAGAAGTGACTGTGAAACAGATTTTAAATTTAACCAATTTTTATAGAGTTCCTTCAAAACTTTGATTCACCTGAAATATCTTCCTCCTGATGGCATGAGAAGTTTGAATAACGCGATTCAAGTTTGACTGAGAATCATTTTCTTCCGCATATTTATAGGCTGCCGAAAGGTCATCTTTGTAGGATAGGGAAACTTCCCAGCTGTTTTTGCTTTCTCGTTTTTAATTTTAGAATTTACATATTTCCTGTACGAATTTGTAAAATTTGCCATACATTTCTTGTGGTAGCATGCATCTCTGGAAACCATGTCTCCTTCTGATAGTTTGGCTTATCATTTCCCATTTCTATAGCACATTTTCTAATCATTTTATCACGATTTAAGGTCGCAACTTGATATAAAGCTTACAGTCTGGTAAATTACCTTCTAAGTCACAAAAAAACAATTATTTGAATTGAGTTGAGTTTTTGTACAGATTGACTTCCGAGTAACTTTACGTGGCAGATCGACTTCCATTTTAAGCTTAGAACTTCTTTGCATCGCTTTCTTAAGTCTGAAATGAAATAGTACAATAGAATTATGTTTTGGAAATCGAATCCATATGATAAAAGATTGATAACCTGAATACTACTTAAAGCTTTTACATTAGTAACTTAAAAATAAATCTTATTCTTAAATTTTTAAAATATCTTTCTAGTCACACTAACTAAAACGCAATATTAACAAAATAGGTACAAACTCATCCATCAAGTTATACGTCCATGGTTACACTGATACTGTTATGTTTAAAAAAGATTCGTAAGTTAAATGTAAATAAGGTTTAATTAATGATAATGAACTGTTATAAATACAACTGGAGGGTTGCAGTTTGTTGATGTCAGCAGTTGGATTCCCTCATTTGAACAATAAGAAATGGGTCTGGAAGGAGGCGTGAGCTAAACCCATGGATGCATGGATACATGTCTACAAAATACAAAATACATGTCTTATTTTAAAATATTTCCTTTAACAAAACAAAACAAAACAAAACAAAACAAAACAAAAAAAAACCGCAAAAAAAACAACAACAAACGTCTTCTTCAAAAAAATATTACTAATAAATAATAACAAAAAATCCATCCGAAATACTGCGTTTTAAACTTTGACAAACAAAAACGTTCAAATAACAAACAAGAACAGTTATAAGAAGGTTTAATAGAGTTAAAATAAGAACCGCTAACTTAACCGCTTGCTTATTTACTTAACGGTGAAAGTGAAAAATCCTTTAAAACCTTTTGGACTGATCGTATCCAATCAACCAACGTTTCCTTCTACGACCCAATCAAAGTAGAGTTTAAAATGTTTTACTTTAATTTAATATGATACTGTCTTTTCTATTTTCATAGATGCAATTGAATCATGCGTCATTCAATATACGAGATGCTGCAATGATCTATGGGACGGTTCTCCTACAACAAATGGAGAAAGTGGTTTTGTCAACATTTGAGGATGTTTCGGAATATCTACTTAAACATATTTTGAGATTCTCCGGTGTAGTTGTTTACTTTGTTACCGACCAATACATTACTGGCTCAATCAAAACGCTAGAAAGAGCAAGAAGAAATGCTACTGGAAGCCTTCGTTATAAAGTTGAAAAGAGAGACCAGCCAAGAATCATGGAGTGGTAAAAGTTTTTGAGAGATCCTGACAACAAAACAGAACTTGTGTTCTTTCTTCTCAAAGATTGGTCTCATCCAACATGTTTT
This sequence comes from Turritopsis rubra, assembly GCA_039566895.2. Lineage (NCBI taxonomy): Eukaryota > Metazoa > Cnidaria > Hydrozoa > Anthoathecata > Oceaniidae > Turritopsis > Turritopsis rubra. The sequence continues at coordinate 8,243,469 of CM077627.1, forward strand.
GTACGACTTCTGACAGGCTGCGCAGTTTACGTGAATGTCGAATCAAAGTTCTTCAAACTTACGTGTTCTCAATTTGAGGTTAGTGATGATGGTATATGAATGAGCTGGTTATCATATATATATATATATATATATATATATATATATATATATATATAGTTTTCATGACTGGGCTTTTAAAATGGATTTAATACACAAAATTTGGTCTGGAAATTTTATCTAAAACTAAAAGTTCTTTAATAAACTTTGAAGTTTGTTTCAATCTTAGGTGGTTTGTATAGAGGAGAACTCACTGGAACAAGAAGAAGCACACACTAAAGTATTTTAATGTGCAAACCAGCTTCCAATTCTGGGTCCACTTCGGTTGGTATTGAAACCGTTGACAGGGATATTCCTCTGTACGCTCTGTACTTCCAAGATAAGCTGATATTCATTAACTACATTTTAAACAAACAACGACGCATCATTAACGTCAACAATATTACAAGTGAATTTGCTGCCTCACGTTATCTGCGCTCCATGCTTTTACCGATAATGACTTTACCATCGCTTTTTACGGTATTGGAAAAACCAAATCATCAAGTTGCTGAGTGATTCAGAGGAGTTTGAGACCACATTTGCATCATTTGGCATTACTTAAAACAAAATAATACTTAATTTCAAGTGATACTTCGAATTGGAAGTAGCTGAAATCTTCCTTTTTGTATTTCAATGGAATAAGATCTATTTTTTCGTGAATAAGTGATAAAATACCAAAAATATACTTGTGGAATGTTTTGATAAGCTTTTGAAGATTCCTAGCCTGCGTTCGTTCATTACAATTCATATAGTTTTGTAAAGGGAATTTCGCAGAGTCTAAAGCGTAGGCTAAAAACTGCCATTTCGAACGGGTTAGTAGGAGTCCAAGGGTGTTTTAATACGGTATTCACTTTCGCTGCTACTGTAATAAACTATAAAACACGCGTAATATATAAAAATTATATATAATCATATAAACAAGTCTATAAGAATTTAAAGTATGGATGAGAGAAAAAGTGTTAAAAATGCCAACTCTTGAGTCGTATGTTGATCGTATTTTATTATGTTGATTCATAATTAAAAAAACTGGTAATTTCAAAGTTGTACCAACAATTTTCGTGCTCTGTTTTCGATTGTGCTAATTCCACGCTGATGCGAATCGACTGCAGTCATTATAACTGCTGGATAATAAGTTATCATAGGTATTATCATTGTTTTGTAAATCATGGCAGCTGGTATCTGCATTAATGGCATATCTGATGCATTTCAGGAGAAGTAATCTGGAAGAGGCTTTCTTCAGAGATAAACGTAGATGATCTGACATATTTAGTGTGTTATTCAATATTAATATTAAGTTATAGGTACGATGTAGTGAAATGTACGTAGTTGTTTCAATACGATAAATTTATTGGTGGACCTGCAAGCTTTTCTAGACGCTGACTAGTTCCAAAAATCATATATTCTGTCTTCCTTTTTTCATGTTAACTATTAATTGCTTTTCTTCCAACCATTCACAGAGACTGCCAAAGTCGTTGTTTAACACAGATTCAATATTGTGAATATCACTGTCCGAAACGAGCAAGACGGTGTCGTCAGCATACTTTAAGATTTTACAACGATGGATAACATTCTTAGCTTCATTAAAGTGAAGTAAGAATAACAAGAGCCTTATGGAACGAACACGATTGCAACATTCTATTTGTCCGAAAAAGGAAAGAATTTCCTTAAGTATTGTCCTATAAAAACGTTTCCTTCATATAAAACACGCACACTCAAAATTCACATTTTGAGGAATAACGGCGAGATTTCCTATTTGGTAAATTTATTTCATCCGGAAACTGTCCTTAAAAACATGTTTGGGATTATCCCGTGTGGAAAACTTTGACAGCATCAAGTTTCTGATAACTTAAAATAATACCTGAAATACATGGCAATCTCAAATGTATGCAAATAGACTGTGAAACTTTTTATTTCGTGAGGTTGAAATTTTCATAGTAAGGGATTAAACGAAGATCAGTTAAAGAAAATGTTAGGCTAAATTACCAAGCTTTCATTTTTAACAGAAGTCAAGATTCTTGTACTGGTAAATCACAAATTACACCTTTAAGTAATACATTTAACAAACAACTTTCAAAACAAGCATTGTACGCCCTCATCTCGAATATGGTGGTCCTGTGTGGAACCCTCACCTGCAACGACAAATCTCCCTTCTCGAAGATGTACAACGACGCGCAACAGAATTGATACCTGGAATGAAAAACTTAAGCTACAAGGAAAGATTGGAAATCATGAACCTTCCGTCCCTGCAATATCGTCGATATAGGGGCGACATGATCGAGATGTATATCACCCATGAACTTTATGATAAAGAAGCTATTGGAAATTTTCTTTCGATCGCAGGATGGTCCAGAACACAACTTACGTCGTCAAGAATTTACGGTCGCCCGACAAAGGTATCTTAAAGACGTAAAAAAGTATTCGTTTAAAAATCGATTTGCGGAACAATGGAACAACCCGCCACCGGACGTTGTGCAAGCACCGTCTCTTAATTCCTTCAAAAGTCGACTCGATAAGTTATGGAAAAGTGCTGGTATTATGTTCGATATCGATCTGAATCTCGTCGAAACAACAGCCTGTCGACAAACGCGATATCGACAAGTCGTTGAAGATTGAACCTGGTGTTAAAGGATCATGTGCCTTTAATAGTTTACTGAGTTTACTCTTGCCAGCTTTGTGGAAGTATTCAGATTTTTCAAGTACTTGCTGCAAATAATACAAATGTATACGTAAATACAGTTGACTTACTAACGAATAACGGATTTAACGAGCTTTTTGATTTGACGAACAAAATTTAAAAAAATTCTGTATTCAGATTTTGCAAACTACAAATAGTAAGGACCTCATATTGCTTATGAAATTCAACAAAATCTACTAGTATATCACATATTGTTTGTGAGCTTGGAGTTTCGCTTTTGCTCCTGCTTTGTGTAAACATTTATTTTCTTCACAAGGAATTGGTACTTTTACAGATACATTCAAGTTCTTTATAATAGACAGTGCTGTGATGTTCTTTTTCTTTGCACCAATCAGTACTCTAATGATGCATCGAGTTCATTGCATTGAGAGGAATGTTTAAGTATTCACAATGATATTCTTGTTGACATGACAACAAACATTCTTTAGAAAAAGTCGTCCTTTACCCTTTTCTTTCATGGTCTGCAATAGTTGATCTTCTAGCAAGTTTAGATCTAAAATATTGAGATCTTTGCTTTCATTTTTAATTTCTACATATCGACTTTCATATTGAACATATAACAAATAACCCCTGCAAGTCTTTTCTTTTTATTGAATTTCGTTAAAGTTTTTTAACAATTTGAATATCTATCAGTGATTGGTTGGCAGAGATTACTTCTATAAGAGTCAATTCATAGTCATTAGAAAACAATTGTGAAAGGATGCCGAATTGTAGGAATAAGTATTAAAATTTATTTGCTTACCGTAATTATCTGACTGAGCGAACTGGCATGAATGAGGGTCAAAAATAAAATGGCTGCTCCCTAGATGCTAAATCCACTCAACTCTAAATCAAAAAGATAATTTACATTCTTATATGAGCACCCAAAATTAAATGAACGCATTCCACGAGAATAAATTTTAGCAAATCACCGAAAAAGACTTTTTCGCGAGAACTTAATTTCGCGAATCGATGAAAAATTTCACGGGAATTTAATTTCACAAATCGGATGTCCAAATTTCTTCCAGGGAACATTTCTGACATTAAAGTAGTTGAGTTCAAACTGAGTTTAAAATATAATTCAGAGTTTTTTTATAAAAATAATGTTCATTTGCTAAGGAAAGACAGGGACCATAAAATACACGATTTCGGAGATGCAGCCATTATGGATTCTATTGTAATTACGGTTCGCCGGTAGGGCAAGTTGCAATCCGGCTTCGCCTGACAGTATAGGAAAAATTGATTAAAAAGTTCTGTTTTTCTTCCAAAAAGTCCCGACGAAGTGCAGATGTTCTTCTAAACAGTCCAGAATAAAAATAGGTACAGGAAGAAGAAGAAAATCAACAATCGAGACATCTTACTTCTCCTATGTAAACTCCTATGTAAACATAGCGAAAACAGAATGAAGTTATGCCCTACTAAAGTTAGCAAAAACATCAATGGCCATAATGGCTGCATTATCTGCAAAATCGTGTATTGACATTGGCATTTCTTAACGGCTTTTATTAATGTTCCTTTCCCTGTTTACGCAATAAAACCAAATGTTTTTTATTAAGAAGACCTTACCCTAACTGTGCATGTATATTATATGCACGACCCCTAACCAAACCTTTTTATTAAAACATTATTGCAACAAATCTCTGGGACCATCAAATGAAATATATATACATAAAAGATATACTGCATGACCGGTAATGGACCATTCAAACATTTTTGTCATTCTTTAGAAGAAAAATAATTGGTATAAGGAAGGAAGTTATATAGTTGCCTCAGTCATTAATTCTAAAAGATAACAAAAAAACCCTGCCGGTCATGCGGCAGACATAGCACTGACAATTTGTCTTCATGTACTTGTATACAGTGCGGCAATGCATCTTATCGGAAAACAGTCTCTTTCGTAGAGGTCGGAGGTAAAAAAATATTTTTAAGAGAGCTTTAACCGAGAGGAAAATAAAAATGGAAATGGGATAAGAAAATTTTTTTAGGAAGTTAATTTGATAACAAAATATGTTGAATGGAGAAGGTGTTGCACATCAAAACAGTTTGATGCATTTTCACAGTGGAAACCTTCATAAAACATATTTGTTGTATCTCAATAAAACTGTGAAGGAGCACACATTTTTCAGAGATTCCGATAAGGTGTATTGCACGAAACTTTCTTCCGGTGTCAAAAAGCTCTATTTGCTATGCTTTAGAATGGAAATCTACTAAAAGTAGGAAAGCTAATCTTTTTTCCAAAGAAGGGTAATGCACATGGAGGCGCGATATCTAAAAAAGAACTAAAGAAGCAACTAAAGAAGAAGAAAAAAAGAAAAAAGAAACTAGATGAATGAAATAATATGAAATTATATAGTGACCGTATAACATCAATTTAAAAAAAATGAAAACAGAAAGTTTTTACATTTCTATGTTTTTGATTAGCACTTCTTCTTCTGACTCTTCGTTTCCTTTGCTGTATAGTATCATCCCACTGCACTTGCTAAACTCTCTTTACTGCTATTGTTCTTCGTGTGAAGATAAATTAAATGCCCTTGCAGGCAGGGTTTTTAGGGATAAGCACACATCTAAGCCACAGCTTTGTAATAATCTAAAACAGGTTGGATATCTATGTTTGCTTCCAATGCAAGTTAACCATCTTCAAAATAATTATTTGTCAAACAGGAAGATCGTTTGAAATGAATCTGATCATATTCATCTTTATTTTGTTCACATAAAACAGGTGCATTTTCTACCCAGAGTAAACAATGAACACGAGGGCTACCTCTTACTTGGAATTCCACCCGTATATTATAATGAATAACTTTTCCAAAGAGTCCTTTTAAAACTATGTGCTTGAAAAAAGTTTCAACTCTAAGTTGAAAGTGTCTGGCCAAGAGAACCGGTCACTGTTGAGAATTCTTGTTCTTTCAAAATAGTTCAAATCATAAAATAAGTTGGCAATCCTAACTGTATAACCATGGCAAGTACTTCAATAAGAAATCGTTTCCAATACGCAGAGGTTCCTTTTAAATTATACATGAAACTGAATGCTTTGTCATTAGCAATTAGTTCTCCAATTTGTTGTTTAAAAATTTGTGAAATTTCGCCAGCTGTTAACCCGTCAGATTTTATTTTTTTCATAGCAATATTGATTGATCTATTGAATTTCAAATGTTGAGTAAGTGACTGGGCAAAAAAAACTTTTGCAAGGGCTCAATTTCTTTCTTTCATGAGTATATCTAAATTTTCCTGTTGGAAATAACCACGGGTGAGCAAGAAGTTCACAATCATTATCGACTGGCCTTGTGGTAGAGTGCTCGCCACCACTGCGGAAGGTCAGAGTTCAAATCCTGACCGAGCCATACTAGCGACTTTAACAGTGTGAATCGATCCACTCAGCTTGAGACCGAGCTTGATGTCTGAGGGGGTTGTCTGATTGATCGGTTGAAGCATACTTTGGTTGAAGCGGTTTCCATAGCCCAAATAGGGGCTTTAAATGCTCTAGGACCTCCTACGCAGGACCCTCATTGATAACAATTCTATCAGAACTGAAAAGACTATCTTGGGTAAACATTAATAATAACAAGAACCATATGGTGCAAAACGGTAGCAGCATTTCAAAACTAAGTGGCAATATGAACAAAATAGATACAAACTCATCCATCCGAGTTTTACTTTTAAACTTTGTTAACCCTTCGTTAGAGTGGTGGGGTTTCTTACACTCGTCCTGTAAACATTCATTGAAATAACAACCGAATGATGGTTGAAACTTTATGAAAATCATTCAAAATTATTGTATGTTCATTTGCACTGAAAAAAGAAATGTCCAGTTGGTTTATTTATTATGGGTATAAATTTCTAGCCTGCGTTCGTTCATACAATTTATATAGTTTCGTAAAGGGAATTCGCAGAGTCTAAAGCGTGGGCTAAATGCCATTTCGGCCGGAGTAGTAATAGTAGTAGTAGTAGTAGTAGTAGTAGTAGTCCAAGGGTGTTTTAGTACGGTATTCGGTTTCGCTGCTACCGTAATAATAAACATTAATAATAATAATAATAATAATAATAATAATAATAATAATAATAATAATAATAATAATAATAATAATAATAATAATAATAATAATAATAATAATAATAATAATAATAATAATAATAATAATAATAATAATAATAATAATAATAATAATAATAATAATAATAATAATAATAATAATAATAATAATAATAATAATAATAATAATAATAATAATAATAATAATAATAATAATAAAAGACGTATTTTTGACGCTCCTCATCGAAGAATATTTAACTCCTCCTGAAGATATTATATATCGTAAACTCAGCAGGATTTTGTTAAGGAAGCACTAGAAGATCATGGAAACAAACCAGCAGAACGAATTTGACGAGCCCCCTATCATATTTCAAGAAGATAGGGCACTCCAAAACAGAAACGTTCAGCAACGAACAAAAGGGACGAAACACATGAATACATCTATAATTCGTTGCTTCTACAACACAACTCTGCGAATACCGAATCAACCTTATAGAAAGGAATTCTACAGACGTTGGAAAGAAACCCACCCAAACAGCCAGATAACGGAACAACGGATATGCGACCAAAGATCACAGATCGTAAAACGAGCTGACGGAACCAACAACGTCAGAGGTAACTGGCTTACTTTAATCGAGATAAACGAGATCAAAAACCAGATAACACATCAGATTGACAACCAAAAACAACTCAACAACCAAAACAACATCGGAATAGACGAGAATAACAACGCAGAAAACCAAAACAACGAGCAAGAAGAACCACCGTTGCAGCCAAATGTCCTAATTGAAAACCTTGAACAAAATGACAAAAATGATCTGAATAAGGAGAATAATGAGACAGATCCCGAAGGGATGAACGAAATAAACAAACTACTACAAAACCAATATGCAGAAACTATATTGATTCCCTTTGATAAACGATTCAACTTGAAAAAAAACAAAGAAAAACGAAGAAAAACAACTAGAAAGGTCATTAGAAAAGGTAAACAAAGTGATTAAAGCTAATGCATTGCTAACGGAAATAACTGACGTCACGCAACTAAACAACATGGGATATGCATCAACAATCACGGCAATTAAGATCGCAAAGCTCCAAAAGCAATGCATCGCGGATAATACAGCGCAACAAAAGAAAAAATTCGATTGGGAAGGAAAACTAAGACAAAGAATCGATAGAATACGAGCCAACGTTAGCAAAATTTCTCAAATGACAATTCAACAACCATCTTCTAAAATTAAAAGAAACTCTAACTCAATGAAAAATAAGTACAAAATCAAAAATGAAGAACAAAGGTTAGCGACTTCCGAACAACTGAAACAGCGTATAAAAGCACTGAGCAACCGTCTCTCAAGATACGTAAAAAAGTAGAAGCAGTACAGACAAAACAAGGAATTTATCAACAAACCATCTAAAGTGTACGACGAAATACGCGGAAACAAGATCACGATCAAAGAAGTGCCGACAAAGGAAGAAATGAGCGAATTCTGGAAACCAATATACGAAACGAAAAAAGAGTTCAACAGAAACGCAACATGGCTCCCTGACTACGTAAAGGCCACAGAACACATAATCCCAGCAACATATACACCAGTGACACCAAACGAAATCCTACGAACAACATCTAAGTTTTCCAACTGGAAAAGTTCAGGCATTGACAATATTCAGAACTTCTGGTGGATAAAGCTAACAAGCACGCACAACAAACTTGCAACATTTATGGACGAAATCATTCAAGATCCTGATAACGTTCTAGTATGGATGACAACCAGTCGCACAACCCTTATACCGAAGAAACAACAAACCAAAAACCCATCCAACTATCGTCCAATAACGTGTCTACCTACCATATATAAGATCCTGACCAGCATCATAACATCGCGAATGAACTATCATATTCAGGCCAATAACATCATTCCACCTGAACAAAAGGGCAACGCAAGTATCACATATGGCACAGTCGATCAGCTCACCATCAACAAAATGATTCTAGAAGATGCCAAGTTCCTTACGTTACGTTAAGAATCATTATTGCAATTACATCATTACAAAAAGGGCTAAAAATACTAATCCGAATCAACATCAGAATCATCATGATCATGATCAGAATCAGAATCGACTTCGTCGGACCATTTGGTAGTGTTTCCATAACATTCACCACAACCGCATAAATCGGTGCAATTTAAACCATGTGATCGACAGACACATGATTGGGTTTGACATTTCGATCTACAGCAATTATAGGAAATCATATCCAAAACTTCGTGCCATTGGAAGTAATATCCAATCAATTGAAAAATAGCCATCAAACAACTTCAATCCATTACCGACAGTGCTTGGAATATCGGGATGGCTTTCCAAAGAGCGCTTCACAACTGCTGTTACAAACCTTTTGCAGAGGCATAGTAAAGCGTCTCTTGTTGGTGGCAATATCTAAGGTTCTGGAGTCATTCAAGTGCAAAACCTTTTGTATCTAGCCTCATTGGTGTCTGAACACTTATGCAAATAAATCGCGCACACACCTTTTTTTACGATTGGAAATAAACTTGCATCAAATTGAGTTTCCAAATGATGCAAATGTGGTCTGAAAGAAACTCCTCCGAATCACTCAGCAACTTGCATGATTTGTTTTTTTCAATATCGTAAAAAGCGACGGTAAAGTCATTACCGGTAAAAGCATGGAGCGCAGATAACGCGAGGCAGCAATTTCACTTGCAATATTGTTGACGTTAATGATGCGTCATTGTTGGTCAGCGCCGCGAGGAAGCTGATCTTTCATTTACCCGTGTCTGTCTGTCTGCGGTCATTCTGTAATGCCGCAGTTCTCTGCGCTCGTGTGATAACGCCCTCAACACTTTCATGTTTCCAATTCAAAGAAAAAACTTTTAAGCACGTTTCTCGATAATTAAAAATCAACTTCTCTGCTGCCTATTAAAGATTTAATATCTAATTTGTTAGTATATGATTAGTGTTAGTATTAGAACCATTTATTCTTTCCAACGCGCCCCTTCACCCCAAATTTAAACGCAGTGCATTTTTCACGTGTAAACAGTTGTCGTTTGGTTTGGTGAAATCCAACATTCGTTAATCGTTATTAAAGTATAAAAGCTGACAAGTTTACTTCTATACAAGTATACTTCTATACAAGTATACTTCTATACAAGTATACTTCTATACAAGTATACTTCTTCAAATATTTTTCAGTCTCTTTTTTAGTATAATGTTTGGTATACGTCACGAATTTTGGTAATAAAGGGACTGACGAGAACGTTTGCATCCAAGAAAGAATTGGTCAGGCAAGTACATTAGTTGTTTATATTGTAGTTATAAACTAATCAAATTTTTTAATTATTTTTACTGTCAAATACTTAACAGAACTGGAGAACATCAGAGCAGAAATTTTCTGATTTTCAAACTTCTATCGTATGATTTTTTAAAAAAATTCATGTAAGATATAATCATACTTGCCCTAAATAAAATAGTACAAAAAATATCCTGTGATGTTTTTCTTTGACTAACAGTATTAACCGAATATGCTATATCGCTACACCCATTGTGACATCAAAGAGAAGATGAAAAATATAAGTTTTACTAGTATACCGTGTAAAAATTTTTTACATCTTTCTCAATAAAATGTTTTTACACGCTATGCTAATCGTTTTATAATAACTCTATGTAATACAAAAACGCAGTCCAAAACGCTGCTTAAAATCTTTCATCAATTCATAAATATTTTACCCGCCATACTAAGCATTTGATAATCTTTTCTAAAATGAATCCTAACCATTCTTAATTCTTTCCACTTTCTAACTTTATAGTCAACCAAAAATACTTTCAGACTTTGTGGTGAATAGATTCATAATTATCAATACTAAATCTCAGATAAAAATATTCACTAATTGTAAAATATCTCACTCACCCCACACTACAATACCCATCGCAGAATTAACTTTTGGAATATATACAGATTTACGTATGTAAGATATAAGGTATTAACTAAATCTTAAAAAGAATCATACCTCCGAAGAATGTTTCTTTCTTCAAAGCTGAGTTTTCTTTCTCTATAAATTCCAGGAACAGAGAGATCGCCAACTAGAAAAAAGGCCATCGGTATTAACTAATTTTACTCACGGCCAAAACCAACAGATTAATCAAATCTCTAATCTTTTATACCTTCTTGACTTTCTTCTTTCTATCATTGTACTAAAAAATACCATGCTCAACACAGTTTTTACTAAATTTTCTTTCTTTTCTCTGGAAATCTAAAAAAACAAACCGAAACTGGATAAAATGCCGTTTGATATGTCTTATACCTTCAACATTATATATAACTCGTAAATATGTAAAAACTATTCTTCGTAAATAAAAATTGTCTTTTTTATCCATGATTCTTATTATTACTTCGTCTTAAAAAATGTAAACAAACGCTTCTTTTTTCTTCAAACAACTATTTTACATTCGTTGTCAATAGCTGCTACGTTCGATTGTAATTCGAAGTCTCCGCCTGATATGCTATATCATGTCTTCCCTTACGTATTTTATATCATAAAACAATTATAAGCACTAAGCCGGAGTGCCTTATGCTAATACGGAATAAACATAAACAAACATCCATTGACGAACTTTCCGAAAATTTTTACTTAACGTTCTTTCTTTAAAAGTTAGGTAAGAAAAAAGCAAGATTGCGTATTAGTATAAGAAGATATTAGGAGAAAAATATAATATCTTAAATTTCATTGTATAGCTATATAGAATTTTAAAAATCCATCTATAAATCTATCATCATCCAATTGATAAGATGTAGCAACGACAGTTATCAACTAATAATCTTTATGGATTCATTTTAAAATGCTGATTTTGAAAACAGGTAAATTATTTGGTGTTTATATACTCTAAGCAGGTAAAACGTATAGGGCTTGCCAATTCTGTTTTAGGCAACACTCGAAGGCGTACAAAATTTCCAGTCCCTCCGTACGTCAATGTACAGGTAAAACTGTGAGACTACGTAATTTTCAGTAAAAAAACATATCTTCTATTTTCAATACAAATGAAATAAACAACAATGGCTCTCATCTTCGAAGTTAAAAAACTAAGCTACCATTTTAATTTTAGGAAAATAAAATTTCATGGGAAGTGAGATTATATCAACAAAACAAAGATCTTCTTATACTAATACTAAATCTTGCTTTTTTCTTACCTAACTTTTAAAGAAAGAACGTTAAGTAAAAATTTTCGGAAAGTTCGTCAATGGATGTTTGTTTATGTTTGTTCCGTATTAGCATAAGGCACTCCGGTTTAGTGCTTATAATAGTTTTATGATATAAAATACGTAAGGGAATACATGATATAGCATATCAGGTGGAGACTTCGAATTACAATCGAACGTAGCAGCTATTGACAACGAATGATAAATAGTCGTTTGAAGAAAAAAGAAGCGTTTGTTTACATTTTTTAAGACAAAGTAATAATAAGAAACATGCATAAAAAAAACAAGTTTTTATTACGAAGAATAGTTTTTACACATTTACGACTTATGTTGTGTAATGTTGAAGGTTGAAGACGTATCAAACGGCATTTTATCCTATCTCGGTTTGTTTTTTTAGATTTCCAAAGAAATAAAAGAAAATTTAGTAAAAACTGTGTTGAGCATGGTATTTTTTAGTACAATGTTAGAAAGAAGAAAGTCAAGAAGGAATAAAAGATTAGAGATTTGATTAATCTGTTGGTTTTGGCTGTGAGTAAAATTAGTTAATACCGATGGCGTTTTTCTAATTGGAGATCTCTCTGTTCCTGGAATTTATAAAGAAAGAACTTTGAAGAAACTTCAGCTTTGAAGAAAGAAACATTATTTGGAGGTATGGTTCTTTTTAGGATTTAGTTAATACCTTATATCGTATATATGTAAATCTGTATACACTCCAAAAGTTAATTTTGCGTGGGTAGTTTAGTGTGTGAGTGAGATATTTCATAATTTGTGAATAATTTTTCTGAGATTTAGCATTGATAATTATGAATAAGTTTACCACAAAGACTGAAAGAATTTTTGGTTGACAATAAAGTTAGAAAGTGGAAAGAATTAAGAATTGGTTAGGATTCAGAAGTCGAAAAAATACAGCCTTTTATTTAAATTTTCTTATTTTCTTAATTTTTTTTGTAGCAAGTTGTTTGAGGGACTTGGAACTATGACGTCATTATCACGACGTTAAAATATATTGCCGACTACATGTCGGTCACAATTGAATTTGTGTGCAATTTTTCGCTGGGCTTAATATATATGACATTAAACGCATAATTATTGCGTTAACTGTTGCCGTTTGAGGCCCATATTGGCTTTGAGTTATGGCTCAAATTGATTTCTTCAGTAAAACTTTACATTAAATATGATTCGACGTAAACATGTAATAACATTTTTAACAAACAAACTTCTTCCGTGTTCTGTGAATTCTATTTTTGGCGACAAATAAAGGAGAAATCAATAGTTTTACCTCAATACACGGCGTTATCAATGCTTAGTATGGCGGGTAAAAAATTCATGAATAGATGAAAGATTTTAGGGCGGCGTTTTGGACTGCGTTTTTGTATTTCAAAGTTATTTCAGAGTTATTATCAAATGGTTAGCATAGCGTGTAAAAACATTTTATTGAGAAAGATGTAAAAAAATTTTACACGGTATACTAGTTTATTATATTATGTCAAATACAATATACAGTTTTTACTTTTTAAACTTTCTAAAACCTTCCACGGGTGAGTTATTAAAAACAGGAAGAAAGAAACAAACTGCAAAGTATAAATAGGAGTGTAAACCTTTCAAAATTCTGAACGTAAATTTTAGAAGACATTTCTTTCGAATTCAAATTCAATCAAAACATAGATCAAATTTTAGGAGCCTGTTTACACATTGTGAAATTAAAGTTTTTAATCAAATTCGGCAACCGGCAATTAATCTGATTAAATATGGTCTACCAAGGTGGAAGACGTACAATATTGAACTTTAATAATGTACGTCAATCAATCACACATACACAAAAAGAAGTCTGTGTAGGCATTCATACAGAAAAGTGAAAGATGCATATACGTTACTTAAAGTAGTTGTACTTATGAGTAGTACACCAATTTGGCAAGCCCTGACATAGCAGTTCTCTTTTTTACGATGGCCCTGAAGGCTCATTTGCAAACACAAAAAAATGTGCTACGCATAATTTTTTTTGTGCTACGCATAGGTTTTTTGGTATTACGCATAGATTTTTTTGTATTACGCATAGATCTTTTGTGCTACGCATATATTTTCTGTGTTTCGCAGTTATATTTTATATTGTAGCATAAATATTTTTTCCTGTTTGTGTTTCTTGTTTGAGGCATAAAAAGTTCAAGGAACAATAACTGGTCCTTAATTTATCCTATTTGGTGTGTTATGCTTCATGAAACTATCAATAAACATCGCGCTTAAAACATGGCAGGAGAACGACGTACTGCGTTAAATTACTTGCCTATTCTTCAATCTCCATCATCTCCAGTAACTTTAGAATCGTTGGTAACTTTGTATTTTGGCCAAGGTTATACAAATCTAGAAATAATCTCCTTTCTGGCTGTCCATCACAATCATGCAATGAGCTTGTCAACATTAAAAAGGCTTTTGAGTAGGCTTGGTCTTAGGAGAAGATTTCAAAAAGATGAAAATAGAAGAGAGATAACTGACATAATCAAAAAAGAAGTTTTTGAAGGTAGTGGTAGTTCACTTGGTATGTTATTTTAATCACCCTATAATAACATTATGTTATCTTTTTTGCTTCTTCAAGGGTATTATGATTATACTTGTCTTTATTTTGTATCGACAATTAAAGCAGGTTGGTACGCTTTATCTTATCTTATAGGTTACAGAAAAATATGGAGCATTGTTAAAAGCATGGGTATGCCGGCCAAACGATCAACTGTGATGGAGATTCTGAAGGAGGTAGACCCTGTAGGGGTAGAATGTCGTAAAAAGCGAAGACTGAAACGACGGATATATTCGGTCCCTGGGCCAGACCATTTATGGCATATAGATGGGTTTGATAAACTCAAACCATACGGATTCAGTATTCATGGCTGTATAGATGGCTTCTCAAGAAGAATTTTGTGGCTTGAAGTAGGCCGAACAAATAAAATGCCAGAAGTCATCGCTTATTACTTTCTCCGTACAATCAAACAATTGAAAGGAGTTCCTACTCGGATAACATCGGATGCTGGAACAGAAAATAGTATTATCGAAGCTATCCAGATTGCATTGAGATCCGTACATTCGGATGAGTATAGTGGATTGGGAAGTTTTGTCATTGGATCCTCTCCCGCTAATCAGAAAATTGAATGTCTTTGGTCACAGTTTCAAAAGGATCGAGTTGCATGGTGGCGTGATTTCTTCAAGGAAATGGTAAATGCCGATGTACTAGACGCATCCAACCCTGTTATTGCTGAGTGTGTTAGATATTGTTTTATGCATTTGCTAAGAAAGGACTTGGATGATTTTCTGCAAAGATGGAATCGACACATTCTGGCTCCTAGTACAAATTCATTATTACCACGTGGAACGTCCTGATGCACTTTATTTTGTACCCGAAATGTACAGTTGTAAATCTCACCAAAAACAGGTAGATTTAGAAGAAGTTAGAGAATTTGAGGATCCTAGATTCAGTTTTTGTGCTCTTGACAATTGTGAAGAATTTGTCGAATTTGCCGAAACCGTATTGGCCGTAAGGGAGAAGGAGAGTACACACAAACCACAGACGATTCAAGAAGCACTGGAACTATATTTCATTTTGTTAGAAGACATAAATAAGCATATGTAAATATTTTTGGATAACAAAATGACATATATATACTGTTAACTACCAATAGAACAAAAACTTAACCGAAAAAATGCCAGGTCAGTGTTGAGTTGTATTGAAGTACATGTTTTACAATGGGAATGTTCAACTTCTACAAGCAAAAAAACAGACAAACAAAAAAATGTTAATTGCCAAAGACTTCGAATAATGGATTAGGAAAAAATATTGCGCAGGAAACTTTAAGTGCCAGACATTTTTGGCAATTAGCTTTTACTTAAAAACGAAAACCACTTTTGCAAATAATAATAGAAAAACGTTTCTAACTTCAAACTAATCGTCAATATCAACATAGTATCGATACTAAGCCATAAACCATAAAAGGAATATCAAAACATCAAATAAATTTTAACGGTAAAAAGGAAGGAACTTATGTATTACAAGTAAGCTGCAAACCGATATGGCAGCTCGATCGATGTAGCAGGTCTGAATTACATGACTAAAAGACCAAAAGTAATCTAAATCAATCTCCAAATACAGCTGCTATATACAGGGCGGAAAAATGAAAAGAACATAATAAAAAACAAACAAAATAACAAGAACATCATAAAATAGCATCCCAAACTCCAAAACTCAATACAAAAACAAAATGGTGTTTACACAACACCAAATCCTGGTGATTCAACAATATCCGTGGCAAAATTTTCGGAGAAGTTCTCAGAGCTGTATTGTTCCAACACTGGGAAAGTCACTTCCAGTTGACAAGTTTTCACGGTAACTCTTCCAACACCCCCGTGATTGAAATAAATCAGAACTTTTTCCCTTGGTAGGTTTGGTGAGCCTGTGAAAAACTGTAATATTTCTTCCAATGTTATCCTAGTCAGGGAGCAGATGGTCAAAAATATCGCCGAGCGTTACAAATCATGGGACCTTTCAGAAATACGATCAAAACCTTTTGTTAAGTAAACTAAAACGTATTTCATTTACTGGAATGTTTGATTTTACTTGCTCGTAAAGATATTTCAAAAATAAAACACAATTTACCACGAGTAAAAGATAATACGAACAGCCACCATGTTAATTAACAAACATGTTCTTTCTGCACTTCTTTGCAAAAGTTTATTTCTTCTGCAACGCTTATTTTCAGGGGGTTACATGTAAAAATTAAGATGTAAATAAAAAAATATAATTCTTTAGGGAAAAAAAATACATTAATTTAGGATAATGTATTACTCTATAACGAATAAAAGTAGTTTTTAGTTCAAGTCTAGCAATTTTACCAAAACAATTCACAAAACAAAACTTAAGTAACCCCCGGATCTAAAAAATACTCTGCGAGGGAGGACGCCTGAACAAGACTCGCGCAAAATATTCGAAATTCAAAGATAAAACAAGATGGAGAAGAAGAAAAGAAGTCGACTTTCTATTTCGTTTATGAAAAAAAGTGCAGCGACGAAAGAAACCTGTATAATTCATAATAAGTTGTATGATAAGGAACAAAAGTTACGGGGATTCACAGAGCATGCTTTTGCCAAGTTGAAGGATGCAAGGTAAGTGACGTTTTAGCACACCTGCTGCTGAATAATTAGCGGTAAAAAGTAAAACTTCTTATCATTTTCTTTTTGGTTCTCTCAGCCAAGTTAGAAAGGATGAAAAAATCATCAACTTATTAGAAAGCATCTCTGCTTTTCATTCTCAATTTCATCAAAAATGTTTTGATTCATACACGCACAAAACAACGTTAGAGAAATTCCAATCCCAGTCTGGATGTGGTGAGAATGATAGTGAGAATGATTTACGTAGATCAAGCAGAAAAAGAGATCGAATGGGTAAGCTTTTAAACTTTCCTTCATTCTTTTACATGTTGATGAATAAATGACGCACAAGCTTAAATGCGTCAGTAAATACATGAGCTCCTATAGCGTTTGCCATTAAATTTTTGGATTCAGGTAAAATTATCGCCGATGAAGAATGCTGCATTTGTTTTAAACGCAAAACTGATGCATCGAAAAGCGGCTATGAAAGGCTGCAACTTTGTTTGACTGAACCTGCCGCAAGCACACTTAAACAGACAGCCTTGACTAAAAATGACATTCCACGATTGGTTGCATATGTTTCGGGGTTGGAATGGGAAAATATAGTGGCAATGGAATTAAGATACCACAAGAGCTGTTATCGCGATTATACAAGACCTCATCGCCCAGCGGAGCGGAATCAGCAAACAACTGATATCGACCGAATTCTTCAGTATTTTCAAAAACATGTGATTGAAGACAAAGAAATTTTGCGGCTGAGTGAATTAGCTGACATTTATAAGGAAGTGTGTCAAGACCCGTTCTCCACAGTTGACGTGCGAACGTTGATAAACGCAGTTTTGGACCATTTTGGTGAACTAATCAAACATTGGTCTCCTAAGGATGGTGTTCACTCATTTTTCTTTAATTCATGCATACCTAAGGGGGAGATAATAGACATCATGACACGTAAAATTCGTAGATTGGAAGAAAAAGAGAACCCATCAATGGAACTAATCATCAATAGAATTGCGTTGGCAGTTCGACAAGAAATTAATGGGATGCCTCTAACCTATGAAAATTGGCCTCCTAAAGAGTCAGAGTTACTCAGAAATCATACCCCGGTACCTCCACTACTCGAAAAGTTGATGATGGCGCTGATAACAAGCAGAAAGTCTCGGACATCCGAAAAGAAAAAACGCATTGTATCATCAGTAAGCCAGGACATCATCTATAGTGCAACAAATAGCCGGCATCGAACATCAAAACACGCCCTTCTGTCTCTCTGCACTAAACGAAAAACAGGCTCAAAACAACTTCTACTTTGGCTGAACCGTTGTGGTCACGTTATTTCATATGATGAAGTTTCGTTTCTTGAAACATCATTAGCTAATGACGAAGTGGTACACAAACAATTGAAAAATTACTGTCCCACATCTTTACGTCCATCCGTTTTTGCAACATTTGTTTGGGACAATAATGACATTAACCCAGAATCTTTAACGGGTGTATCCATGCACTGCACCAATGGGATTGCCATCCAGCTTCAGCAGAAAACTTCAAGTAACACACAACCCTGTGAAATGAGAATTCGTAACACCAGTGAGAGAAAAAGATCGTTTCATGCGCTACCAACATCTATAGCACCTTATATCGGTGGGAAAAGGGCTGACCCAACTCACCTGTCCGGCGCAAACTTGAATAACGGAGAGCGCCAAATCTTCAATTGCTCGAATAATTTTGATTTTCTTTGGGTTCTTTTGAGAAAGCAAAATAAGGCCGAAAATCAAACCATCCCAATATGGACAGGCTTCAATCATCTAATTTCTGCAGAAAAGCCCGGAATTGTTCATAACGTGACATACCTACCAGCAATTGATCAGTCGCCTACCAAAATGGAAACTGTATTGGAAATACTTACACAATCAAAAGCCAAAGCAGAAAAGTTAGGATTGCTTGATACAGATATTGTCATGGACCAAGCCATATATGCGAAAGCAGTCGAAGTGCTTCTTAATCCTATCCACGCCGACTTAAAAAGCTTTATTGTGTTGCGTATGGGATCCTTTCATACCGCATGCATTTTCATTGCTGTGATTGGGAGAAGATTTGCGGATGCGGGACTTCGAGACTGGATAATCGAATCGAATTTGCTTGGTCAGTTTCGTCAACTATTTTGCAATTATTTTTGTGTCACAGTAGGAGTTAACACAACACCGTTTTTTCTTTTCTTTTGTTTTCAAGGATCAGTGGAACGTATGATCAATGGAAAACATTATAACAATGCCATGCGAATTTTAAAATACCTATACGATGCCTTGACAAGGCATATGATTGAGCATCTTGAGGGCTACCTGAATGAAAGAGATGAAAGTTTAGAAACTATCACGTCTTCAGACGAATTTAAAAAGTGTATGCATGAGGTACGGATTTTTTTCTGATTTAATTGCATTGTAAATCATTGAAAGTGGTTTTCACTATAATTAAAATGAGATTACATCTACAGAAGAACCTTGCAATTTGCAAAGTCAACGAGAGTAACAAACATTCTTTCTTATAGGTCAACTGCGACAATTTTATGGAAGTTTATCAAAACCATATCGAGATATTTGAATCACTGGAGAAATATGTTGAGTCCTTGTCAAATGTGCAGATTTCTGGTCCTACGGCGGCGTTTTGGATATCTTTCATATCGATGATGAACATACTATTCGCGTACACACGTGCAACAAAAATTGGAGATTGGAATCTTCATTTGCAGGCAACAAGGGAAATGCTACCTTGGTTTTTCGCCTATGATCGGCCTAACTACTCACGTTTTGTCACTTATTATTTGGCAGAAAGTCACCCAAATATTCATCAGCAGTTTTTGTATGTATTAGCACTTCTGATTATTTCAAACTATCCTTTTAGTGTAAAGATTAGAAAATTGGGCATAAAGTTCTCGTCTAGCCACTTCTTTGAATTAAGACAACAGATTATTTTGGATGAAAACGAAGTTGCAGCATTTTGACTTTTGTTTTGTTTTTAGGGATGGCAACTTCTCTGCAAAGAGAAGTCCAGGAAGATTCAACAAAGTACCATCAGATCAGTGCATTGAGCAAACAATGAACAGAGAACAAAAGCATCATGGAGGTATTACTGGATATAGTACAAATCCAGGAACAGTCCAGCGCTGGGTTTTAACTAGTCATGTGGCAGCAGCTGCCGTTTCCAGACTTGAAAGCAATCTGTCAATACGCAATAAAGCATCTGTACCGAAGGACCTTGGTCCATCACGAGTTCGTTTTGATGCAGAAGCTGCTGAAAGTGCTTACGAAGTGCTACTTAGCTGGGGCAGCCCTTTCGCTTACAGAGAATCTTTGGTTCATCTATGCTCAGGTACAGAGGCCACGAAAGAGATACAGGATGACCTGATAGAAGCAAGAGACAAAGGAAACATGGCATTCGAGACTTTCGTACAAGATCGCATAAAATCGTCGTCAGTATCCTTTTATGATTCCATTAAACGACTCTCTTTGAAGACTTTCCAGCATCTTAAAGTTAAAAAAACAGTTAAGTCCAAGGAAAGAAGCTTAACCATTGCAGCCGAGAGAAGTATATTTGCAAGAATGCTAATCATCGCCAAAAGTAGACCTGAGATATCAATGAAACATGTTTTATCCTTTTCACTTGGTCCAATACCGTGGTCACTAGGCTTACCTGATGGAGGACTGGTAAAGACTGTTAAATCCAAGTTGCTAGGTAACCTAATTTTCTTTTGTAATTATTACTTGCCGGACAAATTCACCGTCTTTAAATCGTAAGCATTAACGAAGTATCTAAATGAATTCCGCTTTTTTTAGATGTAATTGAGTCATCAACTCCCATTTTGGAGTGTGAACTCTCACCTTCGTCAGCGATGATACACGATGGCATGGTCATCTTTCAGCAACTTGAAAAGATCCAGCTTGCAACTTTTGGGGATGTATCCGAGTTCATTCTTCAACACATTCTCAAGTGTCAAAGCTCCAGAGTGTACTTTGTTACTGACCAGTATCGGGAGAATTCTATAAAGAGTTACGAGAGATCTCGGCGAGGACTGTCTGGGAGTCTGCGAGTTAGGATCAGCCGACGAGATCAGAAACGACCAAAGCAGTGGGGAAAATATTTGAAAGATGCAGCCAATAAGTTGGAATTAGTCCAATTTATTTTTGAAGACTGGTCACATCCAACAAGGTTTGCCGAATTGATTTCTTCAAAGCACGTTTTTGTTAATGTAGAATCAAGCTTCCACAAGATTTCAGTAGTTGATGGTGTGGTGTGCACCGAAGAAGAAGTGATGCTGTCAACAGACCAAGAGGAGGCAGACACGAAAGTTTTTCTTTGCTCAAAGCATGCAGCGTTAAATGGAGAGGAAAGTGTCTGCATAAATACTGTTGACAGCGACATCGCAATTTACGCCCTTTACTTCGAGGAAAAGATCAATGTAAGAGTCTTCGTGAGGATTGGTGTAGGTGCCAGAAAGCGAGTATTAAATATCCATTGAATTGCTAGTGTATTGGGACCAGGTCTTTGTTCAGCGTTACCCGCCCTACATGCATTCACGGGAAACGATTATACAAGTGCTTTTCATGGTATTGGAAAAGTAAAAGCGTTTAACATCTTGAAGTCGTCAGAAGAATTTATACAGACCTTTTCATCGCTGGGAGACTCATTCGTCTTTAATGTATCGCTTTTTCCTCTGATCGAAAAATTTGTGTGCAAACTTTATGGCTTGAAGCGAGATAATACCAACGATGCCCGATATGAAAAGTTTTGTTCAAAAAGGAAATGCCCGGAACCGCAACAACTGCCACCGACGAGAGATACACTATTGTGCCATTGCAAGCGAGTGTCTTACGCAACTGCTGTCGTCAAAAGATCACTTGAGCTGTCCCCAGATGGTTATGGATGGGAGGTAAAAGCTGGTGAACTGCAAATCCAATGGATGCTTCGGAATCCTGCTCCTGATGAGATACTCGAGCTTATCTCGTGTAACTGCAAGAAAACGATGTGCGCCACAAGAGCATGCATTTGCAAGTCACATGGATTGCACTGCACCGATTTATGTAATTGTAGCTCCTGTTGCAACGATAGCAACACTTCTGAATCTAGTGACAGTGAAGATGAATTTGATGATAATGATTCTGATGCTTTGCCAGGATCAGAGACTGACGGCGAAGAGTCACAATAATTGAGAGACTACAATGTCTCTATATACCTTTTCATGAATTACGTCACTTCATACTGAATATTAATGATATTTTCACTATTTACAAAGAGAAACGACACCTCAGGAAACTTAGAAACAAGGCGATCTTTGCAGTGATGTAATTTCTTAAAAGTTCTATTATCTATAGCTTTTGAACATGTTATTTTTACAAAAAAGCTATGAGCTCATCTTAAAAAAGAAAAAACGATCATCATTTGCGATGAAAAGAAGGAAATGAGTTCATGACGCCCTCACAACGCCCTAGTTAAGAAAATGCGCATAAATCTTGTTTTGGTGCGATTTTTGAAAAACAAACGATACTTTTGTATCCTAACTTT
>CM077627.1:8266233-8399396 GCA_039566895.2 Turritopsis rubra
TGAGACCGAGCTTGATGTCTGAGGGGGTTGTCTGATTGATCGGTTGAAGCATACTTTGGTTGAAGCGGTTCCATAGCCCAAATAGGGGCTTTAAATGCTCTAGGACCTCCTACGCAGGACCCTCATTGATAACAATTCTATCAGAACTGAAAAGACTATCTTGGGTAAACATTAATAATAACAAGAACCATATGGTGCAAAACGGTAGCAGCATTTCAAAACTAAGTGGCAATATGAACAAAATAGATACAAACTCATCCATCCGAGTTTTACTTTTAAACTTTGTTAACCCTTCGTTAGAGTGGTGGGGTTTCTTACACTCGTCCTGTAAACATTCATTGAAATAACAACCGAATGATGGTTGAAACTTTATGAAAATCATTCAAAATTATTGTATGTTCATTTGCACTGAAAAAAGAAATGTCCAGTTGGTTTATTTATTATGGGTATAAATTTCTAGCCTGCGTTCGTTCATACAATTTATATAGTTTCGTAAAGGGAATTCGCAGAGTCTAAAGCGTGGGCTAAATGCCATTTCGGCCGGAGTAGTAATAGTAGTAGTAGTAGTAGTAGTAGTAGTAGTCCAAGGGTGTTTTAGTACGGTATTCGGTTTCGCTGCTACCGTAATAATAAACATTAATAATAATAATAATAATAATAATAATAATAATAATAATAATAATAATAATAATAATAATAATAATAATAATAATAATAATAATAATAATAATAATAAAAATAATAATAATAATAATAATAATAATAATAATAATAATAATAATAATAATAATAATAATAATAATAATAATAATAATAATAATAATAATAATAATAATAATAATAATAATAATAATAATAATAAAAGACGTATTTTTGACGCTCCTCATCGAAGAATATTTAACTCCTCCTGAAGATATTATATATCGTAACTCAGCAGGATTTTGTTAAGGAAGCACTAGAAGATCATGGAAACAAACCAGCAGAACGAATTTGACGAGCCCCCTATCATATTTCAAGAAGATAGGGCACTCCAAAACAGAAACGTTCAGCAACGAACAAAAGGGACGAAACACATGAATACATCTATAATTCGTTGCTTCTACAACACAACTCTGCGAATACCGAATCAACCTTATAGAAAGGAATTCTACAGACGTTGGAAAGAAACCCACCCAAACAGCCAGATAACGGAACAACGGATATGCGACCAAAGATCACAGATCGTAAAACGAGCTGACGGAACCAACAACGTCAGAGGTAACTGGCTTACTTTAATCGAGATAAACGAGATCAAAAACCAGATAACACATCAGATTGACAACCAAAAACAACTCAACAACCAAAACAACATCGGAATAGACGAGAATAACAACGCAGAAAACCAAAACAACGAGCAAGAAGAACCACCGTTGCAGCCAAATGTCCTAATTGAAAACCTTGAACAAAATGACAAAAATGATCTGAATAAGGAGAATAATGAGACAGATCCCGAAGGGATGAACGAAATAAACAAACTACTACAAAACCAATATGCAGAAACTATATTGATTCCCTTTGATAAACGATTCAACTTGAAAAAAAACAAAGAAAAACGAAGAAAAACAACTAGAAAGGTCATTAGAAAAGGTAAACAAAGTGATTAAAGCTAATGCATTGCTAACGGAAATAACTGACGTCACGCAACTAAACAACATGGGATATGCATCAACAATCACGGCAATTAAGATCGCAAAGCTCCAAAAGCAATGCATCGCGGATAATACAGCGCAACAAAAGAAAAAATTCGATTGGGAAGGAAAACTAAGACAAAGAATCGATAGAATACGAGCCAACGTTAGCAAAATTTCTCAAATGACAATTCAACAACCATCTTCTAAAATTAAAAGAAACTCTAACTCAATGAAAAATAAGTACAAAATCAAAAATGAAGAACAAAGGTTAGCGACTTCCGAACAACTGAAACAGCGTATAAAAGCACTGAGCAACCGTCTCTCAAGATACGTAAAAAAGTAGAAGCAGTACAGACAAAACAAGGAATTTATCAACAAACCATCTAAAGTGTACGACGAAATACGCGGAAACAAGATCACGATCAAAGAAGTGCCGACAAAGGAAGAAATGAGCGAATTCTGGAAACCAATATACGAAACGAAAAAAGAGTTCAACAGAAACGCAACATGGCTCCCTGACTACGTAAAGGCCACAGAACACATAATCCCAGCAACATATACACCAGTGACACCAAACGAAATCCTACGAACAACATCTAAGTTTTCCAACTGGAAAAGTTCAGGCATTGACAATATTCAGAACTTCTGGTGGATAAAGCTAACAAGCACGCACAACAAACTTGCAACATTTATGGACGAAATCATTCAAGATCCTGATAACGTTCTAGTATGGATGACAACCAGTCGCACAACCCTTATACCGAAGAAACAACAAACCAAAAACCCATCCAACTATCGTCCAATAACGTGTCTACCTACCATATATAAGATCCTGACCAGCATCATAACATCGCGAATGAACTATCATATTCAGGCCAATAACATCATTCCACCTGAACAAAAGGGCAACGCAAGTATCACATATGGCACAGTCGATCAGCTCACCATCAACAAAATGATTCTAGAAGATGCCAAGTTCCTTACGTTACGTTAAGAATCATTATTGCAATTACATCATTACAAAAAGGGCTAAAAATACTAATCCGAATCAACATCAGAATCATCATGATCATGATCAGAATCAGAATCGACTTCGTCGGACCATTTGGTAGTGTTTCCATAACATTCACCACAACCGCATAAATCGGTGCAATTTAAACCATGTGATCGACAGACACATGATTGGGTTTGACATTTCGATCTACAGCAATTATAGGAAATCATATCCAAAACTTCGTGCCATTGGAAGTAATATCCAATCAATTGAAAAATAGCCATCAAACAACTTCAATCCATTACCGACAGTGCTTGGAATATCGGGATGGCTTTCCAAAGAGCGCTTCACAACTGCTGTTACAAACCTTTTGCAGAGGCATAGTAAAGCGTCTCTTGTTGGTGGCAATATCTAAGGTTCTGGAGTCATTCAAGTGCAAAACCTTTTGTATCTAGCCTCATTGGTGTCTGAACACTTATGCAAATAAATCGCGCACACACCTTTTTTTACGATTGGAAATAAACTTGCATCAAATTGAGTTTCCAAATGATGCAAATGTGGTCTGAAAGAAACTCCTCCGAATCACTCAGCAACTTGCATGATTTGTTTTTTTCAATATCGTAAAAAGCGACGGTAAAGTCATTACCGGTAAAAGCATGGAGCGCAGATAACGCGAGGCAGCAATTTCACTTGCAATATTGTTGACGTTAATGATGCGTCATTGTTGGTCAGCGCCGCGAGGAAGCTGATCTTTCATTTACCCGTGTCTGTCTGTCTGCGGTCATTCTGTAATGCCGCAGTTCTCTGCGCTCGTGTGATAACGCCCTCAACACTTTCATGTTTCCAATTCAAAGAAAAAACTTTTAAGCACGTTTCTCGATAATTAAAAATCAACTTCTCTGCTGCCTATTAAAGATTTAATATCTAATTTGTTAGTATATGATTAGTGTTAGTATTAGAACCATTTATTCTTTCCAACGCGCCCCTTCACCCCAAATTTAAACGCAGTGCATTTTTCACGTGTAAACAGTTGTCGTTTGGTTTGGTGAAATCCAACATTCGTTAATCGTTATTAAAGTATAAAAGCTGACAAGTTTACTTCTATACAAGTATACTTCTATACAAGTATACTTCTATACAAGTATACTTCTATACAAGTATACTTCTTCAAATATTTTTCAGTCTCTTTTTTAGTATAATGTTTGGTATACGTCACGAATTTTGGTAATAAAGGGACTGACGAGAACGTTTGCATCCAAGAAAGAATTGGTCAGGCAAGTACATTAGTTGTTTATATTGTAGTTATAAACTAATCAAATTTTTTAATTATTTTTACTGTCAAATACTTAACAGAACTGGAGAACATCAGAGCAGAAATTTTCTGATTTTCAAACTTCTATCGTATGATTTTTTAAAAAAATTCATGTAAGATATAATCATACTTGCCCTAAATAAAATAGTACAAAAAATATCCTGTGATGTTTTTCTTTGACTAACAGTATTAACCGAATATGCTATATCGCTACACCCATTGTGACATCAAAGAGAAGATGAAAAATATAAGTTTTACTAGTATACCGTGTAAAAATTTTTTACATCTTTCTCAATAAAATGTTTTTACACGCTATGCTAATCGTTTTATAATAACTCTATGTAATACAAAAACGCAGTCCAAAACGCTGCTTAAAATCTTTCATCAATTCATAAATATTTTACCCGCCATACTAAGCATTTGATAATCTTTTCTAAAATGAATCCTAACCATTCTTAATTCTTTCCACTTTCTAACTTTATAGTCAACCAAAAATACTTTCAGACTTTGTGGTGAATAGATTCATAATTATCAATACTAAATCTCAGATAAAAATATTCACTAATTGTAAAATATCTCACTCACCCCACACTACAATACCCATCGCAGAATTAACTTTTGGAATATATACAGATTTACGTATGTAAGATATAAGGTATTAACTAAATCTTAAAAAGAATCATACCTCCGAAGAATGTTTCTTTCTTCAAAGCTGAGTTTTCTTTCTCTATAAATTCCAGGAACAGAGAGATCGCCAACTAGAAAAAAGGCCATCGGTATTAACTAATTTTACTCACGGCCAAAACCAACAGATTAATCAAATCTCTAATCTTTTATACCTTCTTGACTTTCTTCTTTCTATCATTGTACTAAAAAATACCATGCTCAACACAGTTTTTACTAAATTTTCTTTCTTTTCTCTGGAAATCTAAAAAAACAAACCGAAACTGGATAAAATGCCGTTTGATATGTCTTATACCTTCAACATTATATATAACTCGTAAATATGTAAAAACTATTCTTCGTAAATAAAAATTGTCTTTTTTATCCATGATTCTTATTATTACTTCGTCTTAAAAAATGTAAACAAACGCTTCTTTTTTCTTCAAACAACTATTTTACATTCGTTGTCAATAGCTGCTACGTTCGATTGTAATTCGAAGTCTCCGCCTGATATGCTATATCATGTCTTCCCTTACGTATTTTATATCATAAAACAATTATAAGCACTAAGCCGGAGTGCCTTATGCTAATACGGAATAAACATAAACAAACATCCATTGACGAACTTTCCGAAAATTTTTACTTAACGTTCTTTCTTTAAAAGTTAGGTAAGAAAAAAGCAAGATTGCGTATTAGTATAAGAAGATATTAGGAGAAAAATATAATATCTTAAATTTCATTGTATAGCTATATAGAATTTTAAAAATCCATCTATAAATCTATCATCATCCAATTGATAAGATGTAGCAACGACAGTTATCAACTAATAATCTTTATGGATTCATTTTAAAATGCTGATTTTGAAAACAGGTAAATTATTTGGTGTTTATATACTCTAAGCAGGTAAAACGTATAGGGCTTGCCAATTCTGTTTTAGGCAACACTCGAAGGCGTACAAAATTTCCAGTCCCTCCGTACGTCAATGTACAGGTAAAACTGTGAGACTACGTAATTTTCAGTAAAAAAACATATCTTCTATTTTCAATACAAATGAAATAAACAACAATGGCTCTCATCTTCGAAGTTAAAAAACTAAGCTACCATTTTAATTTTAGGAAAATAAAATTTCATGGGAAGTGAGATTATATCAACAAAACAAAGATCTTCTTATACTAATACTAAATCTTGCTTTTTTCTTACCTAACTTTTAAAGAAAGAACGTTAAGTAAAAATTTTCGGAAAGTTCGTCAATGGATGTTTGTTTATGTTTGTTCCGTATTAGCATAAGGCACTCCGGTTTAGTGCTTATAATAGTTTTATGATATAAAATACGTAAGGGAATACATGATATAGCATATCAGGTGGAGACTTCGAATTACAATCGAACGTAGCAGCTATTGACAACGAATGATAAATAGTCGTTTGAAGAAAAAAGAAGCGTTTGTTTACATTTTTTAAGACAAAGTAATAATAAGAAACATGCATAAAAAAAACAAGTTTTTATTACGAAGAATAGTTTTTACACATTTACGACTTATGTTGTGTAATGTTGAAGGTTGAAGACGTATCAAACGGCATTTTATCCTATCTCGGTTTGTTTTTTTAGATTTCCAAAGAAATAAAAGAAAATTTAGTAAAAACTGTGTTGAGCATGGTATTTTTTAGTACAATGTTAGAAAGAAGAAAGTCAAGAAGGAATAAAAGATTAGAGATTTGATTAATCTGTTGGTTTTGGCTGTGAGTAAAATTAGTTAATACCGATGGCGTTTTTCTAATTGGAGATCTCTCTGTTCCTGGAATTTATAAAGAAAGAACTTTGAAGAAACTTCAGCTTTGAAGAAAGAAACATTATTTGGAGGTATGGTTCTTTTTAGGATTTAGTTAAT
The DNA here is from genome assembly GCA_039566895.2 of Turritopsis rubra. Lineage (NCBI taxonomy): Eukaryota > Metazoa > Cnidaria > Hydrozoa > Anthoathecata > Oceaniidae > Turritopsis > Turritopsis rubra. Next base: position 8,272,759 of record CM077627.1, read on the forward strand.
ACCTTATATCGTATATATGTAAATCTGTATACACTCCAAAAGTTAATTTTGCGTGGGTAGTTTAGTGTGTGAGTGAGATATTTCATAATTTGTGAATAATTTTTCTGAGATTTAGCATTGATAATTATGAATAAGTTTACCACAAAGACTGAAAGAATTTTTGGTTGACAATAAAGTTAGAAAGTGGAAAGAATTAAGAATTGGTTAGGATTCAGAAGTCGAAAAAATACAGCCTTTTATTTAAATTTTCTTATTTTCTTAATTTTTTTTGTAGCAAGTTGTTTGAGGGACTTGGAACTATGACGTCATTATCACGACGTTAAAATATATTGCCGACTACATGTCGGTCACAATTGAATTTGTGTGCAATTTTTCGCTGGGCTTAATATATATGACATTAAACGCATAATTATTGCGTTAACTGTTGCCGTTTGAGGCCCATATTGGCTTTGAGTTATGGCTCAAATTGATTTCTTCAGTAAAACTTTACATTAAATATGATTCGACGTAAACATGTAATAACATTTTTAACAAACAAACTTCTTCCGTGTTCTGTGAATTCTATTTTTGGCGACAAATAAAGGAGAAATCAATAGTTTTACCTCAATACACGGCGTTATCAATGCTTAGTATGGCGGGTAAAAAATTCATGAATAGATGAAAGATTTTAGGGCGGCGTTTTGGACTGCGTTTTTGTATTTCAAAGTTATTTCAGAGTTATTATCAAATGGTTAGCATAGCGTGTAAAAACATTTTATTGAGAAAGATGTAAAAAAATTTTACACGGTATACTAGTTTATTATATTATGTCAAATACAATATACAGTTTTTACTTTTTAAACTTTCTAAAACCTTCCACGGGTGAGTTATTAAAAACAGGAAGAAAGAAACAAACTGCAAAGTATAAATAGGAGTGTAAACCTTTCAAAATTCTGAACGTAAATTTTAGAAGACATTTCTTTCGAATTCAAATTCAATCAAAACATAGATCAAATTTTAGGAGCCTGTTTACACATTGTGAAATTAAAGTTTTTAATCAAATTCGGCAACCGGCAATTAATCTGATTAAATATGGTCTACCAAGGTGGAAGACGTACAATATTGAACTTTAATAATGTACGTCAATCAATCACACATACACAAAAAGAAGTCTGTGTAGGCATTCATACAGAAAAGTGAAAGATGCATATACGTTACTTAAAGTAGTTGTACTTATGAGTAGTACACCAATTTGGCAAGCCCTGACATAGCAGTTCTCTTTTTTACGATGGCCCTGAAGGCTCATTTGCAAACACAAAAAAATGTGCTACGCATAATTTTTTTTGTGCTACGCATAGGTTTTTTGGTATTACGCATAGATTTTTTTGTATTACGCATAGATCTTTTGTGCTACGCATATATTTTCTGTGTTTCGCAGTTATATTTTATATTGTAGCATAAATATTTTTTCCTGTTTGTGTTTCTTGTTTGAGGCATAAAAAGTTCAAGGAACAATAACTGGTCCTTAATTTATCCTATTTGGTGTGTTATGCTTCATGAAACTATCAATAAACATCGCGCTTAAAACATGGCAGGAGAACGACGTACTGCGTTAAATTACTTGCCTATTCTTCAATCTCCATCATCTCCAGTAACTTTAGAATCGTTGGTAACTTTGTATTTTGGCCAAGGTTATACAAATCTAGAAATAATCTCCTTTCTGGCTGTCCATCACAATCATGCAATGAGCTTGTCAACATTAAAAAGGCTTTTGAGTAGGCTTGGTCTTAGGAGAAGATTTCAAAAAGATGAAAATAGAAGAGAGATAACTGACATAATCAAAAAAGAAGTTTTTGAAGGTAGTGGTAGTTCACTTGGTATGTTATTTTAATCACCCTATAATAACATTATGTTATCTTTTTTGCTTCTTCAAGGGTATTATGATTATACTTGTCTTTATTTTGTATCGACAATTAAAGCAGGTTGGTACGCTTTATCTTATCTTATAGGTTACAGAAAAATATGGAGCATTGTTAAAAGCATGGGTATGCCGGCCAAACGATCAACTGTGATGGAGATTCTGAAGGAGGTAGACCCTGTAGGGGTAGAATGTCGTAAAAAGCGAAGACTGAAACGACGGATATATTCGGTCCCTGGGCCAGACCATTTATGGCATATAGATGGGTTTGATAAACTCAAACCATACGGATTCAGTATTCATGGCTGTATAGATGGCTTCTCAAGAAGAATTTTGTGGCTTGAAGTAGGCCGAACAAATAAAATGCCAGAAGTCATCGCTTATTACTTTCTCCGTACAATCAAACAATTGAAAGGAGTTCCTACTCGGATAACATCGGATGCTGGAACAGAAAATAGTATTATCGAAGCTATCCAGATTGCATTGAGATCCGTACATTCGGATGAGTATAGTGGATTGGGAAGTTTTGTCATTGGATCCTCTCCCGCTAATCAGAAAATTGAATGTCTTTGGTCACAGTTTCAAAAGGATCGAGTTGCATGGTGGCGTGATTTCTTCAAGGAAATGGTAAATGCCGATGTACTAGACGCATCCAACCCTGTTATTGCTGAGTGTGTTAGATATTGTTTTATGCATTTGCTAAGAAAGGACTTGGATGATTTTCTGCAAAGATGGAATCGACACATTCTGGCTCCTAGTACAAATTCATTATTACCACGTGGAACGTCCTGATGCACTTTATTTTGTACCCGAAATGTACAGTTGTAAATCTCACCAAAAACAGGTAGATTTAGAAGAAGTTAGAGAATTTGAGGATCCTAGATTCAGTTTTTGTGCTCTTGACAATTGTGAAGAATTTGTCGAATTTGCCGAAACCGTATTGGCCGTAAGGGAGAAGGAGAGTACACACAAACCACAGACGATTCAAGAAGCACTGGAACTATATTTCATTTTGTTAGAAGACATAAATAAGCATATGTAAATATTTTTGGATAACAAAATGACATATATATACTGTTAACTACCAATAGAACAAAAACTTAACCGAAAAAATGCCAGGTCAGTGTTGAGTTGTATTGAAGTACATGTTTTACAATGGGAATGTTCAACTTCTACAAGCAAAAAAACAGACAAACAAAAAAATGTTAATTGCCAAAGACTTCGAATAATGGATTAGGAAAAAATATTGCGCAGGAAACTTTAAGTGCCAGACATTTTTGGCAATTAGCTTTTACTTAAAAACGAAAACCACTTTTGCAAATAATAATAGAAAAACGTTTCTAACTTCAAACTAATCGTCAATATCAACATAGTATCGATACTAAGCCATAAACCATAAAAGGAATATCAAAACATCAAATAAATTTTAACGGTAAAAAGGAAGGAACTTATGTATTACAAGTAAGCTGCAAACCGATATGGCAGCTCGATCGATGTAGCAGGTCTGAATTACATGACTAAAAGACCAAAAGTAATCTAAATCAATCTCCAAATACAGCTGCTATATACAGGGCGGAAAAATGAAAAGAACATAATAAAAAACAAACAAAATAACAAGAACATCATAAAATAGCATCCCAAACTCCAAAACTCAATACAAAAACAAAATGGTGTTTACACAACACCAAATCCTGGTGATTCAACAATATCCGTGGCAAAATTTTCGGAGAAGTTCTCAGAGCTGTATTGTTCCAACACTGGGAAAGTCACTTCCAGTTGACAAGTTTTCACGGTAACTCTTCCAACACCCCCGTGATTGAAATAAATCAGAACTTTTTCCCTTGGTAGGTTTGGTGAGCCTGTGAAAAACTGTAATATTTCTTCCAATGTTATCCTAGTCAGGGAGCAGATGGTCAAAAATATCGCCGAGCGTTACAAATCATGGGACCTTTCAGAAATACGATCAAAACCTTTTGTTAAGTAAACTAAAACGTATTTCATTTACTGGAATGTTTGATTTTACTTGCTCGTAAAGATATTTCAAAAATAAAACACAATTTACCACGAGTAAAAGATAATACGAACAGCCACCATGTTAATTAACAAACATGTTCTTTCTGCACTTCTTTGCAAAAGTTTATTTCTTCTGCAACGCTTATTTTCAGGGGGTTACATGTAAAAATTAAGATGTAAATAAAAAAATATAATTCTTTAGGGAAAAAAAATACATTAATTTAGGATAATGTATTACTCTATAACGAATAAAAGTAGTTTTTAGTTCAAGTCTAGCAATTTTACCAAAACAATTCACAAAACAAAACTTAAGTAACCCCCGGATCTAAAAAATACTCTGCGAGGGAGGACGCCTGAACAAGACTCGCGCAAAATATTCGAAATTCAAAGATAAAACAAGATGGAGAAGAAGAAAAGAAGTCGACTTTCTATTTCGTTTATGAAAAAAAGTGCAGCGACGAAAGAAACCTGTATAATTCATAATAAGTTGTATGATAAGGAACAAAAGTTACGGGGATTCACAGAGCATGCTTTTGCCAAGTTGAAGGATGCAAGGTAAGTGACGTTTTAGCACACCTGCTGCTGAATAATTAGCGGTAAAAAGTAAAACTTCTTATCATTTTCTTTTTGGTTCTCTCAGCCAAGTTAGAAAGGATGAAAAAATCATCAACTTATTGGAAAGCCCCTCTGCTTTTCATTCTCAATTTCATCAAAAATGTTTTGATTCATACACGCACAAAACAACGTTAGAGAAATTCCAATCCCAGTCTGGATGTGGTGAGAATGATAGTGAGAATGATTTACGTAGATCAAGCAGAAAAAGAGATCGAATGGGTAAGCTTTTAAACTTTCCTTCATTCTTTTACATGTTGATGAATAAATGACGCACAAGCTTAAATGCGTCAGTAAATACATGAGCTCCTATAGCGTTTGCCATTAAATTTTTGGATGCAGGTAAAATTATCGCCGACGAAGAATGCTGCATTTGTTTTAAACGCAAAACTGATGCATCGAAAAGCGGCTATGAAAGGCTGCAACTTTGTTTGACTGAACCTGCCGCAAGCACACTTAAACAGACAGCCTTGACTAAAAATGACATTCCACGATTGGTTGCATATGTTTCGGGGTTGGAATGGGAAAATATAGTGGCAATGGAATTAAGATACCACAAGAGCTGTTATCGCGATTATACAAGACCTCATCGCCCAGCGGAGCGGAATCAGCAAACAACTGATATCGACCGAATTCTTCAGTATTTTCAAAAACATGTGATTGAAGACAAAGAAATTTTGCGGCTGAGTGAATTAGCTGACATTTATAAGGAAGTGTGTCAAGACCCGTTCTCCACAGTTGACGTGCGAACGTTGATAAACGCAGTTTTGGACCATTTCGGTGAACAAATCGAACATTGGTCTCCTAAGGATGGTGTTCACTCATTTTTCTTTAATTCATGCATACCTAAGGGGGAGATAATAGACATCATGACACGTAAAATTCGTAGATTGGAAGAAAAAGAGAACCCATCAATGGAACTAATCATCAATAGAATTGCGTTGGCAGTTCGACAAGAAATTAATGGGATGCCTCTAACCTATGAAAATTGGCCTCCTAAAGAGTCAGAGTTACTCAGAAATCATACCCCGGTACCTCCACTACTCGAAAAGTTGATGATGGCGCTGATAACAAGCAGAAAGTCTCGGACATCCGAAAAGAAAAAACGCATTGTATCATCAGTAAGCCAGGACATCATCTATAGTGCAACAAATGGCCGGCATCGAAAATCAAAACACGCCCTTCTGTCTCTCTGCACTAAACGAAAAACAGGCTCAAAACAACTTCTACTTTGGCTGAACCGTTGTGGTCACGTTATTTCATATGATGAAGTTTCGTTTCTTGAAACATCATTAGCTAATGACGAAGTGGTACACAAACAATTGAAAAATTACTGTCCCACATCTTTACGTCCATCCGTCTTTGCAACATTTGTTTGGGACAATAATGACATTAACCCAGAATCTTTAACGGGTGTATCCATGCACTGCACCAATGGGATTGTCATCCAGCTTCAGCAGAAAACTTCAAGTAACACACAACCCTGTGAAATGAGAATTCGTAACACCAGTGAGAGAAAAAGATCGTTTCATGCGCTACCAACATCTATAGCACCTTATATCGGTGGGAAAAGGGCTGACCCAACTCACCTGTCTGGCGCAAACTTGAATAACGGAGAGCGCCAAATCTTCAATTGCTCGAATAATTTTGATTTTCTTTGGGTTCTTTTGAGAAAACAAAATAAGGCCGAAAATCAAACCATCCCAAATTGGACAGGCTTCAATCATCTAATTTCTGCAGAAAAGCCCGGAATTGTTCATAACGTGACATACCTACCAGCAATTGATCAGTCGCCTACCAAAATGGAAACTGTATTGGAAATACTTACACAATCAAAAGCCAAAGCAGAAAAGTTAGGATTGCTTGATACAGATATTGTCATGGACCAAGCCATATATGCGAAAGCAGTCGAAGTGCTTCTTAATCCTATCCACGCCGACTTAAAAAGCTTTATTGTGTTGCGTATGGGATCCTTTCATACCGCATGCATTTTCATTGCTGTGATTGGGAGAAGATTTGCGGATGCGGGACTTCGAGACTGGATAATCGAATCGAATTTGCTTGGTCAGTTTCGTCAACTATTTTGCAATTATTTTTGTGTCACAGTAGGAGTTAACACAACACCGTTTTTTCTTTTCTTTTGTTTTCAAGGATCAGTGGAACGTATGATCAATGGAAAACATTATAACAATGCCATGCGAATTTTAAAATACCTATACGATGCCTTGACAAGGCATATGATTGAGCATCTTGAGGGCTACCTGAATGAAAGAGATGAAAGTTTAGAAACTATCACGTCTTCAGACGAATTTAAAAAGTGTATGCATGAGGTACGGATTTTTTTCTGATTTAATTGCATTGTAAATCATTGAAAGTGGTTTTCACTATAATTAAAATGAGATTACATCTACAGAAGAACCTTGCAATTTGCAAAGTCAACGAGAGTAACAAACATTCTTTCTTATAGGTCAACTGCGACAATTTTATGGAAGTTTATCAAAACCATATCGAGATATTTGAATCACTGGAGAAATATGTTGAGTCCTTGTCAAATGTGCAGATTTCTGGTCCTACGGCGGCGTTTTGGATATCTTTCATATCGATGATGAACATACTATTCGCGTACACACGTGCAACAAAAATTGGAGATTGGAATCTTCATTTGCAGGCAACAAGGGAAATGCTACCTTGGTTTTTCGCCTATGATCGGCCTAACTACTCACGTTTTGTCACTTATTATTTGGCAGAAATGGAACAGTTGGCAGAAAGTCACCCAAATATTCATCAGCAGTTTTTGTATGTATTAGCACTTCTGATTATTTCAAACTATCCTTTTAGTGTAAAGATTAGAAAATTGGGCATAAAGTTCTCGTCTAGCCACTTCTTTGAATTAAGACAACAGATTATTTTGGATGAAAACGAAGTTGCAGCATTTTGACTTTTGTTTTGTTTTTAGGGATGGCAACTTCTCTGCAAAGAGAAGTCCAGGAAGATTCAACAAAGTACCATCAGATCAGTGCATTGAGCAAACAATGAACAGAGAACAAAAGCATCATGGAGGTATTACTGGATATAGTACAAATCCAGGAACAGTCCAGCGCTGGGTTTTAACTAGTCATGTGGCAGCAGCTGCCGTTTCCAGACTTGAAAGCAATCTGTCAATACGCAATAAAGCATCTGTACCGAAGGACCTTGGTCCACCACGAGTTCGTTTTGATGCAGAAGCTGCTGAAAGTGCTTACGAAGTGCTACTTAGCTGGGGCAGCCCTTTCGCTTACAGAGAATCTTTGGTTCATCTATGCTCAGGTACAGAGGCCACGAAAGAGATACAGGATGACCTGATAGAAGCAAGAGACAAAGGAAACATGGCATTCGAGACTTTCGTACAAGATCGCATAAAATCGTCGTCAGTATCCTTTTATGATTCCATTAAACGACTCTCTTTGAAGACTTTCCAGCATCTTAAAGTTAAAAAAACAGTTAAGTCCAAGGAAAGAAGCTTAACCATTGCAGCCGAGAGAAGTATATTTGCAAGAATGCTAATCATCGCCAAAAGTAGACCTGAGATATCAATGAAGCATGTTTTATCCTTTTCACTTGGTCCAATACCGTGGTCACTAGGCTTACCTGATGGAGGACTGGTAAAGACTGTTAAATCCAAGTTGCTAGGTAACCTAATTTTCTTTTGTAATTATTACTTGCCGGACAAATTCACCGTCTTTAAATCTTAAGCATTAACGAAGTATCTAAATGAATTCCGCTTTTTTTAGATGTAATTGAGTCATCAACTCCCATTTTGGAGTGTGAACTCTCACCTTCGTCAGCGATGATACACGATGGCATGGTCATCTTTCAGCAACTTGAAAAGATCAAGCTTGCAACTTTTGGGGATGTATCCGAGTTCATTCTTCAACACATTCTCAAGTGTCAAAGCTCCAGAGTGTACTTTGTTACTGACCAGTATCGGGAGAATTCTATAAAGAGTTACGAGAGATCTCGGCGAGGACTGTCTGGGAGTCTGCGAGTTAGGATCAGCCGACGAGATCAGAAACGACCAAAGCAGTGGGGAAAATATTTGAAAGATGCAGCCAATAAGTTGGAATTAGTCCAATTTATTTTTGAAGACTGGTCACATCCAACAAGGTTTGCCGAATTGATTTCTTCAAAGCACGTTTTTGTTAATGTAGAATCAAGCTTCCACAAGATTTCAGTAGTTGATGGTGTGGTGTGCACCGAAGAAGAAGTGATGCTGTCAACAGACCAAGAGGAGGCAGACACGAAAGTTTTTCTTTGCTCAAAGCATGCAGCGTTAAATGGAGAGGAAAGTGTCTGCATAAATACTGTTGACAGCGACATCGCAATTTACGCCCTTTACTTCGAGGAAAAGATCAATGTAAGAGTCTTCGTGAGGATTGGTGTAGGTGCCAGAAAGCGAGTATTAAATATCCATCGAATTGCTAGTGTATTGGGACCAGGTCTTTGTTCAGCGTTACCCGCCCTACATGCATTCACGGGAAACGATTATACAAGTGCTTTTCATGGTATTGGAAAAGTAAAAGCGTTTAACATCTTGAAGTCGTCAGAAGAATTTATACAGACCTTTTCATCGCTGGGAGACTCAATCGTCTTTAATGTATCGCTTTTTCCTCTGATCGAAAAATTTGTGTGCAAACTTTATGGCTTGAAGCGAGATAATACCAACGATGCCCGATATGAAAAGTTTTGTTCAAAAAGGAAATGCCCGGAACCGCAACAACTGCCACCGACGAGAGATACACTATTGTGCCATTGCAAGCGAGTGTCTTACGCAACTGCTGTCGTCAAAAGATCACTTGAGCTGTCCCCAGTAGTTCCTTCTCCAGATGGTTATGGATGGGAGGTAAAAGCTGGTGAACTGCAAATCCAATGGATGCTTCGGAATCCTGCTCCTGATGAGATACTCGAGCTTATCTCGTGTAACTGCAAGAAAACGATGTGCGCCACAAGAGCATGCATTTGCAAGTCACATGGATTGCACTGCACCGATTTATGTAATTGTAGCTCCTGTTGCAACGATAGCAACACTTCTGAATCTAGTGACAGTGAAGATGAATTTGATGATAATGATTCTGATGCTTTGCCAGGATCAGAGACTGACGGCGAAGAGTCACAATAATTGAGAGACTACAATGTCTCTATATACCTTTTCATGAATTACGTCACTTCATACTGAATATTAATGATATTTTCACTATTTACAAAGAGAAACGACACCTCAGGAAACTTAGAAACAAGGCGATCTTTGCAGTGATGTAATTTCTGAAAAGTTCTATTATCTATAGCTTTTGAACATGTTATTTTTACAAAAAAGCTATGAGCTCATCTTAAAAAAGAAAAAACGATCATCATTTGCGATGAAAAGAAGGAAATGAGTTCATGACGCCCTCACAACGCCCTAGTTAAGAAAATGCGCATAAATCTTGTTTTGGTGCGATTTTTGAAAAACAAACGATACTTTTGTATCCTAACTTTTGACAATCTATATAATTCCATAAAAAATTTCGAACTGAGAGCTAATTTTAAAATAACGCCCTCATTAGTGACGTAAAAGTGCCTTATTTACCCTGGAAGGGCGGCGCAAGTAATTTTAAAACTTCCAGTAAAACTTTTTGGAATTTACATTGCATAAGAAACCTAAAAAAATTTACTGTTTGAGGTCCATCTTATTTGCGGGTATTTTTGACCATCAGCTCCCTGACTATCCTTTTTGTTTCCATTTTTGGGAATTCATCAGTTTCGTCCTCCAAGTCAAGAAGATTTATAACAGGAACTTCAATCAATTTACCACATGCAACTTCATCTATAAAGTTGTTCAGATTGAATAGAATATCCTCCTCTTGTTCAAAATGTGCAGGATTTGAAGAACGACTAACTGGTTCGAATAAACGCTTTATATCGTTTGGTGACAAAGCTTTGGCTTTTTCAAAAAGGGCAATCGATTCATTTGGTTTCTTTTTCAGGCTCTGTAACACACCACCACAAGAAAGGCCCTCCATGAATTGGTTAATTTCTTCCAAATTTGAGGACACAAGCAAGTGATGGGAAACCATTTTGACTAGATCCTGCTTATCCTTCAATTTGGGGCTGAATTTATTATACCCAAAATCAAACCTAAAGAATTACAATGATTTATAAAAATAGATTCATCATCAAATTTTTCCATTCTAAAGAGCCACAACAGACAATTCTATTGAAAAAGTGATCCAAACTAGCTAACATCATACCGTTCCAAAAAGTTATAGATCTTTGATTGGAAGTCTTCCTCTGATACTGTGACGTTTATATCTTCTATTTTCTGCTTCAGTTCCACATCGCACACATCCTTGTATGAGCATAAGCAATCTTTCATACCTACGAATAAAATCTACTGTCTACAGCAAATCATGAACATCAAAATCATGAACAAACTGAAATTACAAACCTAGCATGTATCCACTTAAGCCTTTACAAAACATGTTTGGAGGATCGTAACCCATTAGAAGAGCAAGTGCCACTAACTGACCAAAATAAAAAAACTCTCTTTTTCTCAGTTTTTCTAAGTCGTGAATAAACACTTGCTTCCCAAACTCTCCATGAGTCAACTTCCCACATACATCTTTATAGAATAGAGAAATCATTTCTCGTCCAGGGCCGCCATCGTCTACTGCAGATTCCACAGTAGAAAGGCTTGAAAATTCTACTTTGAATCTGCATAATGGAGAATCAGAAAAAAACAGATTCATCTTTTTTAGAACATCCTCAAAAAGTCTCTTTCTTCTGACATTGAATATCACATACTTTTCAGTTTCAAGAAACTTTTTTGATAGTTCTGTAAGATCAGTTTCTTGTACATTAGAAATCTTTTGAAATGCCTTCAATCTCATTTCTCGCAGTTGCTGTTCATTGGGTTTAGTAGAATTTTCCTCAGCATTATTTTCCTCGTCAATTACATCATTAACTATTTGCTTTTGTCTGTCAATTCTTAATGATTCTTCAAAAGCAATGTCTTGTTCACAACTAAGACATGTGTGATGATATGTTTTAAAGCAGTTAGGACAAATCTTTTTGTTTGGAAGAGTGCTGCCCACTTCATTATCACTTTTAGCTGAATCACTGTCATCACTATTTTCTTTCAAGTCATTTCTAGGGAAACTGGCAAGGATAAAATAAGCTCTTGAAGCAGTCAGTCCTTTATCCAAAAGATACTGATTTATTGTAAGCATAGTGTCAACCTTTGATCCAGAAGGGTCTAATATTGCCGTATCAATTTCAGTGACAAGTTCATTAAAATAGTTTCGTCCTTCATTCTGAAAGAAATAATTCATGCTTGTATGCCTAAGTCGCTCTATGACTGGATCATCACCAGGTTCAAATGTAATAAATCTTGCACCTCCACCTTCATTTTGTCTCACCATTTTGGTAAAACCATCTTCATCTGTTCTTTGATATCTTACTTGAATCCTTAATGACTTTTTTGTTGTAACTTTTGCTTTCAGATTTCCAGCTGCCTTTTTATTAATACTTGTGAGCAGATTGTTTAATCTTACAGCAACTTTTTGTTTCTTGGCGGGTAAATCAATACTTTTTTCCGCATCATTTCTCTTATTGTTGCTGTTCACTTGTTCACCTTGTTCCCTTTCTTCTTTCAGAGCTTTTGCTACTTCTTTTTTTACTATATCTTTAAGAAAGGGCTCCATCGAAATATTTATATATTAATACTAAAACCTAAACAAGATGGAAACAAATGTTTCAGAGGTGCATACATTACCTTGATCACAAACATGAAAAGGTTTTTCCTCAGATAATAATAATAGATGAATCATTAGACGATATCATAATGTAAATATGTATATACAAAAACAGAAAAGAAGACCAGCACCACCAGCAGCTGCACTGAAAAGAATATATATGTATATATAAGTCGGGTAAAAATAAGCCATAGTTATGTTTGTGACAAGTTTCTACATTGTTTGGATAACTAGATAAAATTTATATAACATAGAAACATTCTAGCCTAGTATTATCATAATTTTTATGCACGCTTTCCTGCCATTTACATCCCACCACATGGCGTCCTTCGAGAATGCACGAAATCATCAACAATACAGACCAGAAGGGAAATGAGCTCGAAACAAATGCTAAGCACAAAAAATGTATGCGTAGCACAAAAAATATATGCGTAACACAAAAAAATATACACAAAGACCTATCCGTAGCACAAACAATATGCGCGTAGCACAAATAAATCTATGCGTAGCACAAAGTCCTATGCGCAGCACAAAAAATATGTGCGTAACACAAAAAAAATTATGCGTAGCACATTTTTTTGTGTTTGCAAATGAGCCTTCAGGGCCATCGTACTTTTTGTTATTTTCATTTCATAACGAAAGAAAAAAATGTGTTTCACCAGGTGGTTTTTATAATCAAAAATATCATCCAGATGGTAAAAATTATTAAGCCGTATAAATTCAAGAATTCTAATATAGGCGCTGTCCATAATAATTTCTACTTTTTTAGTATATAACTTGACTCGTGAATCCGTAACAATTTGCTCTGGTGTAAATGTAGTATGAACTTAAAGTTTCACTCACAAAAAATAAGACGACATTGTGTTGGATTGTCTATTGAATTTCATTAAATCGGAGATTTGCAAGTCAAGCTGAAAACAATATTAAATTAACCAATTCACTTCATTATTGCTCATAATCGTATTTTAAAGATCAGTGGGTGGAAAAAGGAGAGGAGAAAAACAGATTTTTCAACTATAACTTTTGTCCTATACATATATACATGTTGTTTTTTTATAAGAACAAAGGTTATAATAATAAAGACTTCGAATGTCTAAAAGTTAAGAACATCCTAAGAGGCTAGAAATATTTGTTCTTAAGAAAATATTTTAACATTTCCAAGAAAGCAACATTATAACGTAGTTAAACACAATAATATTATCATCATATTGGTTACATCAACTCAACTCCATCAAAATTTAAAATGTCGACCAATTCCATTGAATTTCGAATTTTGGGTATTGAATAGTGAATAAATTAAGAACACATTAAGAACATTTTAAGGTTTCAAAAATTGATCTGAGTTATCAGAGTCGAGTGCTCTTATAAAAACAGTGTGTAGGTGACTCTCCATGTGACGAATTGGTGTTCTTTGCTCGATAATTACTGAAGGTTTCAACATTATGACAACAAAGCTGACTCACTTTATGACCAAGATGGATGCTAAACTGATAATAAATAATAATAAACCTTATCGGTGGAAAATAAAATAAAAAACGGGCTAAAAAATAATTTAGAGAAAAAAAATATTGGTCACTGTAACCTGATTATGGACCCCTCAACTATTCGATACCCACCACCTATCTCTACCTCATGGATTTTCCGCTCTTTTGAAATGTTTTTAAAATACTCTTTTAAAAATACAACAAATTCATTATTGAATTTATTTCAGGACAAATTTTTGCGGGTAGACAAATGTTGAAAAAACACTTAAATTTACTGAAGTTGCAAAAATAAATGTCGCAATATTCAGAAAGTTTCAAATATTTTTACATGATGGTTGCAAAAGCTTTAAAAACCATTTCATTTCGACTTTTTGAAAAGTTTGAGATATATTATATATATATATTATATAGATATAATATCAAAAAAAGACTTAAACTCGCTCGTGACCAATAATAACACAATAAACACAATCAAAGACACTGATCGCAAAAACAAATTTCGCAAAATCTTGGAAAACTACCTTAAAATTTGCATGTTATTTTGCTCTGATTGTACTTCACCAGCTTGCATTTTTTATTGTTTTTAGTGAGATTTATGATGACATCAATGTGTTGAAATAACACTGTATTTACCTAATTATTGCATTTATTTTTAGGAACTCAAATACCTGGCAAAGAACCGCCACCTCCTTTGAGGGAGGGCCACCTTATTTGGTGGAAACTAATGTTCACTGAGGTGAACACCAAAGCTTAGCTCAAACTCGTAACACGTAGCTAAAAACTCTTAACTCGAAGTTCAAAGCTCGAAACTTAAATAAATAGTGTGATCAAAGATATTAATAAACGATAAACGGTCAGTTGTTTTTATTGTCTCCTTATTGTTTCCTCCCTCCTAGCAATGATCTCCATTGAAGCATATCGCGTAGCAATTGGTAGTTATTACGCTACTAAAATCTGCCAGGTTTCTAATACAAATTTTTTTAGTAATTATGCAGGGAATTCGAGGATGGCTTGTGGTATTCCAATGTTTTATACTTTACTTCATTGTGTCAGTATGATTTTGATTATGGCCGGCGATATTGAATTGAATCCTGGCCCTTTTCTTCCTGCAAAAATAGTTTGCGGATCATTTAGTCAAGGCAATATTCGTTTTGATGAATCTGCTGGGAAACGGTGCTCATGCAATGCATTATGGTCCATTTGCTATTCGGTTATAAAGAATTTGCTTTTTTGGTCGCAATGGGATTTAGACTGCACATTAACACTGGGAAATGGACTATACGAAACGTTAGGCTTTTCAAGGTACTTGTCTTTTGATGACCTTCCGGACAGAGTAAGATTAAATGGTGAAGGTCTGACACTAATTAGGTATAGGGAGATAACAGGAATATTAAATTCTAATACCGAGAACTTCCTCCGTTGTCTTCACTATGAAATCGTTAAAGGAACAATATTTATCGCAAATGGCTTCGCTACATCTATATTTTCAGTTAACGGAGTTACTTACATTTTTGACTCACATGCTCGCGATTCAAATACAGGTTTACCAGATCATAATGGTGTGTTTGTGTCGTTTAAACATGCGGAAGATTACGTTAAAAACATATATTAGCTGAACGCGAATCAACTTGATCCGTACCGATGAGTTTATAGCAACCTAGAACCCAGTGTCCCTTGTTTAAACTTGACACGTCTAAACGCGCTGGCCTTCAAGCCCCCGGCTTCTAGTTTGTTTAAAATGTGGTTTATGAATATCAGCTTATCTTGGAAGTACAGAGCGTTCAGAGGAATATCCCTGTCAACGGTTTCAATACCAACCGAAGTGGACCCAGAATTGGAAGCTGGTTTGCACATTAAAATACTTTAGTGTGTGCTTCTTCTTGTTCCAGTGAGTTCTCCTCTATACAAACCACCTAAGATTGAAACAAACTTCAAAGTTTATTAAAGAACTTTTAGTTTTAGATAAAATTTCCAGACCAAATTTTGTGTATTAAATCCATTTTAAAAGCCCAGTCATGAAAACTATATATATATGATAACCAGCTTATTCACATACCATCATCACTAACCTCAAATTGAAATCACGTAAGTTTAAAGAAGTTTGATTCGAAATTCACACGTAAACTGTAAACTGTAAACTTTATAACGAAGGCTTCCAGTATCATTTTTTAGCGTTTTTAGCGTTTTGATTGAGCCAGTAATGTATTGGCGCTAACAAAGTAAACAACTACACCGGAGAATCTCAAAATATGTTTAAGTAGATATTCCGAAACATCCTCAAATGTTGACAAAACTACTTACTTCTCCATTTGTTGTAGAAGGGATGGTCCCATCATAGATCATTGCAGCATCTCGTGGTATATTGGCGTTGTCACATTGAATGACGCATGGTTTAATTGCATCTATGAAAATAGAAAAGACAGTATCATATTAAATTGAAGTAAAAGATTTTAGACTCTACTTTTATTGGGTCGTATTTGATTTGATTGGGAAACGTTGGTTGATTGAATACGATCAGTCCAAAAGGTTTTAAAGGATTTTTCACTTTCAGAGTAAATCATTCTGGATTTCTGAAGTTGCTTCAATACCAGAGCAAATGTTTAGCAGTGTCGATCTTGCGCGCAGAAATCCAATATTATAATTATAACAAATAAATAAATTAAAATGATAATAGTAGTTCTTCAATTTGTGCCATCTTATATCGCGTTTTCACTTTCGTTAATAAACAAAGTGTACATCTGCTGCTGTATTTGGAAATCATTTTTTATTCTAATATGTTAATCAGGGCCCGAGCCACAAAATTTAAAGTGTAGGGCCCCATAAAATAATAAAAATGTTGCCCGCCATGGTTAGGCGACGAAGAAAATTTTCGTTCAGAATAGCTCTCTAAAATGCCCCAAAATAGCTATTTTTCAAGTCGTTTTTCGACAGAATAAAGAGGATAGCAATGACTTTTTTAGGACAGGATAGAAATATATTGAATTTGTTTACGGAAAAAGAGATTGCGTTAAACGTTTTCCCACCAGATTTGAAATTTGTATATTATTGTATTTTTTTGTATTTGTATTTTTTTTTTCGAATCTGAGCTAGCCGGTCTTGCATAAAGAAAATTAAGTGGAACATGTTCTATGCAAGAAACTAAAAATACCCTCCCTTAGACCCTCCCCACCCTTGGTAATCTACTGCTGTAAAATAGAATAATGAAACTTTGTATTTTAAATATTTTTCTTCGCAAAAAAGTGTGGGCAAGGCATCCTGCCCTCTGTGGCGCTGGCCCGGTTATTCTTCCGTCTTTTGCGAAAAAATACTATTACTAAAAATAGAAATTTACAGGAGAAAAAGCTGGTCAAACTGACGTTATTATTGACTGTGACACGAAAAGATCAAGCTATTATACCCTTATTGATTTTAAACTTGTTTCTAAATCCTCCCCTCTCCCCAATATTATTTTTTAGAAACCGCATAACCTCCAAACTTACATTCCACCCTATCTCTTTTACCAATAGCATTTTGTTTTGTCACAATTAATCATGCAGATATTCTAATGCAGATATTTCTAAGTTAGTTATTTCCTTTTTTCTTTTCTTTTAGTATCTTTTATTTTACTTAACCTTAATGTTAGCCAGAAGTAAAAAAAAAAATCCGCATGTTACCAAAATGGGGAACTTTTGTTACTGAATTTAAGCCTAAAATGAAAATTTTGAGATCTAGATGCTCTAAAACAATTTAAAAATCACTTTCCCAATTTTTTTGAGCTAATAATTAAGAACAAAATAATTGCCTGTAGTGGTGTATAATAAGTCCAAGTTAATGTTAATGAATTATTTGCTAGGCTACAGTGAGATCACCATCTTTCACAAATGAAAACATAATTAAAAGGAACAACAGTTAAATTTTTTTTTTCATTTCATGCTTTTAAAATTAGCTTTGAAAAACACTTCAACATCTATTCGTCTATTGTTACTTGAATGAAGGAGATTTGTGGCATGTTGATTTTGTACACGTGGAAAAGAATCTCTCAACATGTGCAGCCCTCAACGGAAAGATCATCAAATAATAGTTTTGATTAATAATCAGTCTGTTTTGTTAAAAAAATGGTATTCGTAACTACAATTTTGTCTTCTAGAGTAACTTTATACTGGTTTTGGTCTTTGAACAGAAGCTCGGCAAGTAAAGTTTGGCCTTTGTGCCAACCATGGTGGAACCCACCATGTCCTTTTTTTCCCCTTTTTAGCTCTTTTCTGCAAGCTGAGGCCTCCAGAAGTTTGTCTGCATTTTCTCTTTAACACATAATTTATGACTTGTATTAGCATGTATAAGCAAATAGTATATGATGGCAAAATTTGGTTGTTTATTTCCCGTTTTAATAATATTGTTAAATTTGAGTTTTAGTGCATAATGTTGCCGCATTTTCTGTTCAAAGAGGATGATAGAGAGTCGATTTAGGAAAGATGGATAGATTTTAAAAGTGAAATGATGAAAGTTTAGATGTTTAAAAAAATCTGTTTCTCTCCTATGAAACTCCTTATATTTTCATCTTTGTTGATGTTAAAAACAATGATGGAGAGAAACAAAGTGAAATAGTTGTATAATACCAACTTTAAATGATGCAAACATTTTTTCCTAAGGAAAAGGTTATAGTAACTACAAACCTTTTATTTTTAGACGTAAGAGTAAACTGTAATAATGACATTGAGGTATGTGTTTTCTTTTTGGTTGTATTTCTAGTTCAGGAAACAAAATGTTTAGTTTTTTAAAGTACAGTACCAACCGAAAAATAGGTTACATAATTCATGATGAGATGGTATCTTTAGAAATTTACAGTCTTTCGTTTTTTTAGCGTTTGTATTCGTGTGTTTTCATGTTCAATCTGTTGTCTAAACACAAAAGATTTTTTTATTTGCCAAATATAGATTGGCTCGCCATGCACAAATTTTAGGTTTAGATATTAGTTATTTGATAAAGAAGTACGTATTTTTTGTACAAAAAATATGCACTCATAATTTTATTTGTTAACAAATCTCCTCTTGGTTGTATTCGTAAATCATTTTTGTCAACGAACTTCTGATTTATTTTTTTCATTGATGTTTCAAAGAATTGATTAATATATTATTGTTTCGAAAAATTCTCATAAGAATTCCTTCTTATCTTCGAGAAAATTCATGCTGGCAGTGTGTAAAATTCCCTCAAAATACTGACCACTTAGCGATTTGAAAGAGACTGGGACTAGTGAAGATTATGATGTAGCATTAATTAAAAGAACCGCAGATTGGCAGTGGTATCAGAAGGTATGGTCAATTTTTTCTTTATTACTATGTTAATTTTTTTTAAAATTCATGATGCCTAAGTTGTGCTGCTGTTGGCTGCATGAATTGTTAAAGTAATAATATAAACTTACATTTGATAAGATCCTTTCCATGAAGAAAGATAAGAAAGTCCAGATGGAATGGTTGCAAAGCATAAGAAAAACTGGTGACTTACCAAAGGATAACAGTTTTTATATATGTTCCACACACTTCAATCCAGAATGTTTCAAAAGAGATATGATGGTAACAGCTTTTAATAACATTGAAGACGAAAGTGTTTTATCTTTTCCATATCATAATCTTGCTTAATGTGTAATGTAGTTTTCACCATACAAACGAAAGATGTTTTTCCATATTTTAGCCACTGTACATTGGATAACTTCATAAAAAAGATTTTTTTATCAAAACAAATTTATCATCATCTTCTGTATAGATAGATTTAAAAAAAATCATCCACTTTCTTTTCACACACATGAAGCATTTTATCTGGAATTTTTATTTTTTACGTATTTTTTGAGACATGTCATACAACTATTATGATATAGGCGAAATTACTAGGAACTTTTGAACACAAGAAGTTGAAGGAAAATGCTGTTCCCACTATATTTTCTTTCTCCACCTCAGCAGAAATGCGTAAAAGCTCAGAGAAAAGAGTTCACGATCGTGAAACTGGCAGTTGGTCTAACTTAGATTGTTTATGAACCCAACCTTCTTTGGAATATCAGCATTATTATGAAATTCTCTCTAGATGATTGAATCAATGTTAGCTAACCCTGAAGTATCAAATGCCGCTATGGACATAGCAATACAGATGGACAGAAATGTTGCGGATGTTGCAAGTAATGCAGTTATGGATACCCAATCGGTTAAAACCCAATTTTGGATGTCAGATTTTCAGCCCACTTCCAGTGACAAGAGTTCAATGAAAACACAAAGATTATATGTGCTAATGTCCATCCCACTCTACTGAGATTTCAATTCTAATGCATTTAAATTACATTGTGTTTGGATCCTGCTTGTTGCCTTTTTTACTTTTTCATTTTACTTCACAACTGGCTGAAGCAAATAATAACCTAGATGGATCTCCCAGTCGATGATTAAACATCAACCACGTGGAAACCTACTTTTGTCATCACCAATACTAATTTATCTGCAAATACATATCAACAGATCAAAGAAATGATGGAGACAGCAAGTATCAGATTTTTCTCTAAACACACTTTTTACCAAATTCCAGCCATTCAGTCGGATAAAGTATGATTCTAAGAAACTTTTTTTATATATTTTACGGCCAACGCAGCCTATGCTACTAATTTCAAAGGAACAAAACGAAGGTGCACCTATGTGCACCTACATCACTACATTTATACATAATGAACAAAATGTTATTCTTCAGACTTTGTACAAGGAAGCAATATCTGGAACAATTTTATAAAACAAGTCTTCCCCTCTGTACACATACGTTTCAAGGTAAAATCATGGCGTGAAAAAAAGTCTGGAACTTTGTCTTCCTTGCTACTATCTTTAGAACTTAAGAGCTTCTGTAATCCAGTTGAATGATCTATGCTTTTCAACAACAGTTATTGATGGTTTTGGTTTAAAATGGAAGAGCTATGATGTGATGGTGCCTGATTTGTGATGTGATTTATCAGAGAGTCCTTGTAGAAAAATAGAAGCTCATCAATGTTTCGAACTATGATATGTCTTTTGTTGTCAGAACCTAATCCTTTTAATTTTTACACCGTTTCAAAAAAGGAAGATAATCAGGCCCTAATCTAGAAATAGACCGCAGCGTCCACTAGAAGCAAAAAGGGCACTTTTTCTGAACATAAAAATTTTAAATTACAGACCAGTCTTTGCCTCTAATGCCAGTTTTATGTTTTGAGAGCTTAAAGTTTAAAAATACTTTGTATTTCTTACATCTTAAATGTTCCGAGTTCGCTGAACTAATTTAAACATTAGTTTGTTTTTCCTTCTTCCTCAACATATTCAAATATTTACACGAACGAAAATATTTAAACGAAGATAAAGGAAGGTGGATTATCATGATTAATTTGGAAATAAAATGCATGTTTGCCTGCTGTTTGATGTCTTGGTCATTCTTAGTTAATGAAAGAGAATCTTCTATCCGCATTTTAGAAATGTTAAAAATAGCTATTTTATGTAGATCTGATTAGTTGTGTTGTCTTAGTTTTTTCCCAGGATTGTCTTTAAAGTTAACCTCTGCATGAGACCACACTCCTCTGTCCTGTCTTGTCGGAGAACTATAGCACACTTCACATACTTTGCACATGACCTTTTTTTCCATATTGTAATAAAGGCATGAGTACATTTTTTCGTAACGCAAATAATCATATATTCAATGGTCCTCTGACTGCTTGGAAAAACCAGCACTTGCTTCTGAATTTTGGATCTGAATATCGGAATTTGTAATGTCGATTTCAACTGCCATTTCATTTTAGCATTGTCCATTTCATTTTTGGTGTCACTTTCGAATGAATTCTCATGACTTAATGTATAAAAAGCAAAAGCTTTTTATAAAAAACATTTTATTCCTTGAAAGTATAAACGATAAGGACATAGAAATTAAAAGTATTAATATATAGCCATGACCTGGTATGCCTAAATTTAAAAAATAACATACCTTGGTTGCTGCTGAAATAAACTAAAAACCTCATTCCTTGTTTCTTGTAAGATTTTTCTTTGTGTTTCTTTCTTTTCAAGGCATTTCAAAAATGAGAACCTAAAACACTGCCTTCATATCAAACGTCTTGAGCCATGTTGATTGTTATTCCTATTTTGTACTATATGGATGGTGATAACGAATTCATAATTGAAATAATATGCTACTCAAGTATTTCGGGTCTTCAAGTTTCCACTTTGGTTTTCAATCTGAAAATCTGGACTTTAAGAAAAATTAAAAAAATTAAAAAAATTGTGACATACATAGACAGATACAAAAGTATTTGAAACAATTTCCTCTATATGCTTCGCAGTCAGAAATTGAATAATGAAATGGAACATAATATGTGCATAAATCATACATTCAATACATACTGACTGCATACACAACTTTTAAATATTTTTTAATTATTTTCTTCTCATTTAAAAGAAGAACATGAGGCGGCAATGTTGTTTGAAAGGACATTTTAAATAAATCAAAGGGCACTTTAATTTTATAAAGGGGAAAATGTATTTAATAGAAGGACATTTTTAGAGCAAATTTATAACCTACCCCCTAAATTCAATTAAGTTTTTGCATTTTCAAGGCTTATGTCTTATTTTCTTTATTTCATAAAATCACCTGGATATTTTCAGTGAACTGTTGTTGAAGATTGAGAGTTTTACTGATCCTTTTGATGTATAATTTCCTTATTTTTGAGATTTTTAGTTCAAATACTAACTTATATATCAAAAAATGTTTTTGGACCTTACTTCCCCTTTAAGTACACAACAAAATCTAATTACTTCATTTCCAGTTGAGCTTTCAATTTCCCTTTCTACTACTTAACATTTTTTCTTCTGTTTTTAAAACCATACAGCAAATAAATGACATCTGTTTTTCTCTTCTTTCCAGCCTTCTTGTGTATGACTATTGCATTGTATCAGTAACCATCTGGTTCACCATAATTGTATTTTAAAATGTATGTTGCAACAACAATGTGTTTCTATGTTTGAAAATAATTTATTCTGATCAATTTCATTTTAAATATATATTATGTCAATGAATATAATTGTTTGTTGCATATTATAGTGCTGTAACAATTAAGTTTTTAATGAAAACTCTTCGAAACCCCTTTCTTTGTGAACACATGAAGTTTTTTTTGGGCTGTAAAATTGGAATACTCTTGTCCTCACAACTCTAAAATAAAAGTATGTCTTCCATTAGCTGTTTGCAATGTGCTTCAAGTTCCAGTGGTCATCTTTACTGGCATGGTTAATTTTTCTTCATTGGAAACAAACATCAAGAACTATATAAGCAATCTAAAACCCAAAAATTGAAAAACACAATGGTTGAAAATATGGACAAGGAGCCAAGAAACGAAAATTAAATACAACATTGTGTGACGTGTACAGAGCTGGTTGCTCATATTTTCGAGCTGTTCAAGGTTGTAACCAGTCTTGCACTGTATCAACTGCAAAAAATCCACATGGTATTCAAAAATTAATTCAAAAAAGATTTACACTCACACTCACCCGACTCAAACATCAGTTATCTACCAGACAAAATGTTGGGTGCTTCTAAAGCAAACTGAGCTGTATTTAAAAATTGCAGAGAGATAGAATTATCATGAAGAGTTATTTTTGGTAAATTTGATGCGATTTTATATTGAGGAAGATAAATACAACATCAACTCATTATATGACTGCTTTCAACGAGCCATATTGATTGCCACAACCATTCTGCCGAGAAAGTATTCACAAAAAGAACATTGACTTATATAGAGAAAAAGTCCTTTCAAGTCATCAGTCAAGATAATGCATTTCTGGTATTACTTAAAACACAACCGAAGCTGTTTAACTAAAAAAAGGAAACTTTCACATTTCTTATATTTACATTCAAAAAAACTTTTTTGAAATCAGATTTTTTTGGACATCTTCCATTTTCTCGACTAGAAAAAGCAACTAAAAATTTTGAGTGTTTTATCTTTGACTTCAAGGTATTTATGGATAGTTTATTTAGTTTTTGACTGGCGACCATTTTATGTGAAACAAAAGATTTAAAGGCTTTTGGATATATTTTTGTTATGGCTTTAGAAACATTTTATGACCACACAAGTTTGTTATCAAAAATCAAGTGTCACTCAATATTGTTAAACAATTTTCTAGTTTCTTGATTCTCTTTTTTAATCTACAATCATCTCATCACCCACAGAATACTTTCTAGGAGTTAAGAGTATTTACATTTTTGCTGCTTGTTATAAGATGTAATTTGATATATCAAAGCATAGCATAACTAATATGAACTGGGTTTTCAAATCACTTTTAGCTTATAATTTTTCAACAAAAAAACAATTTCATTTCCAGTACACCTTTCTTTCCAGTTAGGAAGTGAAATAGAGTTTCTTCAGACCCCAATTTCCTAACCTTTTTTGAATGCCGGCAAAGAAAACTTGTCAAACATTCGTCAAAAAGGAAATGAGCCCTTGGTTCCAATCCTAACGATCCACTGATCTAACGATCCATATATATATTAAGATATACCACACATATCAACAGGTACATAAACCAATACATATAATAAAAATTTTGGGTTTAGATTGGAAGTGTCTTGCACATGCTGAGATACCTGAAGCACGTGCAATGTGGTAGTCATTAATAATTAATCACAACAACAGTACGATCATACCAAAACACTGAAATAAAACGCTAATAACGATAATGATATCCCAATGCTACCACATAAACAATAACTTAAAGGCACAAATCAGCATAACAAGACACTCCAAAGTCTAAAGAAATAGCAACTAATGAAGAAGAGAAACCAAGCCGAAAGGGAGGGTGGGAGGGTAAATAAGAATTTTATTTGCCACTCCTTGTTTGTGATGAGGTTTATTTTATCTCAACGTCAACAGAATTCTCCTATGATTGTTGACCCTTTGCTTTATTGCACAATGGAAAGATTTTCAAAATTCTTTTGACACAATGACCATTTCCTCTTCAAAAGTGTCTAAAATTTGTTTCTAACATTAACAATTTCCAAAATGCTTTTCGACCTAAATTTTGGAGTTTTAACCAGTAAGTCGTTTTTTCAATTAGCCCTTAAATGGTAACCACTTACGATGAGTTATTAAATTTCTGCACACTTTCTTCTTCTTTCAATGATATGAATACATGGTGGAAATTTGAAAAAAAAATTAATACCTACCTTCACAATCATTTGCTTTGACCAAACCAAATGGTAACCACTTATAGTAGATGCTTGTTTTCTGGGTGATCAACAGAGATTAATTGCATTAATATGGCGTATCTGCAATATGCCTTTTCCTGATTCATGTTTACATGTTACATTCTGATTCGTTTGGCCATTATGGTAAACAACAAAAGTGTTATCCCAATCAATTTCCTTTTCTCCAGTGTTACTTTATTTTGTATCTTTTTTTTCTTTTTTTCGGATCTGTGCTTCTGGATTGGTAGCAGGTTGTTGTTATAAGTGGTGAATTATAATTATTTTGCTGACTTCATGATGAGTGCATTGTTTTTCAAATAAAAAAGCATGAGTTTCAACTGTTAGATTTTGTGATCACAAAATAGTATGTTTACAGTCTCCAATGATCTTTTTTTTCAAAGAAAAGTAATCATAAATCTTTTTTATTGAATGTACTGTAATGTTTTGTTTATATATTCTTTTAAAAAACTGAAACTAATTTCCAATTTAGAATAGTGACATCATCCTGGAATGTTCATGGTCTGCAACCTAGAGATGATAATTTAGATGAATGGTTGCATTTACAGGAAAAGCATCATGAAAGTCTTGCTGATCTGTATGTTATAGCGTATGTGTTATACATTTATAGTCATGCTCTATATTATTTATTTACTCAGCATTTCGGAACGGTATGCATGTGTACCACCCTTTTTATTCTTTTATTTCCAGATTACAAGAGGTCCCTTCAGATCCTCCATCTTTAGTTTTGGATTATTATATTAGAAATGATCCATGGTCAAGAAGGTTATTATTATTCCTTTGTACCAAAGGAATTACTATGGTAATAGTTTTTTTTTTGTTTTGTGTATAAATATCCCTCCCTCCTTGGTCCAACTTTTTAATCTTTAGAAGCTCCTTTACCTATGCTATACATTTCCTTGAAATTCTATTGTTTTTGTAAATCATGTTTTAAAGGGATCCTACCATTTTACTGAAACAAGTTTTGGTAAAATACTTCCTCAGATCATGATAAAAACATCCCCATATCGTAGGAGCTATATAATAAGCGCTGAGGTTGATACTCAGCCAACATTTAAATGTACCGTCTTTCCAAGTGGTGAGCACTCCAGTTCTTGAAGAAAATGGCCGAATCACCAGCATCTCTTTAAACGAAGGAAGAAATTATTAATTATTATGCTAATATGGTTTGAATTTTTTAATTTGAGTGATAAAGACGAAAGTTTGTTTTGATTTTGCTTCCGGAAAAGGCAATTCTCAGAAATCTGAATGAATATGTGTTTGTTTCTTGAAACAGGTTGGGATTTCATTAAACTTTTTTATTATTTAACCTGTTATACTTGTCTCTTATCCTTTAAAAGGTCGAAACAACTGCATCTCCACTGGTGAGTATGCTCCCTACATATTTGCTTACTTCTCTATTACATCACACAGCACAAGAGGACTGGACACTATGGATAAAAGTGATGCGAAGGAGTGAAGTGAAAGGCTGTAATAGTGGTTGTATCCTACCAATAGTTTTTCCTTGTTGCATATCAGTGATTCCTTTCTGTTAGAAAGGTCATATTGCAATCTTATGTTTTCCTGATTTGTAAACAAATAAGAAATTTTCATTTAAGATGGTAGGATCCTTTAAAAGAACAGTTGGATGATTTGTTTTTAAAAATAACTTACAATAATTCCATCCAGATAAAAACTGATTGATAAAATGGAAATTTGTGTTTGGATATTATTCTTGGATTTAAATACTTCTTGCAGGTTTCTTCAGTACGAATGATGGGCTTGCTTCTCATTGTTGCAACAAAACCCAAACATCTGCCATATATACGAGAAATACGTACTACATATACAAAAACAGCTTTCTATGGATTATTGGTATGTTTTTGATGCTTTAGTAAAATTTAACAGCCCTCTACTTGTTTTATTTACCTAACTTAAAAAAAAAATTGGCAACAGTGCTATTTTGGAAAATGCAGTCTGAATTCTTCATGTATTTGTGCCAAACATTCTAAACCATTTTGGGCAAATCTTCAGTGTGGTTTCTCAGGGACGTGCAACAATAGCAAAGCACATGTTAGGAAGTTGTAGTGGCAGTGAAGCAGTTTGTGAGTTTGTTATTTGCAAAAAGAATTCCTTTATATTTCAGACATTAATCACAGATTTCTGTTGAATGGGAATTATTTTACACTTTTGACAATGTTTGCATACTTCCACTGCGTTATATTTTTGTACAAGATGAATTTTGAGTGATTATGTCATTGTAGTGATCTTTTAAACTGATGTTTTTTTCATGCACACTTTTATATTTGAAAGTTGAAAACAAATGTTTTTCGAAATGTTTTTTTAATTTGTTTTAAGCAATTGCTCATTGCAAGTTAAAGAAAGAGAATTAAGAAGATATGAGGAGGAATGTGATGAGCTCCCCTGTAGTGACCATAATAATATTTTAAGAAACAAAGAATTATGTATTATGCTTAATGACTACTTCTTCACATTTTTTTTTTATTTATGTTGTTCAAATGGAAGTAGTTGAGACTGAACAAGCATGTTTTGAAAAAATTGCATCAATTTTTAGTTTGATAAGCTCTAGGCATTCAATTAAATTTTTGGCAAGAATTTGATTTTGTAAATTGGAGCCAAAGTTGCAAAGCTCTCTAAACTTTCTGCCTGCAAAAAGTTCTTAAGAGTGAACAAATATGTTAAGCATATACCTGAGGCTGTTTACTAGTAACTAGTTACACTGATTTCATGAAAGCTTTCAGGTTTCTGCGAGAAATTTCCATTATCATTTTTGAAATTGAAACTACGATTCAAGAAAGAGAAAATATTACCCTTCATCAACTGGTAACTGGTAGTTGGTATCCAGTAACTAGTAAAAATTAACAAATACGTGACTAGTAGGTAGTGACTTGTAAGTAGTAAAAAGTTTCATCAAAGTTTCATAAACTTCAAACTAGTACAATATATAGTGTTTTTTTTTCAAATAAAAGATTGTTTGGAAAAAAATTCACTGACTTCACTATTCATGCTTATTTAACACATAAATACTGTGCCAGTGTTTTATTTTGAATGTAATGCAAAGTTCTCTGTGGGTAAAACTGTTGCAGTGGTTAAAGCCCTTTCAAATAACTGTATAACATTAGGTGATCAAAGCAAATCTCTAAAGTAGAAAGTATATAATTACATTGAAATGTGTGGGGAAGCATGAAGTTGTAAATCTACGGCTTATATTAGTGCAACCCCATGACAATTTGACGCGCCTTTTATTGAATTGATATTTATTTCCGATATAATGAACTGAATGTGTTTTTGTCTTTCTATCTTTACTTGATTTATAATTTTATTGGGTTAAACACTGTAAAAATAATTTTTCATAGGGGACAAAAGGAGCTGTAAGCATAAGATTTGACTTATATGATGAATCATTTTGTTTTACAAATTGTCATTTTGTTGCTGGTAAAGAATATCTACTTCAAAGGAATCAGGTCAGATATGATATAAAGATTATTTTGCATGCAGTTATCATAATAATGTTACTTACCCATCTTTTATATCCATAGAGCTTTCATTCAGTTATGTCAAGGACATTATTTCCAACCTGTTCCCAAGCATCAATTAAAGATCAAAGGTGAAATTTATTGGTATTTTAAATGTACCTATTTTTCTTACAATAAACCCACCATGAAAGTAAGATAAAAACA
This sequence comes from Turritopsis rubra, assembly GCA_039566895.2. Taxonomy (NCBI): domain Eukaryota; kingdom Metazoa; phylum Cnidaria; class Hydrozoa; order Anthoathecata; family Oceaniidae; genus Turritopsis; species Turritopsis rubra. The sequence goes on from CM077627.1 coordinate 8,301,425, forward strand.
ATGTTTTCATGTTTTGTCTGAAATCATATAAATGAAATATTTTATTTACCATAGATTTAGTATTCTTCTTGGTGATTTTAATTACCGAATAGATGCTATCGATATTACTGCAATAAAAGAATTTGTTAATAGTAAAGACTTCGAAAGTCTACTTCAAAATGACCAGGTTGGTTCTTACAGATAATAAGAATATTTGCAAATCTGCAATTTTAAGTTACTAGATACCAGAAATAATTTTACTGACCAAAATTTGAAATACTATTCTATGTTCCAAACTCAATTTCAAAATATTATTTATCTTATGTTATGCTTTTGAACAGATTATAATTGTATCATTTGTGACTTATTTATTCACAGAATATCTGTTTATTGCCTTATTGTCTTATGTTTTGTCATCAGAATTTGTAGTATCACATACTATTAATTGTTCTTTCTTTACTAATTATAAGTGGGCCACAACAGCAAAATAATACGGACAAATTGTAAGGGTAATTGAAAAAAATGCAGACAAGTTGCATTTTTCTGCTAAATCCGCATAGATTTTTTGTTGTGTAGGAATCTGTTACTTTTTATATGGTTCGTAACATGATGTGAACATCATGGGTGGATGGCCCAGAGGAGTGCCAGGTCCATAATGATGTGAAACAGCAGGCGAGCAATGAGCTCCATCACAGAAATCTATGTTTCTTATTGGTAATAAAAAGAAAGAAAAGATAACTTAGTGGAGTTAATTTTAAAAGGGTTGGCTTTAAAGGGCGAAAATCTAATGAAAATATTTTTAATTTTTGAGGCTTGATCACTACATAATGGTTAGTAGAAGAAGATCCACATTTAGACAGTGTAATTATCTTTCCATGAACTAGTATGAAATTAAATGCAATCATCAATGCGTAGTTTTTTTTCTTCGAAACCGTAAAAAGCAGGTTACGCTATAGGTTGGCAGAACTAGATACTATAGTATTATTAGTTGCTGTACAGAAATTTAGTTAATATCTGCGGTCCTTCTTGCCCAGTATATATTTATAAGTAGATAAAGCCGCTGTTTTGGCTGCACAAGGAAAAACACCGATGAACGTCTCCTTTGTTCCTTATTTATTTGCAATTTGCATGTATCATTTTACGATTTGTCTTTATTTTTACAACATATCTGCAGTTCTTTGCAACGTGTTCGTATTATTTCACAATTTGTCTGTATTTATTTACAATATGTTTGCAGCTGTGGACTGTTATATCTATTTTTTGGAATGCATTTTTTTCTTTTTATAGTTACTTTCAGATTAGACTTTTCGTTATAACCTGAATGTTTTTCTTCTCTTTTACAGCTTCATAAAGTTCGTAGTGATGGACAGTGTTTTGTTGATTACAGGGAAGAAAAAATAACTTTCCTTCCTACTTACAAATACGACTTAAATACAAACGATTTTGATTCCAGGTATGCATTCTGCTACTTAATCTTCTACAGGGTTTATCTATTATAGGTTTTGAGTTTGAAAACAATCAATCACTCTTTGCGTTTGTAGTACTAAACAGCGTGCTCCGGCATACACTGACCGGATTTTATGGCATGAATCAGCACAAGAGCCCTCGGTCATGGAACAATGCAGCTACTCAAGTCATATGAGTTACAGTAGTAGTGATCATAAGCCCATCAGTGGCGAATTTCATGTTGAGATATCGGTATTAATGTTATTCATTTGAGAAAGGAACTTATTTGAAAATTTCAGAATTTGTTATCATAAAATAGTGTCGTTATTTATTTAGGCCATGGTGTCAGCTGTTCCAACAGTTGAATTTAGATTTGATGACAGTTTTATACCTTGGACTTCTGAAGAGGTTTTATTCTATTTATTTAAATTATTGGACTGCTTTGGGATTTCCTTAAAATTCGACCCTGCAGTACTGACATGTTCAGCTCTGTTTCGCTATACTCTTAAAGTATCATCATTAAATTAAAAGTTTTATTAAGCCCAGTATTCCCTTTGACATCTGGATATAATAAAGAGCAGTCTCAAAGGTTTGTGTTCTTGGCATATTTTTAAAAAATTCTAAACGCTGTCTTGATGAATTACAACAAATTAACCCTTCTTCCAAAGATGTCAGAGTGGAATAATATGCTTTCGTAAATGTTAAAAACAATTTTTTATGCTGCTTCTCCGATAGAAGTTTATCAATCAGTAGGAAAATGTAAGTAAAAACGTCATTCAATATGCGTCATTTGTAAATTGCTTCTTTTTGTTTTTGGAAACTTTGAAAAGAAAATTTATCATTAGCTATTAATTAATTCAAAATCATAAGCACATGAACCCGTCAAAACCATAAGCATAACAAATGAAACCCGTCTTTTTTCGAAACATCACTGTTTTTAGTCGATTTTACGTAGGTCTTTTTGAGCACTTGTAGATATTTTTAAATATTCGTAATAAACGTAGGGAACGTAGAAAAAAAGCTAATTTTTTCTTTTTCATTTTTCTTATACTGAAAGCATATTCCACTTTGAAATAACCTTTCGAACAAGGGTAAATTTGTTGAAATTCATCTAGACAACGTTCAGAAATTTAAAAAACTATGCCAAGTGCACGAACCTTTGAGGCAGACTTTAGTTAATGAGTCCCAAAAATTGTCCGAAACTTATTTCAACTGTATTTCCAAACTGTTTGCTATGATGTTTTACTGAATCTGGATGTGTTGCTTAATGGCAATCATAGTTTTATAAACTATTTTGAAACTGGAACATATCTGCAAATTGGTTGCGATCGACATTGTAATTAAGACAAATTTGTTAAAACTACTAAAATTGTATTTTTAGGATGGTGTTTGTATATTTTATGTAAAAGGTTATCAAACATCAAGTTGGGATTGGATTGGTCTTTACCCAGTAAATTTAACTACATTTCCTGTTCTGATGTCCTTTTAATGAACGAACGCGTTCAAGGTGAAACTATTTCTTTTTTAGCTTGACTTCAAATCACCAAAAGATTATTATACATATGAGTGGTCTGTTTCTGGTGCTGATGAAACTGGTGAAGATGGATGCATGGTCTTGTTTGATGATGTTCCCGAAGAACATGGTTATTATATGTTTGGTTACTGGAGCAGGAAAATGGATTGTATTTTAGGCTTTAGTGAACCCTTTCATGTAAGCTTATTTAAACTTTAGTTTTTAAAAGTGTGGCTTGAATCTCCTTGATCTTACCTAAGTGGATAAAAAGAGGAGACTTATATCTGCCGTTGGACGGCCTTTTTAGGTCATATGTGTAACCCCAGAGTTCGACATTGTTGGAAGTTTACAAGACGTTGTCTTTGGACACAACATTGACGTCTATAGGACGTCTTTAAATTTCCGTTAAATTTACGGAACATCAAACAGACATGAACAGGACATTACTTGCCTATATCAACTTCAAGCTTGAATATGTTACACCATGCTGTAAATTAATTACTATTACTATTAATTACTATTACAAATTATTCAAAATTTGATAAACATAAAAATGAAACCATAAAAATCAAATAAAGTTTTTGACAAAGAAATTTTGAAAAATTGTAATATAATAATTTATTATAAAACCACCTAGAAATAAACAGAATTACCTTTTTAAAAGCTTTTTTCAAGTTTCAGAACTGACTTCACAATTGGAGATTTGCTTTTTTTAAAACAAACACAGTGTATGATAAAGGCTAACATCAACAATAATGATGTCGCTTGACTGACTGCTGCTTAAAATGATAATGATCGCTTTTTTTTCTGGTCGCTCAGTCGGTAAATTTTTGAATTGAAGTCAAGAAATATAAAAAATATCAAAAAATAAAATTTGAATGGCTTTCGAAAAGCATATATATAAGTATACGTATGTATTTACCTAAGTTAAACAAATCAGAAATTTTTTAAGGCTTCACCGTTTGTTAGTATAGGTTAGAATAATGTCAGAAAAGCAACTGATCATGGTCACTTTAAAAATTGAATTCGAAACACATGAAAATATCTAAAAAACAAAAGTTCAACGGGTTTTCGTCAAGTATATCAATTAAATCTAAAAACCCTGACAAAATAGATACCGACGGACGACCGATTTATTATGACAGTTTAAGTCTATACGTTTAGTTACGTGGGAACATATAAGAAAATATAAAATGTTGTATAGACCGACCGAAAGACCAATTATGACAAACTGCTACAAGATATATTTTACCAAAAGTATAGAATAAAGAACAAATTCAAACTCTATGAAGTTCAAATTGAAAAACATAAAAAATAGCAAAAAATAACCAGCCCATGTCTCTAGCTGTGCTATGCATATCTAGAAAGCTGTATATATAAGTTATGTTATACAAAGCACTATCGCGTACTATAATAATTCACTTAGTAAACTATATTAAATGAAAGGAACTACCTTTTTAAAAGCCTTTTTTCTTTCAAGTTTCAGTAACAATTCTTCTGTTCTTGTGGTGAAGAGGTGAAGGTAGCTCCTTCCGTTCGCCATATAAAAACATTTTTAAAGACGTTTTTGCATAGACGAGAAAAAAGTGAACTTCAGTCTTTGTTCATCGTTTAAGTTAAGGCTAACTAGACCTAACAGCCAATCAGATATCAGAAATTAGCTGTATAACCAATGAACTTTCAGAAAAAAACTTGCGTAGGTTTGGACAGTAGATGAAAAAAACAAAAAAAACGAAAAAAAACACGGACGGTTTTAAAGGAAAGGTGTATGAACACGGACGATTGTAAAGGATTCTTTCTGCTTAAGCAGAAATCCAAAAAGAACACAGGCGATCTATGCTTACGCAGAAATCCAATTAAAAGAAGATGATGCAAATAAAAGAGATAAATAATCAAGCAGAAAAATTTAATTAGTCCTGCTTTTCCGAACAAGTAAAATAACTAACTAGAAATATTAAAGAATACATTTTTATTATCTTATGGCCACTTGACACGTAAGACACGTATGGCACGTTGGTATGTCATTTAGCAGATACTAGAAATATAAAAGAATCCTTATTTATTATCTTGGTTGCACTAAACTGTGTCAGTGCATCGAATATTGCCACCAAAAATTGATCGTGATTCTTCTTTTAATTTCTCTCCATGTTGTTTTGATTTGAAAATGATAAAGAATTGTTGAAATAATACAGACCAGCTAACTTTCCACTGTCAACAAATTAATGAAAGGCGCGATTAATAAGTATTATCATAAATTCGAAATAAAAAAAGATTATTTTCTGGTCCGCATAATTCATGAGCATTAACCACGCTGAGACTTGCCCCGAGTGTTCAAACTCAAAATATGATAACTTGGGTAGTTCGGTATGCCTTTAGGTAGGTAATGTTACTTACCATCATTCCAGAAATTGAATTTTAACACTAAAAGGCCCTAATGAATTATTAATGATAGCTGCCCGGGTAAAACATTTTTACCGATTCATTTGTCGGTAAGTTGCAGTCTACCCGGACATATTAGAAAAAGAACTTGTGAATAAAACAAAAGCAAAAATATGACCATACCTCTTCTTATATGTCTATGTCTTTTACATACTGATAAAGTTACTTTAACAGCTTTTAACTAATCGAACTTTACCATATGTTCTTGACTACCTTTCTTTTTCTTGTTTCTTAGCCAACAAACGGAAATGTAAACATTTGACCCAATGCAATGGTTACCCCCTATACTAATACGCATACGGATACGGAAACCGTTGTCACATTTGTCTATTAAACGAATTTGACGTTTTTTGTTTTTTCGATTAGGACTCTTATAGTATTAATATATGAGACTAGTGTAGCGTGTAAAAACATTTTCCAGTTTTGCTCCATAAAATGATTTTACACGCTATATACTGCCATGATAAGTCTGTACAAAAAATTCTCGCGATACTGTTAAGCTTAAAAGTGACGTCACTCCGGTCTATACTCACCGATACAGTACAAGTGTCACGGCAACAATATTGTTATAAAATAAGAGGCATGATATAAATCAACACAGAAAATAGATAGATAGAAAAGACATTGTTGGGACATAATAATAAGTTAAACTGTGAAGGGAACTCATTGCATTGCATTTTTTCTATTTTTAATAACAAATCGAATGTCACAGTAAAATGGGAGAAAGTTTGTTTGCAATTTTTTTTGTATACGAAGCGAAGTAATTTCGAAGAATCGAACTCAAACGCGGGTAATAACCCATATACTAACTGTTTATTACGGGCATTACCTTCGAATATTGACTTCCGTCACGTACTGCACTCGCAAGCTCGGCCTTTGCTATGAAGTCAGTCAATATTCTCTGGTAATGCCTTCATTACCAGTTAGTATAGGGTTATTACAAAATGTTGTGTTCCTCCATGTTGAAATTAGATCATATTCAACACAAAATTATCTATAAATATTTTGATTCGATCATTTAAAGGGGCTACGACATGACTCACGTGATTGTTGTGTTTGTTAACTGTTTTTTTTATATACGGTCAGCCATAATATTATCGCATCTCTAGCCTCAAATTGATTTTTTGGCCTGCACTATTAATCCTAAGATCACGCGATTCGTGTCGTAGCCCCTTTAAAGAATGCTATTATCCCTATTTTTCAGTGCTATTTCGGCTATTTCGAGATTGCAGAAGTTGTACAGTTAAACAAAATGCAAGGCAGAGCAGTTTTTACCACCTGGCTACTAATAAAAGAGATTTAGAAACGAGATTGCGGACAATGTATTCTCCTACTAACACAAAATTAAACTTCTGTAGTATAAGATAATAACTTCCAATTTTTCTATTTAACTAAAGCAAACAAAAACAATCATACCTTTTGACGTTTCTATCTTTCAAACTAATTTTTTATTCTGGTATGAATTTTAGAAATATTCAGAACCCAAAACTCTATTTGTGCATCATGATATAAAAACCATGGTTTTCACTCTCTTCTTGCATTACATTTATCTATACTATTCAATTTTCTAATCTTAAAAAAAAGATATCATTCAAACACTATCAAAACGATATAATAATGATCTTACTACCTTCGTTTCTATAAATGCGAACCATAATAATAAAATTCCACACACTACAATGAAATACCGAATAAACGGCTAGCTACACATTTCGGCATAGTAGTCGATACTAACTGATACGAAAAAGCTACGTTCAAACACATTAAAAAAATAGACATCGGTAGAAAATGACGAACTGATAACACGAACACATAACAGGTCTTCATCGACTACCTCGTCGGATAGAAAAGTTACTGATACCTATCAATGTTATTCTTTATTACTGAACTTAAACTGTTGAATAAAAAAATAAAAACAAAAACAAAAATTTTACACACAGCGTGTTCATTTCTCTTTTAAACAAATGAATGTTTAGAAAATTTGATGAACTTTCGAACGAAAAAACATTGCATTGCATTTTCCTCCAGGCGTCCTTATGATGTCTTCCTTAAGATACAACACTCCACAAAGTAATAAGACCCGTAAGATGGAGCTAGAGATTCCCCCTATACTAATACGGAAAAAAACATAAACAGATATCATCCATTGACGAACTTCCCGATAAAATTTTCCTTACTTATTTTTCTTTCAAAGTTAGGTAAGAAAAAAGCAAGATTTAGTATTAGTGTATAAGACTAGTATTGCGTGTAAAAATATTTTACAGGTTAATTTTTCCTATGAGTTGACCCCTCCAACACCCGCGTTCTTCCTCTTATATATGGGGTGACAAAAAAAAATATCACAAGCCAAAAGAATAGGTACCAGAACAAATGTATGGGATCGCCTATGTACGACTAACCGTTATGGAGATATCGATGATCAAAGATCCTTATGACGTCACACCCGTCCCCAAGAAGTTTTAGACACAAATTTTACGACACCCCACCGCCAATATCGCACGCCCAAAGTGACGTCAGCTATTCCCATTGGTAATCCGGATATTTGACCTTGAAAATCGCGTTCTATTTAGGGTGCAATGCAATGTGCCCACTGGCGTCTCGCGCCCCCTATAATACTAATCGCCATTAAAGTCACGACTCAGTTACGCACGATCTAAACTTTTAATTATAACAGTCCATACAAACATTTTGTTCCCAGTCCTTTTATTCACGCTGACCAAACTAAAAAGTGGATGCACACCTCGCTATTAATATATAGACTAGCGTCGCTCGCCGCCCATCAGTATTAGGTTCCACAAGACATTTTGGGCAACTCTGAATTTATTTGTAAAAATTTATTCAGCTAACATTTCAAGTATTAGTTTATTATATTCCTATTTTTGATTCCATTCACACATAAGTAAAAAATCAACAAAGCTTTAACCAGGTTCAATTTTTTACTGGTTCCACGTATATAAGTGATCTAAAATTTAAAAACACAACCTAACAATTTATATGCCATTCCAACTATCAAATGAAACCGTAAAATTGTTTTTACCCGTGATCCCATTAAAAAGCTTAATTCCCTTAAATAAAATTAATCGTAAAAAGAGATCTTACCTACTCAGGACATATAACAGAAGTTCCACTGATCTGTCAATTATACAACGTACCCACTACTCAGGTTATAAATAGAAGTTCATTCTGTTCATAATTCTCCAATTTCGTATACCATGATATATAACCATATTAACATATTCCTTTTCATTGTTATTTTTTATTTACTAAATCCAATTTTCTTATCTAAAAAAAGAAAGATATCATATAGAAAAGAAACACGACAACAGCAAAAATGTTCCTGAATGTAAAATAAAATAATGTCTTTTGCCCTGATTTTTACATCGATCGTTAACCAAGTTAATTTGGATGTCAAGCAGCACCATGCTATGTAGCTGACTGTAATACTGACAACTCTCTTAAAACTTGTTGTTAAATACACACAGCACAGAATGCAAAGCAGTGCAATGTGCTGGTGGTGGGTTCCCCCCCCCTTTACCCCCAAAACAAAACAAAACAAAACAAAAAAACTGCAATACCCAAGGAAAAATAGCCAAGAAATATAGCTACAGAGACATAGACATTTTGTATATATGGTCAGTTTAAACATATAAGTATGAGTCAGGCATTTTAATATTATTATAATATGGAGGGTTGGTGATGGTGTTGTGTGTGGAGGGGAGCTCACAACCACTCATTAATTCCACACCATTTCGCTTCACGAAATATCTGTGGACAGACAGACAAACAGACAAACAAAGAGTCGGATATTAATATATAGGACTAGTATCCCTGGTAAAAACAGTTTACGGTTCATTCTCAAGGATCATGATAAGAAATATAAGAATACAACCTAAAAATGTTTTAATTATATATATTTTCCAACTATTGAGTGAAACCGTAAAATTATGCCTCTGCTCAGGATACCTGAATCAATTAAAATGTGAATCGTGAAAAAACGTTATACCTTCTCAGTATACACAACTAAAGGATCATTCTTCTATGAATTCATTAAATGCTTTATCCCAATTGCTTGTACCGGATTATGTAAAACCATGATGGGCACATTCAATATTCTTCTTCATAATTTTTATTTACACTAAATTTTTAATCTAAAAAGAAAGAAATCGTATAGAAAAGAAGCAAGAAAAAAATGCATTCAGAATGTAAAATAGCACTAAATAACCAAGCTTATCTTGGCTTAAATTCATACTGCGGATTTCAATACGACAAACGTAAAGCCAGTAAAAAGGTTTTTTAGGCTCCCCTAAAATGCACATCATGCAGCAAAACAGCAACTTGGAAAGAAATCACACATTGCACACTCCCTCCCCTCCCACCACTACAGAATGTATGAAACAAACAACAATCAAATACAACAAACAGTACTAAATTAATAAATATATGATATAGATACAGGAATGACTTAGAGAACCATCATAGAATAGGTAGATGTGATCAATGTAAAGATTAGAATGTAAAGACATTCAGTATGGTCTGTAGTGGTCTCCCTCCTCCTAACTTCCTTTCCCACTAACAAAACAAACAACATATATATACTAACAAAACCCCTGGTGTGTGTTAAGTACAGTATAAAGACCTATTATTCCGGCTGGCGGTGTGGGGTGTAGGGAGAGGGGTGTTGTATATTCAATCATCGTCATTGGGGGAGAGTTTGACTTTCTTGAAAACAGCCACAAATATTCGCTTAAAAAATAACAACAACAATAACACAGCAGCAATAATATCTCAGCGTAAAACAACACTCTTTACTGCTTCACAGAAAAAAAACCTCCGCAAAACTAATTTAGCTCTTTAACAACATGTTGATAATGTTTTCCACATGGTCGAAATGAAACCAATCGCAACGACGCAACCATTTTTAATCACTGTAAAAAAAATGTAATGCCACTTCGTTAACAATCCTCCAATTCAATTTTTATAGTTCCACTACACGTTACTACCAAAAACAGAGACAAAATATTCGTGTTTTCATTCAATCTCTTTACAAAACGATCAGTTCTACCAAAAAGAAAGAAATTGCAACCATTTTTAATAAGATGTACTTCACTTTTTCCAGTAGCTACGCGTTTCTAAACAATATTATACTTTTTTCTTCCACTCGTTAATGCAATCGTTTTAAAAACCATTAAAATACCGTCTTCTTCATATTGAACCATTCATTAAAAACACACAGCGTTTCGATCTGTTTGTTTACATTTTTAAAACTCTCGTTTCTTTTCTGCATCGTGTAAAAGGGTAGATAAACTTACTAATACTTTCTCAGTAACAATGTTATTTTTCCCTTTTGTACTTTAACTTATCGTTGATATAAAAAAACCCAAAAAACAAACAAACAAACAAACATCATCTTCATCCCTTTACTTTTATATTTTCAAGAAATATGAACGTTGCAAAAAATACATTGCATTGCATTCTCCACCGGGGAGACTTTCATTGTCTTTAACGCGCAACAATCCATGACATAAAAAAACACCTAAGAAGAACTTCGACATCCCCAGTACTGGGCGCAGATTCCCGGTTCGGAGAAAAACCGTTGTCACATTCTGATGCCGTTACAAAACCGTTTTTTTCTATTTTTGTTTTAATTGAGTAAATAAGACCACTTACCGTGCACAACGCGTAGTATAGCGCGATGATGTTTTCCACCCAAATATCACTTTGACATGATTACATATTAGTGTGTATTTTCTAATATCAGGTGGAGCCGGTTCCTGAACCAGATGAACCGCAGCAGATAACTGTCGAAACACCTGAAGTTACTTCTCCGAATGTGTAAACCGTTTGTCCTGTCATGGAAATTCTGGAATTCACAGGAATCGAATTTGTTAATTGGTTGTTAAAATGCTAAAGTTTTCAACGATAAGTATTTCAACCATGGCCTTGATGTGCATGAACACGAAATAACTATGTGAACTTGAACACTGATTTTTGTTTGTTTTGGAATCCTTGGATTTGTTGGTTGTTATAAAAGACGTGACCAATACGAATTAACCAATCAAAAACCTCAAACCCGATCCAAATTAAGCCATGGCCATTCTATTGTATGGGCATCTATTTATTATTGTGTCTTTACACGTAGCCGTTATTTTTTCCCTATTTAGAGGGAGTAAAATTTGACGCTATATTGAAAGTTTTTATTATTATTGTTGTCATAATTATTAGGTCAATGTTTTTACAGGATATACACAACCAGTAGGCAGACATTATATACAATATTAGTTACTAAAGTATTCTAGTAATCGTAGTATTAACATTTGTAAATAAATAACTAAACGTCGAAATATAATAATACTGAAATGTTTTTCCCCAACGTATTATAGCTTCATTCATTTGTCTTTTTCAGAGCTGATTACCTTACCCCGGAGATGCGTAATTCGTTGCATCCAAAAAGACACAACGAAATAAAGGGATAATCCACAAAAATTACTTTTACAACGAAACGAAATAAATGTTTTTTCCAGCAAACCCGATAGCTGGTAAATATTTTCCCGACGTTTCTGGGAACGAGGTTGAGCATGCGCGGATGCATGCCCATAAAATGGGCGTTGTGGATATTATTTATTCTCTCGGATCTCTCAACATACAGTGTCATAAGTTTTTTAAATGTGTTAATAATTTTCTTTCTTTAACATGACTGATTCATCTGCATTATTAGAAGAGTTAACAGTAAGAATTAACCAGATTGTGAGAGATTCTATTTCCGTTATTAAAGAAGATATCGTAAGAGAAGTAACCGCCGCTGGGAAGAGATCATTGACTGAAGAATCGCAAAGTATCGCAAAAAAGGTGAAAGCTGCTGAAATCCCTACCTTCAAACGTGCGTACAATAAACAGCAATACGAACACAACAATAAGGTTGAACAGGTTTTATTTGATGCTGAACTTGCGTTAGAGAATGGGGATGAAGAAAAAGTGAAGGAAAAGTTGGAGGAAGGTAAGACCTTAATTGCGAACAGGCAAAAATTGATTAAGATAGCGGATAGGGAGGATGATGGTTTGGAAGTTGTGAGATGCTATACTTCTGATACCCTTGCTGATAACTCTGAAGACGAGAAACGCATTAATAGGTCTAGGCGTCAAGCAGCAGCTAACAAGAAGAAAAATTCTGAAAATAGAAGAAAACGTCTAAATAAGGACATTCGTTCTAATGAAAATTTGTTTACCAGACGAGAATCTTTTGATGTTACTCCGGTCCAAAGGTTTAAAGCAAGAAGTGAATTTTTAAATTTTAGATCCTCTTGTTTCTTATGTGGAGAGAGAGGACATTTTGTTGCCTCCTGCCCAAGAAACAAACCACGGAATTCTGGACAGTAGAGATTATGAATACGAAACCTCAGAAAATGTATATTCTATTGTGGGAAGGTTGAGAAAACACGTATCTTTTTGGGAAAACACCCTTGCTGCTTCGTCCTTTGTTTTGAACGTGATCAAGTTTGGATATTTTTTACCTTTTTTGAAAACCCCTCCGCCGTTTTACGCTAAAAATAATCGATCTAGTTTGAAGCACACTAAATTTGTTGAAGAAGCTATCCACACATTGCTCACAAAAGGTTGTATCAAAGAAGTAAATTCCAGACCTTATTGCTGTAATACTTTGACCGTTGCAGAGCATCCTAAATTAAGGCTCGTCATCGATTTAAGACACGTGAACAAGTATATAAAGATTAATAAGTTTCGCTACGAGGATTTATCAGTATTAGCCGAAATGTTTGATCAAGGCGACTATTATACCAAGTTTGATCTTTCTTCCGGTTATCCGTCATGTTGATATCCACCCAGAGCATTGGAAATACTTAGGATTTTGTTGGGAGTTTCCAAATGGTAAAATTCGTTATTTTATTTTTATCGTACTTCCGTTTGGCCTTGCATCTGCCTGTTACGTATTTACCAAAATAGTACGTCCACTCGTCAGACGATGGAGGTCGTTGGGCATCCGTAGTATCGTTTATATTGACGACGGCATAAATGCTAATAGCACTTTTACGGAATGTCTCAATTCATCGAAAATCGTTTTTAAAGATTTGTGTAGTTCAGGCTTTGTCATCAACGTTGTTAAAAGCGATTTTACACCAAAGCAAGTTGGAGAGTGGTTAGGGGTTATCGTCGATACATCTGCTATGACCTTCACCGTTCCTAAAAGAAAAATCATCAAATTAAAAGAGAACATTTCCACAATTTTGGGTCAGTCTTTTACAACTGCAAAACAACTTTCAAAGATCGCCGGTCAACTTGCGTCTATGCATCGTGCTATAGGACCATTGGCTTTTCACAAGAAATTTGTATCGAGCAATAGAATCAAGAAGGAGTTGGTTTCATCTTCTTATACTAATACGCAATCTTGCTTTTTTCTTACCTAACTTTGAAAGAAAGAACGTTAGGGAAATTTTCTCGGGAAGTTCGTCGATATTTGTTTATGTTTTTTCGGTATTAGAATAAGGCACTCCGGCTTAGTGCTTATAATTGTTTTATGATATAAAATACGTTAGGGAAGACATGATATAGCATCTCAGGCGGAGACTTCGAATTACAATCGAACGTAGCAGCTATTGACAACGAATGAAAAATAGTCGTTTGAAAAAAAAAGAAGCGTTTGTTTACATTTTTTAAACCGAAGTATTAATAAGAAACATGCATAGAAAAACAATTTTTTTTACGAAGAATAGTTTTACATATCTACGACTTATATGTAATGTTGAAGGTTAAGACGTATCAAACGGCATTTTATCCAGTTTCGGTTTGTTTTCTTAGATTTCCAAATAAAAGAAAGAAAATTTAGTGTTGAGCATGGTATTTTTTAGTACAATGATAGAAAGAAGAAAGTCAAGAAGTTAGTTTTGTGATGGACAGTGTAGTGTGTGAGTGAGATATTTCACAATTTGTGAATATTTTTATCTGAGATTTAGTATTGATAATTATAAATCTGTTCACCACAAAGTCTGAAAGTATTTTTGGTTGACTATAAAGTTAGAAAGTGGAAAGAATTAAGAATTGGTTAGGATTTATTTTAGAAAAGATTATCAAATGCTTAGTATGGCGGGTAAAATATTTATGAATCGATGAAAGATTTTAAGCAGCGTTTTGGACTGCGTTTTTGTATTACATAGAGTTATTATAAAACGATTAGCATAGCGTGTAAATACATTTTATAGAGAAAGATGTAAAAAATTTTTACACGGTATACTAGTCTATATACTAATAGCGACTGTGCATAACAAATTTAGTTCGGTCAGTGTGAATAAAAGGACTGGGAACGAAATGTTCGTATGGACTGTGATATAATGACATTTTAGATCGTGCGTAACTGAGTTGTCGAGATATAGACGATATTAATATTATAGGAGTAGCGCAACGTCAGTGGGCACATTGCATTGCACCCTAAATAGAACGCGATATTTAAGGGCAAATATCTCGAGAACCAATGAGAATAACTGACGTCACCTTGGGTGCGCGATATTGGCGGTGGGGTGTCGAAAAATTTGGGTCTAAAACTTTTTGGGGACGGATGTGACGTCATTAGGATCTTTGATCGTCGATATCTCCGTAACGGCAAGTCGTACACAGACGATCCCATACATTTTCTTTATCAGCTTTTCGAGCTTTACAACTCAGTGGTACCTATTCTTTTGGATTGTGTGATTTTATTTTTCGTCATATACTATATAATGAAAGAGGAAGAGCACGGGATGGTGGTAACTCATGGGGAAAGTGAACATGTAAAATGTTTTTACCCGGGATACTATCATCTTATACTAATACGCAATCTTGCTTTTTTCTTACCTAACTTTGAAAGAAAGAACTTTCGGAAAATTTTCTCGGGAAGTTCGTCAATGGATATTTGTTTATGTTTTTTCCGTATTAGTATAAGGCACTCCGGTTTAGTGCTTATAATTGTTTTATGATATGAAATACGTTAGGGAAGACATGATATAGCATCTCAGGCGGAGACTTCGAATTACAATCGAACGTAGCAGCTATTGACAACGAATGATAAATAGTCGTTTGAAGAAAAAAGGAGCGTTTGTTTACATTTTTTAAGACAAAGTAATAATAAGAAACATGCATAAAAAAAACAAGTTTTTATTACGAAGAATAGTTTTTACACATTTACGACTTATGTTGTGTAATGTTGAAGGTTGAAGACGTATCAAACGGCATTTTATCCTATCTCGGTTTGTTTTTTTAGATTTCCAAAGAAAAAAAAGAAAATTTAGTAAAAACTGTGTTGAGCATGGTATTTTTTAGTATGTTAGAAAGAAGAAAGTCAAGAAGGAATAAAAGATTAGAGATTTGATTAATCTGTTGGTTTTGGCCGTGAGTAAAATTAGTTAATACCGATGGCGTTTTTCTAATTGGAGATCTCTCTGTTCCTGGAATTTATAAAGAAAGAACTTTGAAGAAACTTCAGCTTTGAAGAAAGAAACATTATTTGGAGGTATGGTTCTTTTTAGGATTTAGTTAATACCTTATATCGTATATATGTAAATCTGTATACACTCCAAAAGTTAATTTTGCGTGGGTAGTTTAGTGTGTGAGTGAGATATTTCATAATTTGTGAATAATTTTTCTGAGATTTAGCATTGATAATTATGAATAAGTTTACCACAAAGACTGAAAGAATTTTTGGTTGACAATAAAGTTAGAAAGTGGAAAGAATTAAGAATTGGTTAGGATTCAGAAGTCGAAAAAATACAGCCTTTTATTTAAATTTTCTTATTTTCTTAATTTTTTTTGTAGCAAGTTATTTGAGGGACTTGGAACTATGACGTCATTATCATGACGTTAAAATATATTGCCGTCTACATGTCGGTCACAATTGAATTTGTGTGCAATTTTTCGCTGGGCTTAATATATATGACATTAAACGCATAATTATTTCGTTAACTGTTGCCGTTTGGGGCCCATATTGGCTTTGAGTTATGGCTCAAATTGATTTCTTCAGTAAAACTTTACATTAAATATGATTCGACGCAAACATGTAATAATATTTTTAACAAACAAACTTCTTCCGTGTTCTGTGAATTCTATTTTTGGCGACAAATAAAGGAGAAATCAATAGTTTTACCTCATTACACCGGTTATCAATGCTTGGTAAAAATGTATGGCGGGTAAAAAATTCATGAATCGATGAAAGATTTTAGGGCGGCGTTTTAGACTGCGTTTTTGTATTTCATAGAGTTATTATCAAATGGTTAGTATAGCGTGTAAAAACATCTTATTGGGAAAGATGTAAAAATTTTTTACACGGTATACTAGTCTATATACTAATAGCGACTGTGCATAACAAATTTAGTTCGGTCAGTGTGAATAAAAGGACTGGGAACGAAATGTTCTTATGGAAAATGTTATGATTGAATTTTAGATCGTGCGTAACTGAGTTGTCGAGATATAAGCGATATTAGTATTATAGGAGTAGCGCGACGTCAGTGGGCACATTACATTGCACCCTAAATAGAACGCGATATTTAAGGGCAACTATCTCGACAACCAATGAGAATAACTGACGTCACCTTGGGTGCGCGATATTGGCGGTGGGGTGTGGAAAAATTTTGGTTTAAAACTTTTTGGGGACGGGTGTGACGTCATTAAAATCTTTGATCGACGATATCTCCGTAACGGTAAGTCGTACACAGGCGATCCCATACATTTTCTTGATCAGCTTTTCGAGCTCTACAACTCAGTGGTACCTATTCTTTTGGATTGTGTGATCTTACTTGTCGCCACCGCCATATTGTAAGAGAGAGTGTAAGCACGGGGGTTGGGGTCAGTAACTCATGGGGAAAGTGAACCGGTAAAATGATTTTACCCGGGATACTATCTATATACTAATAGCGACTGTGCATCCACTTTTTAGTTCGGTCAGTGTGAATAAAAGGACTGGGAACGAAATGTTCGTATGGAAAATGTTATAATTGACATTTTAGGTCGTGCGTAACTGAGTTGTCGAGATATAGGCGATATTAGTATTATAGGAGTAGCGCGACGTCAGTGGGCACATTGCATTGCACCCTAAATAGAATGCGATTTTTAGGGTTAAATATCTCGAGAACCAATGGGAATAACTGACGTCACCTTGGGTGCGCGATATTGGCGATGGCGTGTCGAAAAAATTGGGTCTAAAACTTTTTGGGGACTGGTGTGACGTCGTCAAAATCTTTGATCATCGATGTCTCCGTAACGGTAAGTCGTACACAGGCGATCCCATACATTTTCTTGATCAGGTTTTTGAGCTGTACAACTCAGTGGTACCTATTCTTTTGGATTGTGTGATTTTATTTTTCGTCACCGCCATATTGAGAGGAAAATCACGGGTGTTGGGGTCAGTAACTCGAGGGGAAAGTGAACTGGTAAAATGTTTTTACCCGGGATACTAGTCTATATACTAATAGCGACTGTGCATAACAAATTTAGTTCGGTCAGTGTGAATAAAAGGACTGGGAACGAAATGTTCGTATGGAAAATGTAATAATGGACATTTTAGATGGTGCGTAACTGAGTTGTCGAGATATAGGCGATATTAGTATTATAGGAGTAGCGCAACGTCAGTGGGCACATTGCATTGCACCCTAAATAGAACGCGATTTTCAGGGGCAAATATCTCGAGAACCAATGGGAATAACTGACGTCGCTTTGGGCGCGCGATATTGGCGATGGGGTGTCGAAAAATTTGGGTCTAAAACTTTTTGGGGACGGGTGTGACGTCATTAGGATCTTTGATCATCGATATCTCCGTAACGGTAAGTCGTACATAGGCGATCCCATACATTTTCTTGATCAGGTTTTCGAGCTCTACAAGATAGTGATACCTATTTTTTTGGATTGTGTGATTTTATTTTTCGTCATCCCTATATTGAAAGGAAAATCACGGGATGGGGTAACTCTTGGGGAAAGTGAACAGGTAAAATGTTTTTACCCGGGATACTAGTCTTCTTATACTAATACGCAATCTTGCTTTTTTCTTACCTAACTTTGAAAGAAAGAACTTTCGGAAAATTTTCTCGGGAAGTTCGTCAATGGATATTTGTTTATGTTTTTTCCGTATTAGTATAAGGCACTCCGGTTTAGTGCTTATAATTGTTTTATGATATGAAATACGTTAGGGAAGACATGATATAGGATCTCAGGCGGAGACTTTGAATTACAATCGAACGTAGCAGCTATTGACAACGAATGATAAATAGTCGTTTGAAGAAAAAAGAAGCGTTTGTTTACATTTTTTTTAAGACAAAGTAATAATAAGAAACATGCATAAAAAAAACAAGTTTTTATTACGAAGAATAGTTTTTACACATTTACGACTTATGTTGTGTAATGTTGAAGGTTGAAGACGTATCAAACGGCATTTTATCCTATCTCGGTTTGTTTTTTTAGATTTCCAAAGAAAAAAAAGAAAATTTAGTAAAAACTGTGTTGAGCATGGTATTTTTTAGTATGTTAGAAAGAAGAAAGTCAAGAAGGAATAAAAGATTAGAGATTTAATTAATCTGTTGGTTTCGGCCGTGAGTAAAATTAGTTAATACCGATGGCGTTTTTCTAATTGGAGATCTCTCTGTTCCTGGAATTTATAAAGAAAGAACTTTGAAGAAACTTCAGCTTTGAAGAAAGAAACATTATTTGGAGGTATGATTCTTTTTAGGATTTAGTTAATACCTTATATCGTATATATGTAAATCTATATACACTCCAAAAGTTAATTTTGCGTGGGTAGTTTAGTGTGTGAGTGAGATATTTCACAATTTGTGAATAATTTTTCTGAGGATTAGCATTGATAATTATGAATATGTTTACCACAAAGACTGAAAGAATTTTTGGTTGACAATAAAGTTAGAAAGTGGAAAGAATTAAGAATTGGTTAGGATTCAGAAGTCGAAAAAATACAGCCTTTTATTTAAATTTTCTTATTTTCTTAATTTTTTTTGTAGCAAGTTATTTGAGGGACTTGGAACTATGACGTCATTATCATGACGTTAAAATATATTGCCGACTACATGTCGGTCACAATTGAATTTGTGTGCAATTTTTCGCTGGGCTTAATATATATGACATTAAACGCATAATTATTTCGTTAACTGTTGCCGTTTGGGGTCCATATTGGCTTTGAGTTATGGCTCAAATTGATTTCTTCAGTAAAACTTTACATTAAATATGATTCGACGTAAACATGTAATAACATTTTTAACAAACAAACTTCTTCCGTGTTCTGTGAATTCTATTTTTGGCGACAAATAAAGGAGAAATCAATAGTTTTACCTCAATACACCGGTTATCAATGCTTGGTAAAAATGTATGGCGGGTAAAAAATTCATGAATCGATGAAAGATTTTAGGGCGGCGTTTTGGACTGCGTTTTTGTATTTCATAGAGTTATTATCAAATGGTTAGTATAGCGTGTAAAAACATCTTATTGGGAAAGATGTAAAAAATTTTTACACGGTATACTAGTCCTTTAATATTAGACGTTGCTTCCAAAGATGAGCTAAATTTTTGGTACATTAACATTGATTCGTACAATGGCTACACATACAAACCCAGGCCTGTGACAGGAAAAATTGTTTTTACTGATGCTAGTAGTACCGGCTACGGTGGTTTTATTTTTGAAAGGTTAAGTCAAAAACTTTGTGCAGGAAAATTTTCTTTAACCGATCAAACAACAAGTTCTACACTCAGGGAGCTTCTAGCAGTTAAATATGTCTTATCTAGTTTTCGTCACCAACTTACCTCCGAGTCTGTTAATATTCATTTGGATAGTCTTAACGCGACACGTATTCTTTCCGTTGGTAGCTGTAAAAAGTATTTACATGATGTGGCTGTCGATATATTCAAATTTTGCTTACAGCATGATATCAAATTAATTCTAAAGTGGATTCCCAGAGAAGAAAACGTAATTGCTGATAATTTAAGTAAATGCACTGATTCTGACAATTGGGGAATTGATTACACGACTTTTAACACGCTTGATAGATTATATGGCCCTTTCACGGTCGATAGATTTGCTGACGACAAGAATAGAAAAGTAGAAGTATTCAATTCGAAATTTTATTGTTCTGGCACTTCAGGAGTTGACGCTTTTACTTTAGATTGGCGTAATGAAAACAATTGGATTTGTCCTCCAGTTAACCTAATCGGTTCTGTCTTTAGGCACATGCGCCTTTGTAGATGCAGTGGTACAGTTTTAGTCCCTTTGTGGAAATCCGCTTATTTTTGGCCACTGATTTATCCAGACGGCGTACATCTGGCTTCATTTGTGAAGCATTTCACTGTTGTTAGTCCTTTTTACATTGCATTTTCTGAGAACACTGTATTCTCTGGGTACACCAATTTTAACGCCATAGCATTATTTGTATCTTTTTCTTAATAGATAAGAATTCTGACTAATCTGTCTCCTTTGTCAATTAACCATGTTTACTATCAATTACTTAAATAGGACAGACTTTTGGAACCAGATATTCCATTCCTGGATTCCAGGATTTACAGTGTAGGTTTGTATTTCCTAGACGGGAGGCTTCACAGCCACAAGATTTGTATTCACTAGCTGGGAGGCTTCACAGCCACCAGATTTGTATTCCCTAGACGGGAGGCTTTACAGCCAAGATTGGTATTCCCTAGACGGGAGGCTTTACAGCCAAGATTTGTATTCCCTAGACGGGAGGCTTTACAGCCAAGATTTGTATTCCCTAGACGGGAGGCTTTACAGCCCAGGTTTGTATTCTCTAGATAGGAGGCTTAACAGCATGGAGTTGCAGTGCATTAAAGTTAATTAATTACAGTTTTGTAAAATCGATTCTGGAAGTATTCCTTTTTTCAGGGCGTCGGAACATAGGGATATGGACGGAAACACAGAATCTTCATAATCAAGATTTGATTTCTTTGTCAACTTCATTGCCTAGATTAATTGAATCTGGCTTAGCATCTTCTACGAATTCCAAATACTTCAACGGTTGGAACCGATGGTGTAATTGGTGCAAAGACAAACAAGAAGTCGCCCAACTTCCAGCAAATCCATTCCATGTTGCTTTATTCTTAAATTACGTTTTAACAACTTATAAGACCAAAGGTGCTTTAACCTCGAGTTTCTACGGAATTCGTTGGGGCCACAACATCTCAGGCCTGATTTCGCCTACCGATAATCCATTTGTTAAACTTGCTTTTGAAGGTGCTTTAAGACTCGCATCTTCTGCATTAAAGCACCCAAAGGAACCGATTTCACCCGAACTACTTAAAACATTTTTTCATAAATTTAATTGTTTTCCAGTGAACCTTTACGATTTCAGATTCCTGGTAATGTGTTTTCTTGGTTTTGCTGGATTTTTTAGGATTCAAGAACTCCTTTCTGTTCAATTAAAACATGCAGTTTTTACCGATACTCACATCGAGGTAACATTAGAAAAGTCGAAATGTGATCAACATAGAGAAGGCAATACTGTTTTTATTTCAAGATTGGAATCCGATTATTGCCCGGTCAAGTTGCTCGAAAAATTTCTTTTCTTGTGCAATGTTGATAAATTTTCTGACAAAATTTTTTACTTGATTCCTAGATTATTTAGTTCCAGAAATGGACATGTTGCATCTAAAAGCCAAGGTATAAGTTACTATAGAGCACGCGAGATCTTTATCGAGAAATTAAAAGTGTTTGATCTAGATTACAAAGACTTTGGTTTACACAGTTTGAGATCTGGTGGCGCAACAGCTGCCTCAGCCAACTACATTGGTGACAGATTGATATCGAAGCACGGAAGGTGGAGTACAGAGAAAAGCAAAAATGGATACATAAAAGATTCCATTAAAGAAAGGTTAAGCATCTCAAAGTCTTTAGGGTTGTAATGTACTTTGAGTAAACTGTAATACATAGGCTGCATCTCTACAATCTTTTTCTCTCTCTCGGATTACATGTTGCGAATCCAAATACCAAATCATACCGTGAAATGTTGTTGTTTTCTATCTCATGTAATGTGTGTAAGCAAGAGGGAAGATTAGTCGGGAAATGTTTTTTCCAGCAAACCCGATAGCTGGTAAATATTTTCCCGGCGTTTCTGGGAACGAGGTTGAGCATGCGCGGATGCATGCCCATAAAATGGGCGTTGTGGATATTTTTTATTCTCTCGGATCTCTCAATATACACAGTGTCATAAGTTTTTTAAATGTGTTAATAATTTTCTTCCTTTCTTTTTGCACCTTCATCGACGAGCAATGGAATCCACAGTGATGGAGGCATGAAGACCAACTCCTGCCATTTGATTTGCTGGTATCAAACAACGTGTCGCAGAAATGGTTTCATTCAAATCCATTTGCTTTTCTTTTACTTGATAGATTGTAGATAATAAGACCCTTATACTTCGAGGGTACCCGTGACTGACGCATTTGGTTCGAAGACAACGTTTCCTCCTTCTAGGGGGTTTTTCGCTGCCGGCTTAGTCACTCAATAAATGTATATATACACGTACGGTATCTTATGGGACATAATTTACTCACACTGTGTACATGTTGCGAATCCAAATACCAAATCATACCGTGAAATGTTGTTGTTTTCTATTTCATGTAATGTGTGTAAGCAAGAGGGAAGATTAGTCGGGAAAGTGATAACCCTCACTGAAAATATTTCATAAAAACGATAAGCAGATAGCACAAAAACAACCGTACTTGTTGCGACACTGTGTGTCGCAAACGCCATTATATCTTGGAAAATCGCCACAATATTATTTCGTTTTTAATAATAATACAATACTTCGTTTCTTTTCTTCATTCACCCGCTCGTGAATCAATCTTTACGAAGAAAACGAACGTTAACGTCTAAATCGCCAAAATTAAATCCCGCGAAATGTAAGGTTTTTAACTCACCATTTTTTGGGAGTCTCCTTTATTCTGGAAAGACGACGGATATACAAAGTTTCAACAAAATAGAACACAACTATTCTAAGCAACAACAAACAAAATGAGATATCAGTTCTAATGAGTGTTGAACTGTCCAGATCTGCAAATGGATCTTCCATATCGAGTTTGAGATTGATAGCTTCGTTTATTCTAGCCTCTTCAATGCCATTCCGAATTCTCTCTGGGTCATTTCTAAGATGGTCGTAGAGGCCAATCAACCAACTAGCGTGAAAAGGCTTCAGAATAGACAATTTCAATGGCACCTCAATATTGAAAACAGCGCTTCCTTCATGTAACTGTTTGGTGATTTTTCCGGCATATCATGTCTCAAACTTTTGTTTCAGAAATGCTTTTGCTGGACCGTTCACAGTTAAATCTAATGGTTGGAAATGGTTTGTCAGGTTTGCAGGGACCAAAACGAAGACACAATCATGACTTTCCATTAGATTTAAAACAGTGTTGTTTGAGTTGTTTGAGCCTGGAAAACGTCAAAAATTAAGGGCTTTTTGGGTGTCAGGCAGATCTAATTCCTTCTTCTTTGCTTCGAGGTAGGGCTTGATGATACGTTGAAAGTCTTGAATTGCTTTTCTTTCGTTGCTCCAGTGATTCGGTGTACAAGTGATATCAAAGCCCTCTGGAAAATCTACCCCCTTTGGCAAGCAACGTTTAGTTGTACCTTTGTATATGAGCTGCAATGGTAAGGAGACACCGCTTTTTGTAACTGTAAATGTTCTAGTGATTTGTTTCTTTTTACCTTTACCAACTATTGGCACACTTTTAGCCCCTTTCTCGTGAAGGGTCTTGTTTGAACAGCAGCCGTAGGGTAGCGGTATCATCTGCAATTCTTTTATCTGACGCTGAAAACGAAGCTTCGTTTCAAGCAAGATTTCAGGGGCTACCGGTAGGTGCGATGTTGTTGCCATTCTTCTACTCATTTTTCGCCCCAAAGTTTCCATATTGTACAAAATCTTACGTGCCCAGTCACTTGAAAGGGTCAAATAACCACCATACTCAGCAAGGAGGCTTCAATCATTTGCCATTACTATACCTTTTGCAACAGCGTTCCCGACGGCAGAAGAAACTGGTGCTCCTTTGAGACGTAAAGCATCGACGGTATCAATCGTTTTTTCCATGGGTTCTTCAGGCAAAATACTTGGTCTACTTGTTTTCTGTTTCTTGAAAAACATTACTTCTTCATCCCTTCCATTTTTCACTTGGCGGTAAGCTTTAGGAAAGTCTGAAACCAATGGACGTGTCAGTCCGGGATATTTCGTTGCCAAATGGGTGAGAGTCGCTTTGTTACCATGGGTAACAGCATATTTTCCAATTTCAGCGCGCTCGGCAGGTTTCCAAATTCTGTATTTCCCTTGTCTCTTGACAACGGCTTTCTTAAAACCTTTCGAGATTTCTTCATTTTCTCTTGCTGTATGATTCTCGTTTGCTAATGATGAACTCGACGACGTAGGTTGGAAATATTTCAGGAGCGACATGATTCTACGAAGCAAACAAACTATGATTTGATTTGATATGATTTTTTAAAATTTTCTCACCTCAGATGGTGAAAGACAGTGTAGAAACCAGGTCGTCGGGACGTTTGAAGGTTTTTTCCAATTTTACCATGCCATACATTTCAATTTTTCTTCATTCTGCTAATCTGCGAGGTGACAAGAAGATGGATATTTCGTTCAAATGACAGTTAGTTAGTAGGGGATGGCATGTGTATGGTAAGACATCGTGGCCAAATCCTAAACAAGGAAAAGTACTGTTTGCAGAGATAGAAAAAGATAAAACTGCATTGATGCATGATCCTTTTTCCGTCGCATGGAAAATAAAGTCTAAAGCAAAGCTAATACCTGATGTTGCAGGCCATGAGCGATGACGTTCTTGTTAAGGCGTGGCAGAAGGCTCCGTGCTATGTTTATTGATAAAAAATACCGAAGATCTCCGATCCCGAAAGGTGGTTTGGAAATTTCGCTCTGCGCAACATTTTTGATGTCAGAAGAGCCGAAAAAGTACATTGAAAGGGTGAAAGAAATTTACACAAGCAATTACGACTACGATTTCCAAAGTCCAGATAATTACGACGTGTTGGCTGGTGAAGAGGCCAGATAATTACGACGTGTTGGCTGGTGAAGAGGGCGATTTTACCGTGGAGCAGATAGAATAAGAGAAGGAAGATCATTTAATTGGCGACGAGTCGGATGATGACGTCATTTGCATAGACTCAAGTTTTCTTGTTTTTTATTGTAGACCTTTGTTTTAAAGAAATCTTACGAACGAACGTGAAGCAAGTGTGAACAAACGACGATTTTGTTTTAGAAAATAAAGAATTCACTGTTTTTTTTCATAAGCTGCCGCCCTGTCGGTGGTATTGCATAAGAAAGCTGTTCCGCGTTTTTTCGGTAAAATAATAAAAAACACTCAATGTTGGAATTTACTTTAGACTTCAACTTTGCCGAAAATGCGCCCTATATTGCGAAGTGTTTTCTCCTATTTTCCCAAACAAACGCAGAACAGCTTTTTTTTTCAAAAACATTGTTTAGACATGTTTTGATTCTTCTGTCATCATCAGTGTAAAATAAAAATTAAAGTTGAATCGTAAGTATATATACAAGAAATTAATTAGTAATAGCCATATGTCTATAAATGTTGAGATACAAAGGTTAAACGTGGTAAAAATTAATTAAAGAAAGTGTTATAAAATATGTAAGGTAAGTGTAAACATCATAATTACAGTAACAATAACACACGTCGGCTCATAAGAAGACAAAGACGGAGAAAAGAAGAATTAAACAAAACAGGGGAAACAGAAACCACTAGAGCAAAAAAAATATAAACAATTTTCTTTCTCATGTGTTTGTAAATACGTTATCCAAAGTGCAGAAAACCCTCGACCGACTGCTTCTGTATTCTTAATCATACAGGAACGCTTTTGAGCGCGTGCTGAGCAGCTTTGGGCTTCCTAAAGGCCATTTTCCACTAAGCGGAATTGTCCGCGCGGATATGAATTGGCGGAATTCACGCATGAGCTCTTATTGAATGATAAGCGTACGCAGAGCGGATTTCCACTAAGCGGAACTGTCCGCGCGGACAAAATGAAAATCAAAACCGAGGAGTTAGTTATACAGCGAGGATGTTTTTTATACGAAAAAAACGTATTTTACTGCTTAAAAAGAAAGTAATGATTTTAATGATGCTTAAAGATAACCAAGAAAGTATTAACATCAATTCAGTAAAAAAAGAAAAGAGATGTAATCGAAGATTCTGGGTTCGCCAAATCTACAAGGAACGAGAGGAAAAAGGGAAATATCATTTGCTAGTTAAAGAAATGAAGCTACACGAGAAAGAATATTTTTACAGGTGCTTTCGGATGTCACCATCAACCTTTGAGCTTTTACTAAGCTGGGTGGGCCCTCTTCTAACCAAAACTGCAACCAAGATGCGAGAACGTATTCATCCCAGTGAAAGATTATGTGTTACATTGATGTAACAATTATTTTATTCCAGTCAATGGCTATCTAAAAGTGAACAGAGAAACATACAATTTTTGCCATTCATATTATCATTATTACAGGTATGTGGTTACTGGTGATGCGTAAGTAACTATTGCAGCTAGCTATAGAATCAGTCCTTCTTCAGTCGGTCGCATAATTGCTGAAACGTGCAGTGAGATTTGGAATATTTTATTACGATCCGTTTGCATTGAAACCACACTTAATGAAACCCTACCCATCAAGTAATCTACCAGAAAACAAAAGAGTTTTCAATTATCGGCTGCCAAGAGCAAGAAGAGTCGTTAAAAATGCGTTTTGCACAGCCACTAGTAGATTTCGCGTGTTTCGTCGTCCAATATGTGCTACCGTGGAAAAGGTTAGGCTGATAACAAAAGCAGTTGTTGCACTGCATAACTTTCTGTTGTCAATTAATTCAGAGAAGGAAGGCGATAGCAATCATTATCCTAATACTTATGAAGTGGAAGATCAAAACAATCTTGATATCACAAGTTTGGCAGATATGCAAAGAATACTCGTTTTTATAAATTATTGCGCAATTGTTCTGCAATACTTGAAAACAAGGTAGTCGTTGGTTAATTCCATTATAGTTTTTCAAGTTTTATCTTGTGGAAGCGCGTTAACCAATGCAGCAAAACATTTTAGAGATAACATAAATCTCCATAACTTTTCCAACTTCTAAACCCTTATCTCCATTATAGTGGCAATTTCTCTAGCGGATGCCATCAGAAATATTTCGTATACCTTCAAAAAACTGCTATTTTACTAGCAGCAACAATAAAAAACAGCTATTTTCATAGCTACATCACATGCCATAAAGTTTTTGTTTTGTGGTCAAGAAGAAAACTTACTATTTTAAAGATGGGCAGCAAAGAACATGAACTGGAAGTAAAAGATTTCAAGGAGCTTTTTGATGATGTTTCTGTAGGTAAGTGGCATTATATGAACAAAATTTGGGAACTCAGACAAGAAGAAAAACCTTATAAAATTAATAAGTATGTTTATCTAATATACATTCATGAAAAACACAGTTACATTCTCAGCAGAGTATATTTCGTTAAGATCTTACTATGATCCTACTCCTGAAAAAGTTTGGCTTCGTAGAAAAGCTGAAAAAATGGGTGTTATCTTAGCACCATTATGGAAAGAAGGAACTTTGACATCAGTACCTGATAAATTAAAACCAGACATATCAAATCCACTTGACTTAACTGGATGGTCTAAATCATTAAATGAAATGCCAAACTTCACTGTGAAAAATATTACAAACTTTTTTGAAAAAGTAAATACAACATTTTGTAAAAATTCCAGTGCAATAAAGAAACATCATGTTCGTGGAGAGCAATTTATTGAAGAAAGCTTTCTTGATTTAACAAATATGTTTGCAAAACAGGATGAATCATTATTCTTCTTAAAATGGGTAGCTGCTGCAAGTTTAAAAAAAGCTAATAGATGGGTATTCCTGGCTATAGATAAAGAAACCAGTGATGTATGTTATTTGTATTGTCAATATCCAGCTGGTAATGTTGGAACATGCTCCCATGCTTATGCCCTAATGAAATCATTCGCTAAATTGGTTGTAGATAGACTCTCAATGATTCCTAATGTTAAAGCTTGCACTTCTAAGCCATGTGTATGGAATGTTCCACAGGCAAGAGAGAGGATGGAAAGACCAACATCAAAGGAAAAAACAGAAGATGAAAATGAAACCAAAGAGAAAAAAGGAATTGTATCATCATTGTATGAAGCACGTGCAACACCACATACTTCATTCGAAGATGTAAACTTCTTGATAGATCACACGAAACATGTATCAACAGACATTCATGCAACTAAATTAATCAATCCCAATCCTGTTAATTTTAGATCAAGTCAGTTCGGAAAAGTGCCATCAGGTTCCTTTCTGAGTTATCAGTGCCCTGTTATGCCCCCAGATTTTAATGTTTATTGTAGTTTCTTGATTTCAAACGTAACATCAGGTAGCACCATGGATGTTCCCTTATTTCCAGAATACCCTCCATTACCTTTTGAGCAAGGGGAAAATGTTATTGATGACTACTCAAAAGGCATTCATATTATCGAAATTAATAAAATACTAATTTTACAAGAACTTAAAGCTCATACTAAAGATGTTGTTTCAATTGAACATGATACAAAAAAACAAGCAGATGATCCTAACTGATTTTTGTATCGGAAGAATAGATTTACAGCATCCTTATGTAATATATTTGGGAAAAATGGACCCAAAACAGCAAGAGGTTTGAAAACTTTGACTCGTAATATTTCAGCTGGTAATAAAAAGAGGTTTAACAACATTGTAAAATTGAAAATGGCATATGGGCGTTTTTACGAACCAATAGCTATTCAACACTACGAGAGGTACATGAGACTATGTAATTTCTATGTTACTGTAGAACAGTGTGGAGTTGTTATTGACAAAGTAAGCTATGTGCTAGGTGCGACACCAGCTGGAAAGGTTATCTGTGATGGGTCCTATGGTATACTAGAAGTGAAATGCAGTGAACAATATAAAGATGTTGACCCAAAGGCAGTTTGTCACATATCACCAAACTCTTGTATTGTCCTTGATAAAGAAAGTGGTCTTATTTACATAAACAAAAATCATTCATATTATGATTAGGTGCAATTTCAATTGGCAATCACTTGCCGTACTTGGTGTGATTTTATACACATCAAAAGGACTAGTAATTTATAGGGTAGTATTTGACGAAAAATATTGGCAAACATTACAGACAAATATTTTTAATGCAGTAGAATTAGGTAAAAAGTCACCAAAACCCAGACAAAATTAATATAAAGATAAAATTTGGCACAGTGACCCGGAAACATGTCAGGAATGACCCCCCAAAAAGCCCCATCGATAGGACCTTGGGAACACCTCAAATTCATAATGGTGGATATAAGGCCTAATAACTGCAAGACGGAAAAATGTTTTTCATCAAATCTACAAGTATTATACAGCAATGAAAAGGTTGTTTCATTCTGAACCAATTTTTTAAAGGATTTTACTTAATAAATGACATCGTCATTTTCATCATCATTACGGTCCATGGACACTTGTTCACGTTCCTGTAGAAATATAACCCTATAGAAGTTATTATCAGGTTTAAACTGTTTTCAAGCTTTTTGGTAGAAGTACTGTACTCCTATCCAATTTAATATCTAATTTATAAAAGTTATTACCATTTTGTTATTACAGTCTTCTGCGTGACACCCACCACATGCAACCATACACTTGATACCATGCTTTCAACGTGTGCAGATGTTTGTTCCGCATTGAGTTTTCTTTGCTTTACACCGGCATCGAATTACCTTGAGTAAGTTTTCAGGAGCAATAGCTTTAGTAGTTGTTATTGGCGTAAGGTACTTCTTGTGGTTGCTGGTCATTTCTTTTCAACCCCACTCAGTTGGTGATAGATTGAGCCTTTTGTCGAGCATTTTCCATTCAACCACTTGCAGGTGAACTCGAAATCCATGATATTTAGCAGCTTCGTCTGTAGGTGGCAACTTTTCAGGCTCGATTAATCCATTGCATACCATATTACTGTATCGCGAATATCTTTAAAGAAGAGTACAGGTTGTTTCTTCTGAAGCCTAAAGCCCGTAATCCTTCAAAATTGAGCTATAAATTAAAAATATGCCTAATGTTTTAGAAAAGTAGAAATTATGAATGAAGATTTACTCCATATAAGAAATAAGTTTTTAGAGGGGAAAAGTTGTGTATACAATATTTTACAGACATACCTTATATTCTTCAGTGGAACATCTGGTTTTCCTCCATACAATTCTTCAAATGCCTTCAATGATGCATTGTTTACTTCTTCCGATGTTGCCCAATAATCAGATATTGTTTCTGAAACCTCCTGCATCGACGATGACTTTGACACAATTTTGAAGAAAGATGGTTTCCCTTTTCCAAAGATGACTGACATAGAGTCACATCCAGACCAGGCGTGAATGAAAAGGATGTGTTCCTTGATTGATGACAAGGATTGTTGAGCTTCTCCAACATTTTTTACCACGTTCTGTGCGGAAGTAAATATCTGAAAGCTCTTCATTACAGTGGTAGAGTAGCATCACAGCATCATCCGTGTCATCTCCAACAACCGTGACTTTCTTCTCCTTTGATTCATCTAATGCTGTAGACACAATCTGTGTATCTGCATCTCCAGTGCAAACATAAACATGGTGACCATCGATGGTTAATCTGGTGGTTAGTAGTGAGATTAGACTCTTCTTGTTTTCAGTATTGGACAAATATCTCTCTTTTGTATAAGGTGAGTAATTTTCAAATTACAACAGTGCTTGATGAACCATTTTTCATTGCCCTTCGTTCATGTTCAGTTGATTTAATAGATAGAGCGTCGTCATACCCATCAAAGACTACACAAGTCAATTCATAATTTCGGATTACATATTTGCTGTACTCAATGGCGATATCGATATCGATTCGTGGGGTTTATTTGTAAAGCTTTTTCACCAGGGATGTTAACCGATTTGGTTAAAGGCGCTAGTGACGTCAGCTGCATTTTCCTTTTTATTTTGGCTTCTGTAAATTGAAGATTGTCAAAACTCTGCTGAATGAATAATTCAAGTTTTTCCGCATCTTCAGCGTTTACACCATCTTGGCCTTTAATCGATATTAATCCGCTGGATGAACAGTATAGATGTTCATCTTCCATATTGAAAGGATTTCCTCTTTCTAGCCATTGGGAAAACGTCATATGGTTTTTGGTATCTATCAGGATTCTTTTCGGTCTCATATCAATATGTTGGTCACTGGTTCTAACTTTAATGCCAGATAAATTCGTCATCGCTTCGTGAACAGATGAATGAGTGATTTATTGACCACACCCAAAGGTTACGAACATCCTCACTGGATCCCCTTCCACGTGTTAGACTACCTTTGCACTTCAGGGATCGCATTAACGTCTGCTCTATGATAAGATCAGACTACAAACCAGCCCAAAACTTACCGGATCGGCGGATCGAGTGGTGGCCATCAAGGAACTGTTGATTCAACCAAGGATGCGTATTGGAAATACAGACATAGAGTCGTGTACATCTAGCATAATTTATATGCCCTGTTGCTGCAAATAGGTTTGCCATCTTTGTTACCGTTTGAAGGTGTAAAGCCCAGTTTGAAGTCCGCTCGGCACAAATGAACTGCTTTATGATATCAACATACTCGATGTATTGAAGCCACAACTTGGCAGTGCGGGATGACTTTTTCTTTTTTTCGCAAAAAGAATCAATACACTCTCTCTCGCTTAAAGGCATCATCAGATTGAAGCTGAATATGTTCCTCGTCTGTGTTATAGATCACCTCTAAAGCACTAAGGTCGATACTCTTCTCCTTGATAACGAAATTGATTATATGGCCTACGAGTGAACTTTGTACAAGTAAATGGGCTCGTAGTGCTCTAGCATATGCCTTACCAGAAAGCAAATGCGGGACTGTGTTTTCTGCATATACTTCTTCAAACAATTCTTCGAGACCAGAACCAGCCATCATGTTTCGTATACTTCCCATGAAACTCATAAGAGTATGGAATACACCAAGTCTGCAGACAACATTAAGATCTTCATTTTTTATGATTCTAGTTGCTTTCTGCCAGAGAGGCTGGTCAAAGGTTATGCATGGTGTAGGAATTCCAAGTCTAGCGGCTTCTCCAATCACGAATTGCAAGGTGGAGTAGATACAGGTCTCATCATTGGGATCCAAGTCGATAATTGGAAGAAAGTCGAAAGATTCCTTTTTGAATTGTTCATCCTTTGGCTTAGTTGCAGACTGCATAAATCCGGACCAATTTGGATTAGAGGAAGACTTTTTAGAATCGAAAAACCACGATGTTTGCCACAAAAGATCCAAGTTCATCTCAGGAGTTGGCAAAATCGGGGAAGAAAGCTCCTTGATAGCCTTAAGTTTGAAATTGGATAACCCAATCACATTGCTGTTGTGATATGAAATAATTGGGACGCTGGATTCGGTAAAACCGCTGAATTCTTTATGCTTCAATCTTCTCATGACGTTGCAAGACTTTGTTGTTGGTTTTAAAGAAGCAGATATGATACCCATACCGTGAAATGTTCTATTTCCTGTGAATGTACAAATGTTGTGATCAACATTATCTGCGATCCATTGAGTGAATTCGCTTTGACAATCTTCGGGTTGAATTTCTCCGGCACTAATTATGGCAGACTGTTTGAATAGCTTTACTTCATCGGATGAAATGGAAAAGCCGAATTTAAATAAATGGTTGACAAGCCATTTTGTAGCGAAAGACTTGTCGATATCTACTCCAATACCGAAAGGGAGATGGAAGCAATCATAGATCGTGGTCTTGAACATTGAGTTATAACCTGTCCAATGCTGGCTTGGTTCAATGGGGACGATACCAAATGACTAAGGAACGTGGTCAGACTTTCTGGAATCCAATTCATTGCGTATTCTACGTCTTGCATCCTACTGATATCTGGATATTCTTTCTTGTCATAAGGCATAACTCTGATATCGGTGTTTATGATTTTAGCAGCTGCAGTGATTATATCAAGAGGAGTTTGTGATTGAATCTTCTTGAATTCTTTCATGATGAACCAGACATAGTCTTTGAAGTAAATAAGATCAGGTCGTCCAGGCTGCTGTGCAAAGAATATGTGGTCTCCCAAGCGTTCAATCATTTTCCGTTTAAGAGATTTTTCGGAATAGCAAAGTGTTCCTTCACTTAACTGCATCATCTTTTCATGAAGTTCTGCAATCGTATACAGCTCGCAGTCCGATTCCTCTTCCAACCAAGTATAACCTCTGTCAAAATTATCCATCATTACAGCATTAACTGGACGTCCAACCTTGTTAGAAGAGTGGATTAACAGTCGAAATTTGGTCATACATTTACAATGATAAATTGCTTCATCTGCTATCAAACGGCTTCGTACCCCCCTCTTGTTCAAAAATTAAAACAAGCATAAATCAACTTATACCTGTGCAAATCATCCAACTGTCTTTCCTTGCAAAGTCTAACAACAGTCTTCAACCCTTTTTCTTTAACATTAACAACAGGATTCTCATCATTGTATCCTTCTTCACAAATATACACAATTCTTCATCCATTATTATTATTATTATAGTACTAGCGTTTATGATATATCGAAATTCTTTCAAATCATACTGTTTTTCCTTGTTAAATTTTAATTTTCTTAAACACGTGCCCTTACGATATTGAAACAATAGAATTGACGTAAAATTCAATAGATTTTTAAACACAATAGAACGATTACGACGATACTTGTAGGTTTGTTGAAAAACATTTTTCAGTCTTGCAGATCCTAGGCCCCATATCCCCCATTATGAATTTGAGGTGTTCCCAAGGTCCTATCGTCAGGGCTTTTTTTTTTGGTCAATCTTGACATGTTTCTGGGTCACTGTTCCAAATTTTATCTTAATATTAATTTTGTCTGGGTTTTTATGCAATTCTCCGTCCCTAATGTGATCAACTATTATTACATGCATACATAACCGAATTCAATCAATCATCATAGCTACATAAAATAAAATCACAAAGAAGAAGCATAAAAAACAAACCAAACTGGATTTTGTCCGAAAATTGTACAGTAACAGTTTTTCAGATCCACTGGAATAGAACTTTAAAAAAAAAATTATAATGAAATGAACATAAAACACACATTATCCCCTCAAATCAAACAATTATACTCTGCTTTTCTCTTCTGGTTAGGCTGTGCTTCTTTCACTTTCACTTTTTATTTATCGACAGTCCATCATCATTAAGTTTACACAAAAAACTTGCTTATATAATGCATTAAAAACTGGACTCGAACGCTATAAGAATACTTGCAAATAAATTAAATAAAAGCATTTATCACCTTCAAGTAAGTTTCTGTCTTCTTCACTTCACTTCCACTCCAAGTTTAGAAACGTTATTCAAAAAACGGAACTTTCACGCCATTTTTAAAACCCGTTTTCTTGAGCGAACCAATTATAGATCGAATTTAAGGGGTTGAGGAAACGGTAAAGAAAGAACATCGATATTTAGAAGGGTGTTACGAACTGCGACAGACTGAGTAAGTAAGTAACTGGGAGGTTTGAGTTCTTGGGCTTCCATCCATATCGGTTGGTTCTTCCGCCCGCCGAATTGCAACTGGGAAGTTGACTTACCGCCAGAGATACGTATAGCATAGCTCCAAATTGCCCAAAGGCAATTGTGCAGTCAGTCAATGGTTCCAAATGGGCTGATACGCTGCTTTTAAAGCGCATCAGAGTGAAGTATCGAGATACGAACTTGAGTCCCAGACTCAGCGGTCGCACTTGAAGGTACCATCCACTACACCATCGCTGCACAAGAATATCGCTTACTCGAGAATATTATATTACTTTATAAGATTCGAGTTACTAACTCGAAAATAAAGCTTTAAATTATTTTTCTCGAGTTATCGTGCTTAATTGTTCAATTCTAATGAAAATTTGCACATGGAACAATTTGATAGTGCTAATTTTGATTTACATTTGTCAATGTAAAAATGGGATCAAAAATTAATCAGTTAAGGAAGTAGATAAGTAATATGGCAGTTCTAATATGATATGCAATCCTTATATTATGTATCGTTCAAGCATTTTTAACAACAACTGTGTGCCATGACACATCGAAGTCAAAATTTGGCACTTTTAATTTCGAGCTAGTAACTCAAGCTGTAGAAGCGAGAAATATATTTTCGAGTTAGTAACTCGAAGTGGTATTAATAATTAAAAATTTCAAGTTAATAACTCGAATTATGACGTCATAATCCAAACTCGACTTTATAACTTGATTTTGTAACTCGGGTTTCCCGGGCCTCAGCTGCCTCCGCGCGGTGGCGCTGACCAAAAAAAACGTTTGTTCTAATTTCATATTTCGAAATTCCGATTCCAATTTCGAGAAATTCGGATTATTGCCCCTCCTCGGCTTCCGTAGTCTTGTGTGGAAAAAATGTGATCAAAATGCGTGGAAAACGTGTGCAAAATTCGCAGAAAGGGAAATATGAACCTCTTCCTCTTATGTTATGCGTTTTTGGATGTTTCTGTCACTTTTGTTGACAAACAAATTAACATTAAACCTAACATTTGTTTAGTGAGAGACGGTCACTTCACTATGATGTCGTTCTTCAAGAAGGGCAAAAAATGAATGTATCCATTTTCACTTTACTACAAAATTTGAAAGTTCTTGCGATTAAGGTACTCAAATCAGTCAATAGAATGAGCCTTGAATTTTTGTAGGATTTTTTTGTTCTGAAATCATGTTACTGAAAGCTGCACATGTTGGGTTGTGTGGGCTCCCTCCTTCATTGGGTGGGTCTCCTCAATTCTGTCTTAGGAGAGAAGAGAGCACAATTGTGCACAACTGTGGTTTGTACAAACCACTCCCTGATAAGCGATTCTATTGTGATTACGATGACAACAGTGGGGAAAGTTGCAATCTGGCTTTGTCTGAGCATAAGAAAAAATTGACAAAATTTATTTAAAATTCTAATTCTATCTAAAATTTATTATTTATCTTTCAAAAAGTCCCGAGCAGGTCCAGAATAAAAATTGGTATAAGAAGAAGAAGAGAATCAACTATGAACACATTTTTGCACACCATGCCTTATTTCTCCTATTAAAAATGCGAAAGCCTACAGCTATATAATCAAAAACCTCAAAATAAAATAATAGCTGCAGGCCGCAGAGGATCTCCGAAATTGTCTATTATCTGCACTGTACTTCTTTGCTTTGGAATAATCTGATAACATCAACCCCTATTTTTTTTAAAAAAAATAGATTTTTTTTTTTACTTTTCTTACTCAAAATTTATCGTAGAATCTGAATCTGAAATAAAAAGAAAAATTAAATCTTGAGATAATAATTTTTAAGCATCACGGTACTTCAAAACATCCTTCTTGAATGGTCACTATTTTAGAAAGTAATTTTAACACCCTTTTTATCTACTTTGCTTGTAGTATCTACTTTGCTGTCCATTTTTTGCCATGATTTAAAGTCATTTGTTTAGTTGGTGAAAAAAAAAGATAAAAAAAGCCACTTGTGACCAAATATTGAATGAAATTGTGTTATAAATGATCTAATCGATCACCTTGTTCTGTCAAAGAAACTGACAGTTCTAAAATGCAGAGTTCAGAATAAGAATTAAGTTCCTTACTGGCTACAGGATGATAGATATATAGAAGTTTTGGATGATATTTTCAAATGGTTTGTCCATAATGCAAAGAAAGTCATTTGAGTTTGACTGAAATTGCATCACATAAAATGGGTTTGTCTTGTTTATTCAAGCTTGGATGCAACAAATGTAGATTTAGCCATGAATTCTTTTCATCAAAAACTCTATCAGCTAATAAAAACAGTTATGATATTAACAAAAGATTTGTTTACGGCATGAGAGCATGTGGTCAAGGTTACAGTGGGATTGAAAATTTTTTTTCGCTTATGGATAAGCCGAGAGCAATCACACAAAAGAACTATAATAAACTAGTGTCAAAAATTGTACTATTTGTGAAAGAGGTTGCTAAGGAGACATTTAATGATGCAGCAGAGGAAATTAGAGAGCTCAAATCAGCAGAGCCAAACCAGATGATTGACATTGGTGTTTCCAATGATGGTTGTTGCCACCGCCGTGGATATTGTCAATGAACGGTTTTGTCGCCACTATTTCAATTGACAATGGAAAGCTTTAAGACATAGTGATCAGAATGTGCAAGTCCTGCAACAAAAAATGAGCCACTGAGAACATCTGACCCAGAAAAAATATGCATGTTGGAAGGAGACACATATATGCGTAATAAAAACCACAAAGGTTCTGGCCCTGCTATGGAAATGAGAGGTACAAAGAGGATATTTAGTCTGTCATTGGAAAAACCCAAATGAGGTACGTTGAACTGTACAGTGTTGGAGATAGTAAAAGCCACAGTGCAGTCAAAAATGTTTACTAAAATGTGTCAGTGGAAAAGTAAGAGTGTGTTGGACAAGTCCAGAAAAGAGTAGGCACAAGGTTGCGAAATTTCCATTTGATCGATTTGCTCCAGAACTTGTTCTGCGACACTTGTCCTGATTTAAATTGTTGTATTATAGGAGAGACAATGATCAAGCCCATGCACAATATCTACAACCTTTCTTGACTTAGTTTAATCATGAAGTCCAATAGCTATGGAAAGTGTTTTAATTGCATTGTTTTGCCAAATTTTTGGCCAAAATTGAAATAAAACCCTATGAATAAACTTAACTGATCTGAACTAATGTCAGTGCGATTTGGGCTAATGTGGAAGTTATTTTTAATTATACTTGAGCATAGATGTAGTATAGTCTGTTCTCCTATGACCATTGATTTCGTGTTGCATTTGCTATGCTAACTTCAATGGACGATGGCATATTAAAAGGTTGCTATGAAAGCTAAATGGTTTCCATTTCTATGGTGTAGGGGGCAAAGGAAAATTGACCAATGCAACAATAGATAAACTCCAGAACTATTACGGAATTGCTATTGGGACAAACAAAGACAATGACAAATAGTATCCATGCATCACTGTTCCACGTCGCATCTTCAGCTGAAAAACCATTTCACAATCACTGTCAGAAGGGACCTAACAGTTTTTTTTTAGAAGGATAAAGCAACAGTTGACAATCTGTTTATGATAACGGTTTCTAATATGAAACACTTGGTGTATTTTTGCGTAAGCAAAAAGAGTGATCGTAAGCGAGGTGCTTTGCCGCTGGAGTTCATTTGGCAAGATCAAATATATATTACGTCATAGAAATATACAAGGACCTTTTTTTCAGAGCTAGGAAAATTAAGAGATGTTATGAAAGGAAATTCTGGGATTATAAAAGAAATAGTGATAGGCATTACACTTATGTTTTCATGAGGTCAGGCGTCAGTAGTTTATGCAGAAATCTTTTGTCACATCTTGTTTTCCCTTAATTTCCCATCTCGTTTTCTCCTTAATGTTTGTTTATTTTCTATGCTCTTTTAAACATTTTAGAATAAGAAATGTTCACCATTATAAAATTTCTGCCAATTGAGTGCTATTATTATCCCAAGCTGTAACAAATGTGTTGTTGAAAATAGTTTATGTAAAATTTTGACCAATTCTACAATGCCTATTGAATTTTTAAAATTTAATTTGTATGTTCTTGTGGATATTTAATGTTTGAATGTCTTATCTATTATATAGAACATAAGCCTTCAATACAATGTTTTCAGCAACAGTTTCAAGAGTTGTTCGTTTGAATGTTATCAGATATGCAATTGTTCGAAATAGCTCTTCTACTGCCAAGGTATTTATTGTTATTGATGCATAAAATAATCGTACATATTGGATTAAGTTTTCATTCATGATTATTGTTGATACTGAAAGTCATCACCGTTTCTTAATAGGACGTTCATCCTGAAACACATGCATGGTCACAATAAATGTTAATAGTAATGCATGAAAGTTTATTATCGAGACTTTTTCCAAAAAAAATAATAAGTGTTAATTTTACCTAAAACAGTGAGGTCACATATTCAGGTTAAAAATGAAACAAAATTGAGTACGTTTCAATAACTTTAAATGTTTTACCTCATAGAATGTAGTGTTTCAAGAGACAAATCCAATTATAGATAATAAAGGCATGCAACACCCTAATATTTCCTACGTGATCAATTATTAACTAACTTAGTTTTCTCTTTCCTTGATGGCCAACAATGAAAATGAATTTTCATAGTATTTCTTGTGATTGGAAAGGAAATATTAGTACTTAAAAGTTATTTTTGTTTAGAAAACAACCCTACTGAAGAACATGCTTAATTCAAAGGAGATAGCATTTTTGATGGAAGCACATAGTGGTCTTTCTGCTAAGATTGTTGAAGAAGCAGGTGTGTAAATTATTTCCTGAAAAGAATATAATGTCAACTTATTATGTCCTAGCTTTTGACATGGGAAGAATAATGCAACTAATAGGGACATGTTATGTGATATAATTCAATTAATACTTCCACATCCCTTTCTGGAAAAGAAAGGCAGTATGTATCTACCTGTTTTGAAACCCAAATTTTTCTTAGCTAATTTACTGACTCTAAATCTAGTTAGGTGTAAAGCACTACTTTGATTGCATCTAAACAACTCTACCCCTTTATTGTTGGTAGCAATGAATTATAAAATGATCATCCATAGATAGTGCAGTATGTAACACTGACAGACCTTCAGGATTCTTGGCCATGCTATCAATGATTTAAACTGCCCAAGCTTTTATGTCTTTTATTTTTGTTTTCTGCATTACAGAAACATGTATTTTATTCAACCATAAAGGCTTTTTTTCTGTTCTTAAAAGCTGTTTCTTTTAAATGGTGTTTAATTAATTAGATACCTTAAGGACAAAAATTTTCACATGCAGAAATTTTCGCGGAACAAATTTTATTTTTATCTTCGCTTGTTTTTAACTAAAACAGGTAAAAAAAGAAAGACATCATCGTTTTTCATCATCGTTATTAATCTCCGGTTCACTTTTCAAAATATGTCCGTTGCAGAAATAATTTCCCTGAAATTTACAAAAGAAGGCATTATGGCAAAATAAATTCTGCAAAATTCACTGTTTTTTTTACCTTCCAACCCCAAAAATTTGTTCCGCAAAAATTTCTGCACTTTAATTAATATTGAAGTGATTTGTATCTTCACTGTAAATTTAATATTTGATAAGACATTACTAAAAGACTTAGATCACTTAACAACTTTTTCTCTCATCGGCATATTAGAGGTTTATCACTTCCTTTGTAATAAATGGATTCTTAAAAGTGCACACTTCTCATACCAAGGAATGCTAGCCAGGTCACAATTAGCAGCTTTGGATTTTAATTCAGGAAGTGAGTTAGAACAAGCTGAAATGATTGCTGGTGAAAAAAGGTACAACCTAAATTTTTCTAAAATTACTAAAGTTTGGTCTGCAAAGCTCATTAAAGAAAAAAAGAAATCTGACTCGGACAGTTCAGATTATATCAAATATCGTAAATATTTTAACCTGAAAATTCCTGAAATCCCCAAAA
The DNA here is from genome assembly GCA_039566895.2 of Turritopsis rubra. Classification (NCBI taxonomy): domain Eukaryota; kingdom Metazoa; phylum Cnidaria; class Hydrozoa; order Anthoathecata; family Oceaniidae; genus Turritopsis; species Turritopsis rubra. Next base: position 8,342,316 of record CM077627.1, read on the forward strand.
TATTGCTACAGATGTTCCATCAAAAGAAAAATGATTGAAAAACCAAATGACGAGATTTTGTATATGAAGATTATTTCAGTCTTTGCACACGCCTCTTAGGGCATGCCAAAAATAGCACCTCTTAAAAAATATTTTTTATTTCAGGCGTGTGATCTTTCATGTTTCGTTGTTTTTTCCTTACCGATATAAAAACTTAAACAACTACAAAAATTTTCTTTTCATACATAAATCACCCGCATAATTCATTATACCAGTTACATAGGTTAGGTTGTAAACTAAATCCTTGCTTCCTAAATACAGACACACATAATGTAGGAAACTGAACAACGTTGCAGGAAAGGATGGAAAAAACATAGTTAATTTTGCTTTGTGTAAATTATGCCCTAAACTTCAGTTGACTTTTTTTTCTTATTGTTTAAAGAATGATAAAATGCACGAAAAACTGCTTGGCATGGGTTTTCCTAATTTCAAATCAACCTGAACATTAGTTCCAGACATCTGAAATTGTTCAGCGTAAAAACAGGATTTGTCCGACAAAAGAATCTAATCAACGGACATATTTGTCTGGCGAGAAATATCAAGTGTGGTGCAATGTAAATACAATACCAAAGATAATCAGTATTCTTATGTTTAGGGTTCACAGGTTAAATTGTCCCCCACTCCACTGTTGTGTTGTATATATATAGAGAAAACACCGTGATGATGTTAAATCTGGACCGGGTTTACAGTTCTACCAGTGGACATCTTGTCTGACATGGAAAAAAATAATCTTCAGGCCTGCACAATATCATCCCACAAAGTTAAATCCACACAAAAAATTAATTCATATATACTTTAAGTATAAAGTATGCAAATTCCTAAGATTAAGAGTTTTGGTGCATGAATCAATTATATATAGTATAATAGTAGTACTGCTATTATACACATGCATACCTGAATTTAATCCATAACTTAAAGGTCAGCGGCTGATCTGGAGAGTAGTCAAAATTTGTGGAGGAGAATGTTAGCTATTAAAGTATAAAAGAAAAGCATGCAAATAACTCCATTGGTAATACAGACTGAAAACAGAAATGATGTTAATGTGATCCTCCACAAGTTGAGACTACCCTCTAGATCCGCTGCTGAAGGCAGTTATATGAGACTCCTATCTGCATGACCAACAGTTTCTTTTGTTTGCCTTAAATGACTGGCAGTTAATTGCTTTTTTCTATTTTTATTGTAAAGAATAATAAAAACGATTGCATATCTACATATACATTGCGTACACTGGAATACCTTGTGGCTATGCTGTCAGCTACAAAAATCTGCCAGCCATGCAGAAGCCTAAAAACAAACGGAAACTGCAGCCAGAAAATTGTTGAGCTATTTTGAATAAAAAATAAAGTTTTAAAAATTGGAGCTGGTGGTGGTGAAGAAGCTGTGCTACACTATCACTCTCAAACATCTATCCCCATCATTACAAAGTATACACACAACTTAGTTCTGCAATGTATTAAAAACTGTATTTATACACTAAGAATACTTACAGTTTTTTGAAGTAAAGTTTTTGTCTTCTTCACCCATGTTCGAGAATCGTTATCCAGAAACCCAGAACTTTATGCCATATTTATAACCCGTTTTCTTAGCAAACAAATTAGAGATCGAATTGATGAGAAGGCATTGAAGAAACGGGGAATAACGGACTCCGATACTCGGGAGGGTGTTGTGAAAGGGCGGAATTAACTGCAACATTACATACTGACTAACTGACTGGCTGGCTGGCAGACACGGGGAAATGAAAGATCAACTGCCTCGCGGCGCTGACCAATGAGGATGGCAACGTGAAAAAATAATAAAATATTCAGGATACTTGAAAGTTTCTCCATTATCAGAACGACATCGACTTTGAACGAGTTCAATCATAACTAGAATTTTCCTGCATTATATTCAAGTTAGTTTTTAAGGATACGGTAACCCTTAAATTCAATTTTTGTTTCTCAAAATTTTTTTTCGTGTAAATATGTATTAATTATAATATACTTTAAGTTTTTCAAATAAGTATATGAAATATTGTCTGGAAGTAGCACAAAACGGATTCTTATAGTTTTGACATTTTTTAAGTAAGAAGTGTGTAATTTTTTTTCTTCTTTCTAATCAAATATTCATGTTGATGTTTTTGGCAATTTCGACAAATTGTTTTTTTTTGAAAGAGGAAAGTCATGGGAACAATCAAGGAGGTCTTATCATTATAGTATTATTGTTGTTAAAACCCAATTTTAATTCAATTGATTATTTAAAAATAGAGAAAGAAAATATTGCGTCATACTAAGTTAAACATTCTTATTCTAATAAACATAGGTGATTTTTGGCCGGCTACTCTTTTAATATGCAACAGAATCATAATTGTTTTTGCGAAAAAGCATATGTCTTAATAGAGATTTGCATGAATTATTTCACGACATCCATTGCCTCATTTTCAATGTTTTGTTTATTATGTAGTGTAGACGTAAAAATATACAAGAGAATCATCAATATTCAATAAAATATATGACTAATCACCAGCATTCTGAAATCGTCATGATTTCTAGAACTCTTAGAACAGAATGTTGAAAAGCTAGATTTTATTTTGAATTGACATTTCAGTACTAGAGGTCTATTGAACAAAACCGTCTATGATCAATGTAATTAGAAATTGCTGGTTTAAATATTATTTGATACTTTATATATTACAATGTTGTTCCATGTTGTTTCGTGTAAAAAACTGAGATGTGAGATTTTATGTTTAATGACCCTGAGATTGTGTAGAGGCGTGTTGAGATTGTGTAGAGGCGAATATTGTTATGCAAATATCATGACTCAAATTCCGGTTCAATGTTTTCAATGGAAGGTAAACTAATTGTCTGCTTGCACATTTGCAGCAGCGCTATTTGTAGGGACTTCAAGACTGCTTACACGTACTTTCACCCCGGGTTCAAAATTTGTTAAAACTACCTACCTTTTTTTGAAGTAAAAGATAAGTATTTGTGAACGTCCAAGGTGAACAAATATAGTACATTTTTGTTTTGAGGCTACTATTGCTGGTTAAGAGCAAAGTTAAACTGTGTTGACCTGTTAAAAGTAATGTGCGATTTTCATGCAAATTAGGAAAATGTGTTTCGCAAAATAATTAAAATGTATTGAGAATCGTGATTTGCAATCTGTTATTTCGAACCCTGCATAAATCTACCATATTTGTTTTAATAGACACCTCCCTTCTAATAGACCTTTCTATAACCTCACTTTTGATAGACACTTTCCCTTCTAATCAAGATCTCACCAAAAGTTTGAAAGTTAAAAAAAAAAAAAAAAAAATTAATAGAGTTCTTTATTCACACTTTCACTTGATGAAACATAAAAGAAATAAAGTAAAATGTTGCACCATGTTGTAACAGTCTTTAAATTTACTTCTGATTTAGGTTTTGAGGGTATATGGGGTAGTGGCTTATCAATATCTGCCTCACTTGGTGTTAGAGACAGTAACGAGGCTTCTTGGACACAGGTACTAGATGTGTTAGAATATATGGCTGATGCATCAAAATTGCCCATATTGCTTGATGCAGACACTGGTTATGGTAATTTCAATAATGCAAGACGATTAGTACGGAAACTTGAAGAACGGGGAATTGCTGGAGCTTGCCTGGAAGATAAGCTGTTTCCTAAGACTAACTCCTTACTTGATGGTAGAGTTCAACCTTTGGCAGATATTGAAGAATTTGCATTGAAGATAAGAGCATGTAAAGGTAGGCATATATGAAATGAATGATATTACTTAATCAGCCCTTGTAATTACCGACATGATTGCTGAGATGTTTTGAAAAATTCTAGTAACGAGCTCTAGTATAAAACAACAGCATGTGTCCTATTTCTAAAACCACTTTTTCCTTCTTACACATATGTTAATTTTTTACGTTTAAATAGATATTTAAACAAAAGATATACAAACAAAAGAACATCAGTCTTGTGCAATACGAGTCATATTTTTAAATCTTCTCTTTGATGTTACACTTGGTTGACTTTTTTCTAAAACCTCTGTTAATATCACTGTTTATATATTAGAATAGTTGTCTCACACCCTGTAATTAGGTATTCACAGCTAGTATGTGCCATCTTTGTTGTTGAAAAGGTTTTTCAATCAGGACTATAGCGTGGTTCAAGAAGGTGAAAACATTGTGTTTAAAATTCGTCAATTATAAGATGATGTAAACTAATGTCATAGCATCACAGAGATGAGTTCAAAAAGGATATGAATGTTGAAAAAGCCGAATTGGCCAAAGCCAAACACCTTTTTGTGAACATGATTTTTTTTCTTGAATTCACAGTGGCAACTTTTTGAAAATTAGAAGGGCTGCTTAATTAGTCAGTGTCATTGGTTAAATACTTAATGAAAATACTATATTCTAGATTCTCAGAGAGATCCTGACTTCTGTATTGTTGCTCGTGTAGAAGCTTTCATAGCTGGATGGGGCTTAGATGAAGCTCTGAAAAGGGCCCATGCATATGCTGATGCTGGTGCTGATGCTATTTTGATGCACAGTAAACTGAATGATCCTTCAGAAATCAAATTGTTTTTAGATGCTTGGCAAAATAAGGTTAATATGCAAATTTTTTCTCAACCTTTTTCTCTTTTTCAGGGGAATTGAGGTTAAAATTTAACGTTACTTTTTATCACAAAAAAAGTTACCTTAGGTGGATTAATTTTCGTGAATGTTGACTTCAAATACTTTTGCATGGATTTATTTTCGTGAAAGACAAGTCCATAAAAGTTTTGTGTAGATTTATTTTTGCAAGGATAGGGACATCGAATCTTTTGTTAGTCCAATGAAAGTGTTTTGATTTACTCAACTTTGTATTTTAGAAATAGACTTTGCAAGATGTGGGTTGTTACTTAAACCGGTTTTTCTTGATTATTTGGGTCATTCAGAACTATAAATAAGCAAAAAAAAAGACTTAATACACCACAGTTGAATTTTAAATATTGGATTTTGTGTGCATTTATTTTCACCAATATCTGCTTCTCAAAAATTTTGCATGGACTAATTTTTGCAAAATAATTTGCAAAATCAATATTAATTTCTTAGTGATCTTTTCTTATCTTTGCCCATCAATTTCTTCGTGCCGAAATTCACATATTTTATTGGAATCTTGTTAGGGGCTTATATGGATGGCAGGATAGGAAGATTGCCGGGACGAGACAAAATATGAGATCCTGGTTCCCTTAATATTTCTACAAAAAGTTACTTCTGTGTTTATATGAGTGGGATCATGCTTCAGGTGGGACTTCTTTTCTCATAAAAACACTGTACTGAGATGATTTCTAAAATTAAATGTTTAAAAAATGTTGTCCTGTCCCGGCTGTATTTTTTTTCATGTAAAGGCAGGATATAATCATCTCTTTTTTCATCCAGTCTCGTCCCGGCAAACTCCCCGCCTTCCATATAGAAACCAGTGAGGTCAATGAAACTTTAATTAATTATGTGCAGTTCCAGTCATACTTAATTACTTCAATACATCACGAGACCAGTTTCGGTTTTTATAAATTTGATTGTGTGGAGGCAAACTTTATTGGTGTTTTTTTTCTAGTTTAAAATTAAAATTAAAGACTTTAAAATTATTTGTTTGTGAACTTAAATCTTTCATTCGAGCCCAGGTTGTATCGGTGGAATCTTTAATCCACATGAAAATTAATCCACGTACTGTTTGTTCTTATGATTAAAATTGAGTACATTTCTTTTCTGATGTCAATTTTGTCAATCCCTTACAAAAGTAGTTATAAGTCAGAAACAAACAATGCAAATTTTATACTTTTTTGAAACCTCTCATCATTACTATCTTGCCATAGAAGGAAATTCTCGAAAAACATTTAAAACCTCAGTTCCCCTTTGACTATTATTTCTGTATGAATTATTTTAATTTTATTCTAATTTACATATCTATTGAATTCCAACATAAACACCCAATTGATAATTTTTCAGCTTTTCTAATGTTTCTTTCATCAGACATATTTTCATTAATAATAGTTGGAATTTACCAAATAACGTGTCTCTAATTTCTAAATTATCTTCGGAGCGCTCACTTAATTACACTAATATTGCTTAAGCTATTAATGATCCAGTTTTTTGCCCTGTGCAAGAAATCTCTAAAGGGCAGTGTTTTTTTTAATAAAGCTTTGCATTTCACAGTATAATATAGAACACGGGAGCAAACAGCATACTATTTTGTTTATGGAAAATCTGATCACGAGGATATTAATGGTGTTATAAAGTAGCACCTGTAAACTTGTCATCAACATTGAAACACTGTTACTCGTCTCTGTATGAGAAGCATCATGGCATCAATTTTGCAGCAGACACAAAGAAAATTAATAGATGTTCATGGTCAAATTCATGGTTTTCTGAGGTGAGCATTATTTTTTTCCTTGATATAGTTTTTGAATAATAATGAAATTAAAATAACCTACGAAATTACAAAATGAACTGTCCTGGATAGATCAACATTATGAAAGTCAACCATACAATTTCTTGTTGTAAAGTAGACATAAGTGGAGATATAATCCCAAAATAGGTTGATGAATTGACCAGCAGTTCCATAGTTTTCTTAAGCTTTAATATTTAACTACCTACTTGTATTTTCTTTGTTAAGTTTTGTGTCTTTGTTCTACTTTGTTGCCAGAGTCTGTTCACTTTGCAGTTCTCTGGCTGTCAATTTTAGCTTTGTGTTTGTGAATCTGTTATGGTGGTTGTCTGTGTTGATGAAGGGTGGCCAATGTACCTTTGATTATATGTCTTATACTATCGTGTGTCTAAACAAACTACGCAGGATTCAAAAGATTTTAATAATGTCTTCATGTAAAATAAAATTGTATTTAAAAATCTTTCATGTGTTTTTATGTTAAACTTTGTGGACATAAGTTTATTTCAGCCTGTACTGTAAGATGTTCTCTTGTAAGCTTTGTTGTATGATTAATATGTGGTGCATGTTTGTGGTGGTGTAATAAGGAGTTCATTGCTACTTAATATTTCTATGATGGTCAAGGACACCATAAATGGTTGTTTAGGTTTCTGAACACATGGTTTGTAGGTTTTTGTAGATTGTATGTTGTAACTTTTGACATCTTTGAAGTATTCCTGTGCGGCATCATACAGCATGTCAATTGAATCAAGTTGAATAATTACTACTAAATGGAAAGTCCCACTTTTTTTGTCACTGAAAGCTGGAACAAGTATAAAATGTTATATATATCTCACTATTTGCCTTATTAACCTATTACTATACATATTAGAAACTTGAATTTCACATGAACATAAATATAAATTTTCTGACACTAATCTACCACAAAATCTAAACAAATTAACTAGAGTGAATGGAGAAACTATCCCTGAAATAATCAATTATGACAAATCAAACCAATGTAATGAACTGTATCCTAACTAGCAGAACATAAAAAAATATGGGAAAAGTCTGGCTGCGATGGGCATCAATGCAGTAACTAATGTAATAGTAAACCCCCAAAAGGCTTTGCCTTTCATAAGTTAATCTTGACAGCAATACTTGAAGTTATTTTTTTATGAAGTTGATATCTCTTACATCAAGTTATTTGACAAAACATTATAGTTTTGTCTGTTGCTTGTCGATCATCATTTCATGCTGTCAAATTTCTGTGAATTCAATTACCTCTTATCTTTCTTACTTTTTCAACTTGTGGAACAATTTGTTTGTTGATGACTTTGATCATAGAAACAGTTCAAGAACCCAAACAATTATTACTGCAATTTCCAATTATTGCTAGTTATGATTAGTAAACACATCATATTACTCGTTGAATTACTTTCAATTTAGATTGAGATGACAGATCTACCTCTCCTAAAAGACTTAAAAAGGCCTGTTTGGGAAAGGTCTCGGTGCAAGAAAGAATGGAATTAGTTAGTGTTTCAGTCATACTTAATTACTTCAATCATTTATTTTAATAACATAAACAGTTCTGAATCATGAAAACTGAATCATGAAAACATTTTTGTTTTGTAACATTTTGTTTTGTAAGCTTTGTTTTTGATATTATCACATTTTCACTTTTATTATACCTTTCAGATATCTTGGTTTATGCAATTGCAGTCGGCACTTCTGGAAGATCTAGAACTTGAGAAACAAGTCCCTAAATGTTGAAATGAAGGCCAAAGTAAAGATGCCATGATAATAAAGGCTCTTCTGAGAGCTTTCTCATCATTTCAGTGCAAAGGAATGCTCCTTTTAGCAATCAATGTCACATAGTCCGTGCCAATTTCTAGACAAAACTACTTAAGTATTTACTGCGTAAGTGTGATAAAAAACGAATAGATTTGTTACAAAAATTAGAATGGCCGGAAATGTATCGGCCGTCAGAGCTTGATGTACAAATCAAGTGGGCAACGTTTTTGTATGATCTTTTGACATTTGGCAGAAGTGTCCTAAAATGTTTATTCAGAAGTCTTTCACATGATGTGTGGCAAATTAAAGCAAGTGATTGTTTGATCACAGAAATAATGCTGTTTTGCCTCTTCAATAGAAATATCACTGGCATTATTGTTTAAAGTTTTTATTGAAAGGCCATGGAACTTATATTGATAAGTAAAAACGGGTAAACTAAGTCATAACGCGGTCAAGCTCTGTTCAATTTTTGCAATCATTAAATTTTGCGAATTTCGTTCCTTTTCACAAAAATGAATGGTATAAATCTGAAAGACCAAAAATCTTGATTCACAAAAATTAATGTTGCGAAATTATCAGGAAAATGAAAAAAAAATACAGTTCATACTTTTTCAGGTTATAATTTGTTTTCCTTATTGCATACTTTACAATTATAGATTTAATATAATTCAATTAAACTTTTGACATTTTTTTTTCTTCTGCCTGTATCTATTGTATCATCTCAATGTATAGAAAAAACAAAAACTAATGTATTAAAAAATTTTATTTGCGAAGCTTTTCGTACTTGGCTGCACTTTTTAACTATTGTATTATCAAATTCTTATTTTTCAAATTTTCCATTTTCAACAAATCACAAAAATGAATGTTCGGTAAATCCAATTCTTTTAACTTCAGGTAAATGAAATAACAGTTTAATTCAAAAAGTTGTATTTGTAAACAATAAATATATAAGTTTATAGAAGTAAACTTTACTTTTTCCTATATTTGGTAATAACCACCAAGATACTTGTGTAATTTTTTGTGTGGACTTATATTTGCGAATTCATCCTCCTGTTTTTTTTTGCCGAAAATCGCGAAAATTTGTCCAGAAAATAATTTCTCTCTGCTAAAAAATTTAAATTTGTAAAATAGTAACAACAATAATTTACTGTTAAAACTTCACAACTACATACAAGCGACTAAAGTGGTGCCGAATTTACGTCTTACTTTGTAATTCAACTCGTTAAAAGCTGTCGACCTTTAATGTTAATGCCGCATTCATATCAATATCATACCGCCGCATTTAGTCAGATTTTCTTCAGTTTTTTTATAACTGCATCTTACGTCAACAACTATGGAATTTAGCATTAGTGAAAGAGGTGCAAGAAAACTTTTGATAAATGGCTATCAGTATGTCAAGCAAAAAGATTTATCTAATGGTGCCACTTCGTGGAAATGCGTTGAGAGAAGAAAGGGTAATTGTAAAGCAAAAGTAAAAGTAAATGTTTTGGACGCTTTCATAGCAGAAGTAAACGAACACACCCATGCCCCATCTGTAATTAACTGTGAACTAACTAAAGTCCGAGCTAACATTAAAAGGAAAGCGAGTGAAATGCAAGACACCGCACAAGGAATATTGGCTGTAGAGATGAGCAATATCACACCAACCGCTGCTGTGCATCTGCCAAAAGTGACAAATTTAAGGAGACATATATGCCATCAACGCCAAGACAATAATATATTGCCAAACCCTCTAAGAACGTAAGATATACCGCCATTACCTCAACAATATCAAGTGACTGCTACAGGTGAGGGATTTCTACTTAATGATAGCGGACCTGGTGACATTGACAGACAATTCGTTTTTGCAACAGATCAAGCACTCGGCGTGCTCAGAAATTCGACACAGTGGTTTAGTGATGGTAGGTCCTACCTGCCACAACAATAAAGGGATGTTTTTATCACTTATCCTTCAATCTGTGGAAACATATTCAAAGAGCAGGCTTGTAACAACAATACATCGACGATGGAGAATTTGCATTACAGCTCCGTACGGTTGCTGCTGTAGCTTTTGTATCCCCACCAGATGTCATTAATGCATTTGATCAGGTTGTTGATTTGATCCCCAACACATACCATGCATTGGTTGTTTTTGTAGAAATATGCCGTGTTGTCCTGCTTTATTTACCATCGATTTGTGGAATATGTTTCACAGAACGGACGACGAACTACCTCTCACCAACAACAGCATTGAGGGATGGCACAATGGTTTCCAGGCCCACGTATCCTCAACTCTCCCCACGTTCTGGAAGTTTTTGGATGTTTTAAAGAAAGAAGAGTGTTGTAAGAGTGAGGACCTTACAAAATAAAGGAGGCCATGCATCACAACAGCAAAGATGCAGGTATGCTGATTGTAACGCCCGTATTTTGCGACTCGTGGATGATTATCCTAACAGGCAGAGACTAGCTTTTTTACGGCAAATTGCCCATAATGTATCCTTGTAAAATATAAGTCTTGGTGGTTGTTGGTGATCTGTTATAACCATTTACTTGAAAGCACGATAGCTTAGTTCTTCACGTTGAAAGGCATTTCAGATAACGCAATAACGTCATCAAAGGCATTACCATACTGCATCATGTAAAGAATTGTTTGGCAATAACGTCGCACATATGGTAAACACGTAAAAGTTTTTTTGATTTGTAGGTAGGCCAGTTAAGTTGGATTTAAATTGTATGATGGTTCCAAAAATCAAATCATGATCATAATTTTCATATTTAATGTTATGAATTTCATGTGTAGTTTGCATGAATAAGAAAAATGAATGAGCAAAGAATGAGAAAATTTAGTTTTGTTATTCGCAGGTTCAATTTCTTTTGCTTAATAAATTGATTTTTTACTAGTATGGAAAGGTTGTAGACAAATGCTAAGTATTGGTTTCAATCCAATTAATTTCCTATATGTAGAACGACCTAAAGTGAAAAAAAAGATACATACATATGATTTTATTTTGGTGTTGTATTCTCACGCAATTAAATTCTCTACAGATTTCTCTCGTACGATTGCTTGCAAAACAAAAAAATGCCACTTCTCTTGGAACATTAGGAAATGAAGAGTGAACAGCCGTCAGATGATAGTGAGTAACTATTTACATGATGTGAAACATGTTTTTAGTTCTTGAATTTTGACGCAAATATAAAGGACTATTTTCAAATAAACACTATCTGTTTATTCCAGCTCGTTATTTTCCATCTTCCGATGAAACTCGTCATGGAGTAATTGAGTCCCCACGAGAAACATACGTCAAGTACCCCACGACAATGAGGGGAAAAAATTGGAAAGTATGCTGGGGAAATGGGCGATGCAGCTGCTGTTTGAAAGTTTCAAATAAAATATCCCAAACTGAATGTACAGTACAGTCGTGGTTTTCGAAAAAAGTACCAACAGATCCTTAAGAGTAAGAAAGGAATGTCACCTGTCAAGGAAATTGCAGCTTGATGACGCGGAAGACCACTATTGCTTGGCAATACCATTGATCAAAAGGTGCTTAATTTCCTACTAGCTCTTCGAAATAGTGGGGGAAGAGTATCATATTCTATTGTGACAGCTAAAGTTTTAATTGAGAGAAGCAATGAAGTGTCAATGATTGTTCCTGAAATTAACTGGGCACAAAGCCTATTTAGACAAATATCACTTAAAAGAAATTAACTGGGCACAAAGCCTATTTAGACAAATATCACTTAAAAGAAGAGCAGCAACGACTGCAAAACCCAAGATTCCATATGGAGTGAGAAGGGAAGGTGAATAAATGTTCCTTCACAACATTGTAGCAAAGAAAAAAAGAAGAAAATATCTCATCATCAATGATTTAAATCTTGATCAAACACCTTCAAGATATATACAAACCTCTCGCTACTCAATGGCAGAAATAGGCACAAAGTCAGTTGTGATTACTGGTATAGGAGACAAAAGAGCTATCACAGCTACTTTTGTGATAACTCTAAATGGCTCTTTTCTTAATGCAGTTAAATTACGGTGGTAAAACATCAAAAAAGCCTCCCGCTGTTGAATTCCCAAAGGATTTAGTTTAAGTGTTAATCCCACTCACTACAGCAACACCGGTTAGTCCATAAAGTCATAATCCCATTTCTGGAGGGAAAAAGGAAAAAGCTTGGTCTTCGTATTGATTACTCTGCAATTTTGTTTACGGATGTTCTCAGAGGCCAGATGAAAGCACCAGTGCTCAAGCTTCTTAAGAAAAACAACATTGTTCTTGTCAAGGTGCCCAATAATATGACCCACTTACTCCAACGGATGGAACTTGACAGTAAACAGCTGGGCCAAAAAGTTTATCAAAAAGTTGCTCAATGACCTGGATGCCAACACAAATATTGATGATAAAGAGATCAAGACGCTATTGAGTGTGTTAAAGCCCAATGGCTGATTGATCTTTATAACGAACTGAAGAGTTCCGAAGGTAGAAAGGTATTTATTAACAGCTGGAAGGCATCTGGTATCGCAGATGCAGTAGACATGAGCTCAAAAGATTTTCCACCACTTGGTTCATTTACAGAAATTGATGGAATCACCCTTCCTTGCTTTACAAATATTTGTGTGTTTTTTGCCTTCCCGCTCAAATAAACCTTTGAAATGATTGGCTGATTATTTGAAAACGGCATAATTATTCCGCAAACACAGACACTGTTTTTAAATTGGACACTTAAGAAACACGACTGCATAATTAGTTTTTTGTTACCATGATGATATATGGCACAAGGCACAGGACAGGGTATCTTGCAGAAAAATCAAATGTTTTATAATAAAGAAAATAACTTTTAAAAAATTAGCAGAAAACAAATATTTGAAGCATTTGTTGTCTTAGAGATAATCTCACGCATTGTGAGTAATATCAATGGATATTTGTTTTTTGGTGCTCTATTGTAATGTTGTTTCTTTATTTCTTTACGAAACAGATGTTTGTATTATGAATAATTAGCTGTTATTTTGCTGAGACTACTTTATGAATACAACTACTTAAAACAACTGGTGATGTATAAAGTATACTTCCCAGACTATTTTAAATGGTTTTTTTTTATTAATCGAAATGCTGCCTATAAATTGATGATTTTATTATGATCAGTTTTGGTATAAATAAAGTAAACGCCCGTGCGCCTAACAATGCTGGGACTACTTTACGATCTTGATAAAGTAGACGGCTCCGTTTAAGTAGTCTCAGTATAAAAACAGCTATTAGCTTTGTTTATTATTCAGATTGGTCGATCAACTCGTAGTGTGAAAATTTCTTCAAGAGCTCACATAGAAAAAGAAGAAATTTTATACATTATAGCTATTTTTCAGGAAATGAGAACTTATTTCGAAAAAGTAAATATTGCATTTGAAAGAATAAGGGTAATCTAATGTCATATCAAAAAATCAAAATTTCCTTTTGTTCACAATTTTGCCTATACAGTAACCTTAAGGTACTTAAATCAGGTTGAATAAATTCTACTAAATAGTAACCCTACTTTGCAAGATTGTTTCTACCCTTCCAGTCGAAACTATTGAAAATATGAGCTGAACTTTTGGAAATGAAGTTGTACACCAGCATTCAAAATAATTCATGGCTCTGTGCTTTAAACAAAAGAATAAAACAGCCTTAACAGCTGCAAAGTCAGCGGCTAGTAAAAGTAGAAATAAAGATCACAAAGCACGTAAACCAATGTTTCGTAAGCAGCTGGGAAAAAGAAGTAGAAAAAAATATTTAAAAAAAAGTATGACACGCTTTTGTTTTATAAGCAATACTTTATAAGCAACACGAGGCTCGAATCTGTCAAAAAACTAAGCAACTGCTAAGCAACAGCCTAGGGTGAACTGGATTTGCCCAATAATGAAAATAACCAAAAAAACTGGGAACAAAACCTAAAGCTAGAGCAAAAAAGGACATATATTTTGCTTGCTGATAAGAAACATGTAATAAAAGTTCTAATAAAACCCCGCAACTTTGGTCTTCTCACATGGATAGTTAACAATTAACAAACCAGCCAGTAAAACAGAGAAACTAAAGCAACATTGAGCTTCAGCCAAAATTCTGTGTGGCTTTTAAAAAGCGTGTAATACACTTGAATCAAAAAATGAACAAAGTAAACCAGATAGAGTAAGAATTTGACTGCACAACATTCACACACTTTAAAGTCACATGTCTCATGTACTTCATTTAGTTGAATCACAAACTCCATCATTTATAACAGGTGATGTGGTTTCTTTAATTAATTCTTTTGTGTATATTTTTAAAAGGGAAAGGAAACAAATGATATCTGAGAAGATTAGTAGAAAAGAGTTTTTTGAAACTATGTATCTTGGCATCTCCTTAACAATATAGTTGCATAATTAAGTCTACTACAAAAAGTTTGCAAAATTTCTTCAAGTGTGTTAGACCTATAAATACGTTGACAAAAAAAAGATTGATTTTAAGAGTCAGTCATTTGAAGACCGTTGAGAAATTATGCCCAGTGTGTTTTTGATTAACAGTTGTAATATTTGCTGCGTAAAACAATTTCTAACTTCTGCTAAAAAGTTCATTCCTTGATTAACTGGTCCAGTATTAGATAGTCCATCAGTGGAAAACGTTATAATAAGAATAATATAAGAATATAAGAATAATTAAGTCTTGAACTATTTCAAAAAATTTAGAATATACGCAAAAACATAAAAGTCTTTGCTTGAAATATACTACTCTTGCTTAAAGTTACTAAATACCATCATTGTGATAAAGAAAGATTTGAGGAGGAAAAAATGTGCTGTAATAACACGTTTGTCCTTATTGTTTAATAAAAATTTGCAGAAAAATGTTTCGTTTTGATCTTCTATTATATAAATAGGGAACATGAATGACTTGAAATGATAAATGACTATAATAAATTTCTAAAATATTGTAAAAAGAATGTTGTTTTGTAGTTTTATTGATCAAAATGTTTGTTTGTCAAGAAAAAATCCCAATCATTGTATATTAGGTGTATATTCATCAAAATACTGTTTTGAACATTTAGACACCTGTGGTAATTGTGCCGACGAAGTATTATAAAACACCTACTGCAGACTTCAAGGACTGGGGTGTTTCAACAGTTATTTGGGCGAATCATAATGTAAGGGCTTCTGTAAAGGCGATGCAAGATACATGTAATATTATATTCAAGGAGCAATCGCTTGTCAACATCGAGGAAAAGGTAATGTGATCCTTGTACCATTTTTTGCTTGATTAGTCATTGGTGACAGTAAGCTTTAAAGGAAAGGTTATGTTTCAATTTTGCAATGAGTAACAAAATCTTAAGCAGCAAACTATGCACAGACAATAAATGTGATATAGTGTTGCTGCGTGTAGGTAAAGACATTGTCTACCAATTATTACAATTAAGTAAACTAGCCGCAAAGTTTTGGGTTACCATTGTTGTCTGGTCCCCTTGATAAGTTTAAGGAATTTTTCTGCACCAGAAATTTTTGCAGAAGAAATTTTGCCGATTTTGAGGTTAATTGCAAAATTTATTCAACAAAAATCCTCAAACAATTTTAAGTCTATGTTGTTATTTTTGATTTTAATAACAAATAAATAAATAAATAAACAATTCAACAAGGCTGCCTGTGTAAAGACTTTTTACCAATTTCACTTAAAGGATAGAAAATTTTAAGAACACAATCTAAAATTGTTTGTCATTGAGACTATTGAGTGAAACCGAATACATATGTTTTTACCCGGGAAGCCTTTGGTTGTCTTTAATAAATTGAATTAAAAAAGAAATCTTACCCACTCAGTTGGAGTTCCAGTGATCTACTAACCTAGCAATTAGTGATCTCCCATTAAGTGTACCATTACTCAGGTTATTATACCATTACTCAAAATTCTCCAAATTTGTATACCATGATATAAAACCATGATTAACACATTTCTTTTCATCATTTTTGGATTACTGCATAAGGCCATTACAACCGTCCGTGTTCTTTTTTTCCTTCCTACGAAACCTAGCAAGCATCTTAATTTTCGTGTAAAGGTGTCAATTATTACAGGCCCCTCGTTACGGTGAGAAAAAATTTATAATTGAATGTTCATTTTTTACAAAATAGATTAACTATTTGATTAATTGAAATATATTTTATTTTGAGAAAATGCAACACTGTAAACAAAAAATCATTTTTTTAGTGATAAAGGCTGCAGAAAGGAAAGGAAAATGGAAAGGAAAATTTAGAAAATGACAAGCCAATGATGCAGAAATACTTCTGCCTGTTGATGCATTTAATTTTCTTTTTCTTTTTCTGTCCAAACCTAGCATGAAACGCTGTATTTTGTCAATTATGGCATCTCCCTGTAGCCAAAAAGAAAGTTTATAATTGAATGTTTATTTTGGCACCCTTAAAATTAAATAAAAACAGATAAACTTAACAGCCAGTTTACCCTATTTAATTAATTGAAACAATTTTGATTTGTGAGAAAATGGAATAGTGTAAAGAGAGAATTCGATCATTTTCCGTGATAAAGGTTGGTCTTGTTGGACCTTTCTGCACCAGCCCTTAATGGCGTTAATTTTCATGCTAAATTCGTGTAAGTGTCGTTGAAATAAAAACAAACAAACAACAAATACAAAAACACTTCTTCTTTCTTCTTCTTCATTTAAAAAAATGATCGTTAAGAATATTTCGGAAGAAAAAACATTACGTTGCATCCTCCTCCGTGGATACCTTTTATTGTCTTCTTTCAAGTACAACCCTTAAAAACATGAAAAAACCCGTAAGATAGAGCTAGAGAGTTCCCTAATGGGAGATTCCCCCAATACTAATATGGAGAAAACATTAACAGATTAATCTTTAATTAATCATCCTTTGACGAACTTCCTGAGAAAATTTACCTAACATTCTTTCTTTCAAAGTTAGGTCAGAAAAAAGCAAGATAATAAGACTAGTATAGCGTGTAAAATTTTTTACAGGTTCATTTTCCCCATGAGTTACTGTCACCACTAACACCCGTACTCTTCCTCTCTCAAAATATAGGAATGAGGAAAAAATAAAATCATAGAATTGCAAAGGATAAGTATCACTAAGTTATAGAGCTCGAAAAACTGATTAGGAAAATGTATGGGATCGCGTGTCGACGTTACGGAAATATCGTCAATCAAAATTCCAATGACTTCACACCCGTCCCCAAAAAGTTTTCGTGACCCCATCGTCAATATCGCGCACCCAAAGTGACATTAACTGACGTTCTTATTGGTTCTCGAGATATTTGACCCTGAAAATCGCGTTCTATTTATTAATTTTTTTTATACTTATATATATTGTATATCCATCATCTATCTCAGCGATAACAATTCAAAAATACCAGATTTTTAATAAGCAACAAGTATTACTTGGTTTAAAAAAACGTTTAGTTTATTTTTATAGTCTTTAATGGTTTTGGTTAATTCGACCTTCCGATGTTATAAATTTTATATCATCATTCACACCTGCAAACACGTTTTTTGAAGATCTCGATCCTCTCAAGCAAAGCACTTGGCTTCTGAGTTCTACTTATGGTGCAATGTAATGTCCAATCTGACATCAAACTCCTTTTATAATACCAATCGCTATTAAAATAGCACAACTCAGTTACACACGATCTAAAAGTTCACTATATAATTTTCTATACAAACCTTTTGTTCCCAATCCTTTTATTCACACTAACCAAACTAAAAGTGGGATGTACAGATCGCGATTAAATATATTAGATACCTTGATACTTGTTTGCGTAAAAACATTTTATGATTCCACTCTCAAGAATCATGATAAGAAATATAAAAATCCAACCTAAAAATGTTATATTCTCTAACTATTGAGTGAAACCGTATGATTGTCTTTGCCCGGTATACTTGAATCAAATGGGATTAAAAATGTGAATGGTAAAACAATTACACCTGCTCAGGATACAACCGAGTGTTATTCTTCTACGAATTCACCAAATGATTTCCCAATGATTGCATGTACCATATGATGTAAAACCATGACTGGCACAGTCTTTCTTCTTCATCATAATTTTTATTTATACCAACCTTTTTAAACTAAAGAGAAAGAAACCATATAGAACAGAAGCAAGCACATGATCATCAAAAACAGAAAAAATTCTTTTAGAATGTAAAACAGCACTAAATTAATAAATATCAGGTGCCCTGACGTTTCCACTATAGGATCAAGATAAGCACCATGGCTTAAATTCAAACTGGGGTTTCCCAACAACATATGTAAAACCAGCAAACAAAAATAACAAACAACAATAAATTAAAAGAAATATGATAAGATATAGATACAGCAATGACTAAGACAATCATCATAGAATAGGTAGATATGTTCAATGTAGCTAAAGAGAAAAATGGAAAGATCTTAGTGGGAGACCACACCCTCCTCCCTCTCCCACTAACAAAGGAAAAAACAAAACCAGGAATACTTAAGGAACAAAAGAAATAAAATCAAAACTCAAAGGACAAACGAAAATATGATAAAGCTTGGGATGTGTTATAATTCTCTTGGCATGGTTAGTGGTATGGGTAGGAGGGGTAGAGGACAGGGATAATCAATCATCATTTAAACCACACCATCTCGCTCCAAAATATCGACATAAATATGGCAATAATATGTTGTTAGCCACAATAATTTGCGAGAAACTCTAAAATTACACCCTCGTCAGAAATAAATTTCCATATTCTTGTGACTGCGTACCCTATTATAAAAAAGAAAAAACAAACAAACCAAAAGATAGATTGGTATGAGTTATTGTTACAGCTACAGAGCCAAACACCAGTCTATTATATATTCATTTCTGATAGAGAAATTAATAAGCAGTATAACAGAATTAAAATATGATGCTGGTAGTAGGTAGAATAATGAAGGTAGATATGATGAGGGAGGGGAGTGCTTTAGCCTTCTTGAAAACAGCCAGGAAATGCGTTTGGAAAATAAAAACAACCATAACACAGCAGCAATAATATCTCAGCGTAACACCAACACTTTTTATAACTGCTTCACACACAAAAAACCTCAGAAATAATAATACCACAACATGTTGATGTTTCCCACATGGTCGCATGTGCGCAACCATTTTTAATCACCAAAATAAATTTAATGCCACAAAATGTTGATAATATATTCCGGGTGGTAACATTTTTTAGCACACAATGTTTATGTTTCAGTGAAAAATGTTCAGAATTTTATACCCTTTTAAATGATACCAAACTGGACATGATTTGATGACATCAAATTTTAGGTTCAATGAAAAGAAGATTGTTTCTTCAATACTCAGACTTTGAGACTTTCATACTGTGAGCAATCTTCAATTATACCGAAAACAATTCAAATTTTATCTTTTGCTACCTTTGATACTTATTTGCTTTAATATTTAGACCGTCATAAAATATATTACTGTTTCACAACATTTCAAGCTTCAAATATTTGGTCGGTCGTTGGTCGGTCTCTATTTTGTCAGGATTCTTAGATTTAACTGTTATATTTGACGAAGCCTATCAACTAGTGTATATCTATTTTTTCATGTTTTTTCAACTTTTTTCGACTATGATCTGTTGCTTTTCTGACATTATTCTAAGTTATACCGAAAAAACGTTGAACCCTTAAAAATATTCTAATGTGTTTCCAAGGTGTACATGTTTTAAAGGTTTAACATTTTTTATATTTCTTGACGTTCCATTTTTACAAACAAAATTACAAAAAAAAAAGCGGAATTTATCATTTTAAGCGGTAGTCGATCTAGTGACATGAAATTCTATTATTTCTGATGTTAGCCTTGTGGACTGTGTTCGCATTTCATTATTTCATCAGAAAGAAATTTGGCTTTCACTTAATTTTCGGCATTTTCAGCTGTTTTGAAGAAATCCTTCTGCCTGTAAGGGCATCTTATTTGCTTTCTTTTTTTTCCGTATTTTTCTTACAGTCCAAACCTAGCATATGATTACTATGCGTCCTTATTCGTTGCGGTAAGAGAAAACGGCGGACATGTAAGTGGAGAGAATTAGTCCAAACTTAGACGAAATTTTGAAAGAGTATCAATTTTCATGAAAATTTGCACGTACAACAATTCAATGGTGCAGATTTCGAATTTGGGGATGATTTTTATATCGTGGCCAAAAAGGGGTGATTCGGGCCAAATTTGGGCCAAATTTGGGCCAAATTTCGAAAGTGCTTCAATTTGCATAAAAATTTGCATGGTTTCAAGTTTGTGATTCATTTTTCATATTTTGGCCAAAAAGGGCGATTCGGGCCAAATTTAATTAAGGTTGTGTAATAGACCAAAAACACTAAGAGGAATTTTTCCTTATTATTGCAGTTTGATTACACTTGCAGAAAGCCTTATGCCCGCCCGCGTTCTAGTTTTTGTTTTTCATCCTGTCCAAACCTAGCGTGATTATTATATATTCGCATTCATTGCCGTGAGAGGAAATGGCGGACATGCAAGTGGAGTGAAGAATTAGATAGAACTTAGAGCAAATTTTGAAAGTGCATCAATTTTCATGATAATTTGTACATAGAACAATTTAATCATGCTGATTTCAAATTTGGGAAACAATTCTCTTATTTTGGCCCAAAAAGTGCAATTCGCAATTTGGGCAAAATTTGGGTGAAATATTAAAAGTGTTTCATTTTCATATAAATTCGTACGTAGAACAATTCAATGGCGAGGTTTTAAGGATAAGCTTTTTTGCATAAGAGGAAACTTTCCCTTATGTTCGAAGTTTGGTTACAATAACCTCAATTGCAGAAAGCCTTATGTCCGTCCGGGCTCTAGTTAGTCAGCGGCTTTAGCAAGCTGAGTATTAAAATCGACGTTTTTTCCCCCCAAAATTTCGATGCACACGGACTAGATAAAATTCCATTGTTTATGACTACACTCGGAATTAAATAATTACATCATACGAAGTGTGTCACGTTCTCATTCAGATTGTCAACACTTGGTTCGTTTTCCACATGTTCAGCGTGGAGAAAAAAGGGTACTGTTACTTCTGAAACTGATCCAAATTTTGTCTAAGTCGAAGATTTTGGTTGAGTAAATTCTATGTTTTATAAATTCAGTACGTTCTATTGAATACTTCTGGCGTACAGATTCATTAAACTTAAATTAAAAAGATGTTGTTTGGAAGTTTATGTATTATGAAAATAACATTTGAGTTATGTTAAAGATGTGTAATTAAGGGTTAGGGTTAGACCTCCCTATATGGACCTGGCGTCTGTTCTCTCTGTGCGCCCCCTACCCCTCCTGGTGTTGGTATTATTGCTCAGTGCAGCCTCTTCCTCCAGCCAGTTGCCATTTAATACGACATTTCTTGGATGCTTTTTTTAAGAAGAAAATGAGTATTTTATATATATTTTATTCATGACTTCATGACTAAATATAATTATTCTATTTGGAAGAATTTATGAGACAGAAATAAAAACATGAGAAAACAATTTATGGAAGTGCTTAAAAAGATTTTGTTTGGCTTAGTCATGTTAAATCAGACTGTTACAAAGCATTTAGAATAGATGGTAGTGGTATTGCACATGTTCGATCTCATCTCGAATTCATGGAAATGAAGTCCCAGAACGTGACTTTTCTGTAAATAAATTGGTGTTAGAGTCGCATGGCTATACTATTGAAAACGAAACCTTAAATTCTTTAAGTTTCGTTAAAAATGAACTACCTTGTGTTGGAGGTGTTATGAATTGTGACAGTCAAAGGTGCACGTTCAAAATACATGACGGATATAGAACAAAAACGAATTGCGGCAGTGCAGAAAAAAAAAGGATAAGAAGAAGCAGAGCTACAGGTAAAACAACAGCAACAGCAAAATAGGAGTGTGATAAGATCAACGTGGAAATTAGAAATTGCAAATTTAGTATAAAGTGTGCAGATGAAATCATTGAAGATGGTAGTAATAAACTTCAGCATGTTCTGGGGACCAAGAAACTTGACAGAAATGCCATTCAATCGGCGCAATCAAAAATCGAAATTGGGATAGACTTGAAACGAAAATGTGAATCAACATTAGTATTGTTGTTGGAAAAAGTCTATGCTAAAATGTGTACTAACAACAATAAACAAAGATTGCATTATTGGAGCAAGAAGGAAACCAGAAAAAATTTTGGCACTGGAGGAATTTTTAAATCTATTTGAGCTGTTATTGAAATGTGTACATCAACTTCAAACCCAGGGTCTCTTTCCTTTTCGATATACGGACATCGGCTACGTTTTATTACCACTTGGTTCACTTACGTTCTATGTAACAAGAAATTAATTTTGAAGAAAGGCGAAGAAGAAAACGACTTTCATCAACAAATTGCTGGTTTTCCTTTAGATAAGATTGCTTCACGAAGAAATGTTTATCCTCAGAAAGTTATTTTATATGGGTAGTATTTATTTTATTAGAGAAAACGAAAACGTTTAAAAGATATTATTTATGTGCTTACATTGCTTGGAGAAACATCTTCAGCATAACATGGAGTTTAAGCGAAAAGTATGAAGTATTTTGTCAACAATTTGATATAATTTCGACATAATCATAATTTCTTGTTCGACCGGTGGTACATAAAATAATGTTAAATATAGAAAATAGATATTGAAGCATGAAAACAAGCATTTTATATCTGAACTGGAATTGAAAGTTACATGATTTTTGGACATTTTTCAGCCTAAATGTTTTATCCAGTACTGTGTTTCTTCTTTTTGTTTCCTTTATTAATTAATGAAACATTATAATAAAGTTGAATATGATTTGTAAAAGTACAAAAAGAAAGCTCAAATTCATTCATTCATAAAATTGAGAGTTTTTACCCCCTGAAAATGAAGTATGAGGGTTGAGCTCCCTGATGGTTGGATTTTTATATACGGAAAATAATTATATGACGTGACAATGTTCATTATGAGCAGTTTGAGCCAGTTAGAAGCATTATTGACAGAGATATTGAAAATTACAAATAGTGTTGTTTTGTTATTTTCCCTATGAAACCCTTATAACAGTCATTTGGTATCCCGTAGAAACAGGGCTCTAGAGCAATACGGCCACCTGTTCAGACTGAATAACATCATTTTTCTGAAAGCACAATAGTTAAACAACATGAAAATTCATATTTAAATTTTTCACCCAAAACTTGGCACTTTTTACCCTGACTATATTCACCAATTTCAATCTTTCTAAAGAGCAAAGGAATATTTCAAAATATTTTTGGAGCAAAACCACCGAAAAAACAATACAAGAGGAACATTAAAATTTGTTATAGTTGTTGAAGTCAATGAAATATTCCTGGATCCTTTTTTAAGTTGTGTTCCCTTTCAGTCATGTTATGCTTCGTTTGTCTTTCCATCAAGTTGCTCTGCCTCAACTTTTCTTTTACATTTGGTGTTTTTTACCTGTTGATTATGTTTTGTTTAAATCATGACTTTTCATGACGCTTTTATTGCTAACAATT
Source organism: Turritopsis rubra (assembly GCA_039566895.2). Lineage (NCBI taxonomy): Eukaryota > Metazoa > Cnidaria > Hydrozoa > Anthoathecata > Oceaniidae > Turritopsis > Turritopsis rubra. The sequence continues at coordinate 8,365,960 of CM077627.1, forward strand.
TCACTTGTAGCATCTCATGAACTATATATTTTAATTAATCATCAGTGATTGAGTTGATAACATATAATTAGCATAAAACAAGCCCAAAATTGACTGAATAATTAAAAACAAAAACAAGCAGCCAAACGGCATCAACACGGTAACTACATAAACGCAGAGAATCAACAAGCTCTGCCTTTAGTTGCAGGATAAAGTCTCAGATTAAGAATGTCATTAATCCAACTACAATAAACAAGGAGTCGCAAAAAATGACAAATTAGATTAGATCATAACTTCATGTTTCTGAAATTGTACCTATTCAACAGTCCGCAAAAAGTATTGTTGACAAAATATTTCATTATTGATGGACAAGAATTGATGATCGTATGGAAATTGATGAATTTTTACAACATTCACTTCACCAGGCTCCAAATATATTCACTGAAACCTCTTCATATATATAATAAAAGTTTATTATGGGAATTAATTTTTGGGAAAATCACTTTTCATGAATTTCAATCCAGTCTGCGAAAAATCTGTTTCAACCTAATCCACAAAAAATAGATTTGGCAATCAACGAGAATATTGATTATTAAACCTGATGATAGTACAAGCGGTAATTTGTGATAAATATTATAGCGATAATAATAAATAACAAAACAATAGATTGCATCACTAACTTGTTTGTTCGATCGATACGATACACAATAGTTTGTTCGATCAATTTTTAGAGATCATATTAGTGATAAATTATAAATGATAATAATCTTTATTCGCAACAATCTTAGTGACTTCCTAAGTTTATAAGTTTATAACTTCTGTATATTTATAAATAAAACACTTAACTTATTTTGCATATAATTACGTTGATATAAGGCCATCATTAAAAATAGGTTGCGTAAGGGTCCTCCGACTGACTTGTTTTGAAGTTGAAAAGTTAAGTCGGTGAGGCGGCAAAGTCATAAATAATTAACAGAACATACGGTCTACCACAACATAATCACGTGTCGTCTGTCAAAAATTAGAAATAAGCCATGCGAAGGAGATTGCCAGAGTTTGCAATCTGTCACCGACAAAAACATATCCGACTTCAACAACAGAAACCCGTATGATGCTGAGAACAACTCTTCTGAAAAGAACGAAAAATACGTTAATGCAGTTTCAACTTTTGCTTTACCAAATGCAATGACATTAAAACAACTTAAAATTGAAACAAAGAAAGACAAATTCTTGCAAACCTTAATCATGCTCATTAAAACAGGAAATTGGTACACTTTAAACGAGTCCCAAAAACACGATCTTCCAAAGACGTCGATGTAAACCACCTTAAACACTACCGAAAATTTAAACAGGAATTAACAGTCAATGCAGAATGCGATATTGTTTTAAAAGGAAATCGTATCGTAATTCCTAAATCACTGCAAAAAGTTACCGTTTCACTCGCTCATTCAGCCCATCAAGGAATCACAAAAACTAAAGCCTTGATTAGATCAAAAGAATCATTTGTTGGCATGGATAACCTAATTGAAAAAAGAATAAAAGACTGTATTGCATGCCAATCTACGACAGTAAAAAAATCAAAGGAAATGATGGGTTCCTTTGATTTTTTTACTGTCGTAGATTGGTATCAATGTATGAACATTCAGTCATACCACCTCGTGTTTGGTACACAGTACATGTTGACTTCTGTGGCCCGCTTCCTAACAGTTACTACATTTTAGTATTCATGGATGCAAAGTTCAAATTTCCAGCACTTACTTTTCTAAAAGGGACTACCGCCAAAGCCGTAATCGACGCATTGGAAAAAACATTTACCACCTGTGGATATCCAAACGTTATAGTATCCGACAACGGACCACCATTTAAGTCATACAATATACGCAATTACATGAAGCAGAGAGCAAGACGTATAGACATATTACACCTTATTGGCCACAAGTCGGACGTTTCATGAGCCCGCTTGCTAAAATCATCAGAGCTGCCAACATTGAACAGAAAGATTGGAAATTGGAATATTACAACTTCGTATTGTCATACCGTACAACTCCACATACCACCACTAATATTTCACCGGCTGAGATGATGTTCAATCACAAGATATGTACAACAATTCCAGATTACCTCACGGAGGTGAACTACGCAAACCGGAAATGTAACTCGTTCAAACTTGGAGATTACGTATTAGTAAAACAAATCTATCGCAACAAATTAACCAGTTAATTCTTCCCGCATCCGTACATTATCACTGCAAAGAAATATTCAATGATTACAGCCACGAACCCACACACTAACCACACTGTCACTCGAAAAGCAGTTGTTTCAAACCGATTTAAAAGCAAGCCGATGTACCATTTTACCCTGCGAAGGAGGAAGAGGAAGAGATTGACATAGATCAGGAAGTTACACAACAAACAACGCAGGAAACCATAACTTCCGATGATGTCTCCGCTCCGAAAAAAACATATCCAAAAAGAAACCGACGACCTATCGAACAATGGAGAAAATATTAAGTGGATATTACAGATAGAGGTCAATTTGGCCTGGCATCACTTTTTGTTATGACGTCATCAATTTGTCTACTTTGTGAATAATTTTGAAATTTACGTATCACTAACTTTTTGAAAAGCATAAATTATAGGCAAAACTACTTTTTTTTGTGCAAAGTTTTACATTATTCTGTATCTAAATACAACAATATGCTCAAATTCAGGTCATTGTAAGAATTGTTTTAATGTTAGAAGAATTTGGTGATTGATAAAAAATTAGAAAATTTTAAAAGTTTTTTGAGAAATATAGCTTCGGACATCTGGCAACATGTAAGGGCTCTCTCTAACAATAATAAGTAACAGATAATGCAATTGAATAGAACAACCTTCAAAAACAGCTTTCCAAAGTAGTTGAAATATCTGCTCGGTAAAATAACAAATCTGGTCTGTAAATTGTCTTATCTGGTCTGTAAATTATTATAACTGGTCCGTAAGTTGAACTGGTAATCACAAAAGTTCAATCCATTATAAAATGAAGTTGATTGATTACATTCCAATCAGGAAAACAAAAGGGTAATTTAAAAAAAATACCCATGGTTGACAAAACTCCCACCCCCGGCGTCGTCACTTTTTTTTTTAATTTTCAGAAACCTTTTAGATTCAAAAATGGCGCGGGCCAATTTTTCAACATCTTTGCTTGTTTCCAAGCGACCAGCGAAGAATGATGATAAAAAGATGTTTCCTTGATGTTTTCGCTTATTCCCACAACTCTATTTTCCGAACTGTGTGGTATAGCAATTGCGAATGGAAGCCTAAAAATTAGGCACAAAATGTTGATTAAGATTTCGATGTGTACAGATATTAGGAATATAAGTTCGAATCATGCTAATGCGAAGAATACCGTAAATCCTCTAATAACGCCCAGGGTGTTTATTTAATTTTCAGATTTTAAGGTGGCGTTTTTAGAGGGAGGCGTTAAAAAGAAGGAGGCGTTATTTTCTTCTTCTGAAATGAATTCATATAAATTGTTTTGTCTTTTTATCAAGTAAGTATTAGGCACTAAATCCAGGGTTCCCACTAAAAAACAGGATTTTATGTTACGATTTTATGCCAAAATTAGCCTGATTATATGATTTAAAACATTTTTTATGTTTAAAAGATGCTGGTATTACTCCTCCTCCTCCGATTTGGCAGTTTGAAATAGGTTACCGTAGGATTACATATCGATATTTAAAAAATATGGCGAAAGGAAACATTGTAACGTTGGGTAGATCAACGTTGGGAATCGCTTAGATTTTTATGATCTCAACCTGCATTGTTAAGTTGCCGTTATTAAGTTTTTGACTTACATAATACATAAGATAGAGGTAATAATTACGCGTTGTATAAGCTGTCCATGATGTGTCATTAAACTGAACTGGTGCTAGTGACAGATGTTATAACTGAACTGGGTTTTGCACAGCAGGTTTTTTCCAGGACAGCTTATTTTGCTTTTTGGATTATTAACTTTGGATTTATGTGAAGTTGTATCCTTGTATGCTCAGTAACATGCTTTCTATTCGAAGTGGAAGTTTCGATAGCGGTTTACTCAGTAAATTTACAATGGGTTTATGATAGTTAAAAAAATCGAATGATCTGCCCAAGAGGTACAATCTGTTTCTTTCACATGCGTACTTAATGCTCAATAATTCGCGCTCTATTTGTGAATAGTTTTGTTCAGTTTTAGAGCGCGTGTTGAATAACTGATCAGTTTGCTATCATCTTTTCCATGAGTTTTTTGTAGTAGAATAGCTGCAATGCCAACTTTACTGACGTCACAATATAAAAATTTTAAAATAATAATAATAATAATAATAATAATAATAATAATAATAATAATAATAATAATAATAATAATAATAATAATAATGTTATCAATGAGGGTCTTGAGAGGTCCCAGAGCATTTAAAGCCCCCATTTGCGCTACGGAAGCCGCAAGTATGCTTCAACCGCTCAATCAGACAACCCCCTTAGATGTCAATCGCGCTCTCAAACTGAGTGCTAATCTGAGTGTATCGATTCACATGAATGAAGGAAAACATGGCATGTTCAATGTAATCACAGCCATCTTGTAATTTGAAGTAAATAAAAATTCTCGTCGCCAGATGTTCTATATTAAGAACGGGTATATATACTACTTATCTCTACATTCTTTCATATCTTCCCCCTCTTCTTACAAACGGTCAACGTTTCATATATGTTCTCCAAGTTGGCTCACGATACTATACAAACAATAGTTTTTTTTTTGTAATTTTGACAAATTCTTGAAGCATAATACAAGAAAATTATAAAAATGTAATATGCTTGTCGAATATTCTTCTGTGTATTGCGGCCTTTATACATTTTAAAACATATATTTTAAAATAAGTTAAGTATCCATGTATACAGCTCACACGTATATTTCTTTTGTTTTAGGCAATGCTGTTTCTTTATTAAACCTTGTTTATACTTAACAAAGTTTAAAACTCGGATGAATGAGTTGTATCTATTTTGTTCGTATTTGAAATGCTGCTACCATTTTGCACCATATGGTTCTTGTTTTATTTCGTATAGGTTGTACAAGTGAAAGAATTGTTTCGAATTCAAGATGATGCTGAATTGGTTGAAGCCGAAAAACGTTATTTGCCACAGAAGTAAAGTTCACAATTTTATGACAAATTCTTTGAATTTCTCTTTTTATAGTCTTGATGTAACGCATTTATCCACAAATTTGTAGAGGTTATAACGTAAATAAAATTTTAAAGGTGAAATTTGCTCTGGATATTTAGTTTCAGCAATTTTACGAATTCCTGAATAATTCCATTAAACGAACGGTTGAAAACAGAGCTGCTTACAGTGGGGCTGGAAAAACAGGGAAAAAGGTCTTGCTCAGCTGGAAAAGCTAAAGTTCCTTTAATTTTTGGAAACCACCTTTATTCTTTTGTTATAGTGAATCCCGAAAGAAACTTTAGACATCGTCGCCATCGTCATCCTCATGTCCATTTCCATGCTTGCATGGTAAAATGGATTTTGATGACTGACTTCCATGCCACCCTATAAGCAGGGAATTTTTTGGAAAAACCTAACCTCCGATTTTTCGATGGAAATGTGCCTCTAGCATGTAGGTAATTCAAAATCACTGATTGCCCTCTCGTGGTTTTGCCCCAATGTCACGTGACGGATGACGTCATGGTTTCACGGCCGGAAAAAAAAATCAAAAGTCAATTTTGTTTTACTTTGAATACATCAATTGAAAGTTAATGAAAAATGAAACCAAGGTTGGTAAATACTTTGGGGTTCCCTTATGTTGCTAAATAGTTATGGTCATTTAAAGAAAATGCTGACGTCAGCGTATTGTACCCCCTCTAAATCAAATTTCAGCGATTTCTTCGCATATTTTAGTTGAAACTTGGCATTTTATACCTTGACTTCCATAATTTTTCACGCTCTTTCCATTTATTCCATTTTTAAATGTCTAAGTGAAAGTCGTTGATAAATGAATAAATAAATAGCATCAATGGATAAAACATAGACAAATGCAAAAGAAAGAAATCTTGTAGTCATATTCATATCAGCTCTCAAATCGCATAATAGATTAAGCATTCCTGGATCTTTTTAACCTTTTTTTTTTATTTTTTTCATTTTTTTATTTTCCCAATTTATTTAATGTTGGTTTTACGTAGTTTACAAGATACATGATAAATATAAAATGAACAAATCAATACCAACTCGTCAAGCTAAAATTTATCACCAAACCCTACAAAGTTTGCAATTGCATTGCTCGATTGAGAGTTTAAAAGCATCTAATGAAGGTTTAGACTTGACACTATCTGACAAGGCGTTCCACGAAAGACTTCCTCTAAATAAAAAAGACTGATTGCCAAAGCGACCTGAACTTGATGGAGGAAGCGAGAGAAGATTTGAGTTTCGCAGACCGTAACGGATGTTTTTGACCATGAATAGTGTCTTCATAAAAGAGGGATTCAGCCCATGGAGGGTTTTGTATATCTCGCATAAAAGGTAGCGTAAATGGATCTCATGTATACGCTTAAACCCAGACAATTGTAACAGTTCTTCATAGCTTTTAGAGAAATCTTGATAGGGAAATAAGTGTGCGTTTATGGATACTGTCAAGTTTACTGCATGAAGATCTGCCATAAAACATCCATATAATAGGTGAATAATTAAATATAGACAAAAGAAAGGAGTTAAATAAAAGTTTTAACTGGTCCTCTTGAAGAAAAGATCTAATCCTGTTGAGAGTTTTGATTCTATAACTAGCTTTATGACAGAGTGAGGAAATATGACTAGAAAAAGTTAGTTTGCTATCGATAGAAATACCAAGAAGCTCAACAGTTTCAACAGAGGTAATTAAAACATTATCAGCATATAGACTAACTGGTAAATTGTACTTAGGCTCCCCTAAGACTAACATCTGGAATTTTGACGGATTTGCGGCTAGCTGATTTGCTTTAAACCAGGACAGAACAGCTGAGAGGTCGTATTTTAGATTTGATATAACCTCCGCTAGAGAGTTGGCACAAGAATATCATCCGCAAAATTACAATAATAGATCATTAATAAAAATATTAAATAATAAGGCCCCGAGTATGGATCCTTGAGGTACCCCTTTCAATATTAGCAGCCAAGAACTGAAACATGAACCAACTTTGGTTCGTTGAAAACGATAAATCTTCTATGCATGGTGACCTTATTACCTAAATATTTAACGGAGAAACAAAGCGACAACCTGGTCCCCATCGGGATTTAGCACAAATAGAGAACCTGTCAACACGTGAATTAAAACATCTCATATCCACGCAAAATCTTCACTGAAAAAACATCTTGCTAAACATCAACAGTCCATAAAGAAACAACAAACAACGCAAAACCTCTGCATAGAAGTCACGTTCAAGCTCTAAATTGACTCATTCGGCGAAGGGAAAGCAAAGAATTTAACAACTGGAAAAGAAATAGACAAAGGAATAGTGAATGGGTTGCTTGAAGTTAGCAAAGTAGGAAATGCCAAATATAAGAAATTCGTTCTGAAAGGATTGGTAAATGGTAGTAAAATTTTTATGATCCAATTAAACCAGTAAATGTTGACAGTGGGTTAAAGAAAAAGAAGACAAAAAATAAATCAGTTGTTGTGATAAAGGAAGTTCGTCAGGCGTTTGGACTATTGCTGAGCAAATATACCGACCTCATGAAGAAATGGAATACCCAATAACCTCTTTACCACTAAGCATAGCAACAGCCAAGAAAAACTAAGACAGGGAGCTAAATCTTTATTAAGGAACTATATAATTGATGAGTCAAATGCTTTACAATCAAATCCATCACTGATGAATTCGCGGTGGTTATTTGATGGAATGGCTATGATAAGATCGTTCAAACCAAAACGAATCCTACAAAGAGTTAATGAATTGTATGCTACGAATGATATTACCTGCTGACAATCTGTTTCCAATCAAACTTGAAGTTATCAACGATGATTACCGTCAGGAAAGTGTCAAGGAAGGGACTAGATTTGACAGAGGATCTTTGGATCAAAGCATGTTACAAGGCAGTGACTGGAGCGAATTCTAACAATATCCACAATAAATCTGACCTACTTAAACTTGCTGTTGATTATTTCAAATACAAAGAGACTCAATCAAACTTACGTGTTCCTGTTCTTATTAACGATGGTAATTACAAATGGAAATTTTGAAGAGCTTCTGGAAGAATCGTTTTTGAATGCAACCATGAAGAAGCGGACACTAGACTCGTTCCACATGCATTACTCGAGGATACAAATGTGGTTATAGTTACTAAAGATACAGATGTATTTATTTTATCGGTTTATGCATACGTTCGATTTCAACCTTCAGGTGACTGGTTTGTGTTAGAATTGACCATGAGAAGTATGTTAATATTCAGTTACTTGTGGATCACTTAGGATCGAATTTATCATTTAAATTACCACATATACATGCTCTTACCGTAAGGTGATACAAGATCCTACCTGCGCAGAGTTGGGAAAATTAAAGTATTAACAAGTATATACAATTTTATACAAATATCTGATTTATACTATGTTTAGGCTGACGTATGAACCTCCACAGAATGTGCATTATCGAACCTTCCGAAACTTCTCTCTTGACAGGTTTCGCAATGACCTTGTAAATGCTCTTACTAACAGTGCACCTGGGGATTTTGACTCTTTCAGCTCAATCTTTGAACCTGTCTTAGACGCTCATGCTCCAAAGAAGAAACGCACAGTCAGGGGAAACCATAAGCCTCATTTGACTAAAACCCTACGTAAGGCCATTATGTTGCACTCTTCTTTGAAGAACAAAGCGAATAAGACTGGTGATGCTTATTTTTCTAATCTATATAAAAAAACAACGTAATTGTGTTGTACACTTGAACCGTCAAGCAAAAAAATCCAAATTTCTGAATCTTGGAACCTCTGAAGACTAACCTCCTCTTCACCAAAGGTTTTCATGTTCACGAAAACATTCTTTTGCGTGACGACGGTGATATTATTAAAGATGAAGAGCATATCTCTAAAATCTTCAATTCTTTTTTTGTAAATATAGTGGACAGTCTGAATATAACTCCTTGGGAACCTTGTCCAGATAAAGTTCAAGACACTGATTCGAGGATTAATTTGATTGTGAGAAAATATCGCAACCAGCCGAGCATTAAATCCATCGTTAGCTCAAATAGAGGAAAATCTTTTTCTTTCTCAAATGTGACCTCAGATCAAGTCAATCGGGTAATTCGGGATCTTAATCCTAGGAAAAGTGTAAGTGGACCTTTTCCTTCAAAAGTCCTTCGTATGGTTGCTGATATCATCTCTGAGCCAATTGCTCTATGTCTAAATGCCTCTCTAAATTTGGGTAAGTTTCCTCAAACCATGAAACTTGCTGATGTTACTCCAATTTTCAAAAAAGGGGACAGGTTTCTCAAGGAAAATTATAGACCTATTAGTATTTTGTCATCTTTTTCTAAAACTTTTGAAAGAATTATTTTTAATCAGCTAGCTGAATACTTTGATGGCATTTTACATTCGCAGCTCTGCGGCTTCAGATCTAAGCATAACACTCAACACGCTTTACTCCAAATGATTGGTCAATGGCATAAATGTTTGGACAGGTCTGGTAAAGTTGGAGCAATTTTAATGGATTTGTCCAAAGCATTTGATTGTATTAACCATGAGCTTTTGATTGCTAAACTTGCTGCGTATGGACTTGATCAACAAAGTCTCAAACTTTCTAAATGCCGGATAAATTCTCACCAATTCCTCTTTGTTTTAAATCAAAGATCAGATCATGCTTACGTTCCAGGTCTTGTAAATATACATGTTGAAAGGATAAGTATTAAGAATAATTGGGATGATCAAAAGCAAAACAAAGTTTAATCATTTCTCTCTCTCTGCTTGCTTATGCGGTTCAAAATTTCCTTCCCGAGCTGAAGTCACTGGCGCTAGTATCTAGGAGGGTAGAAAGGGAAGGAGACGAAACTCGAATTTAAAGGCGTTTCAATTCTATACAAATTTTTTTATTGAATTCAAATTGAAAGAATCCGACGCTCATTACGCTCGTGTCAGTTTTTTTCTGCGCGGTTTGATGAAGTTCTATTTTCATGAGGATTTTATGTTTATTTATGCCACATTATCCAGTAAAATTTGAAAATAAACTGATTAAAAATTATCTGGATATGGGTGTTAAACTTGTTCTGTGCTTCTCAGGAAATAGCGCGAATTATTTATGGAGAAACAAGAGTTTTTTGATCAGTTGTACTGAGAAGAAAGACTCAAACTGATCACAAAAAATTCGAAGAATCTGATAAAAGTCTGAAAGATATATATACAAGCATACTTCAATGTTACATTTGACGACATTTGAGCTTTGTTTAGTTATGGATTATTTTGTCAACCATCGAAAATGTCTGCTGCTGTTTGCACAAATATTAGTGTTGTATTTAATTTAAAATGAAAACAAATATGGCCATGGCATTGTTTGTTATGTGAAGAACTAACTGATCACATAGAAGGGACAATTTTAGTTGGTAAAGATTATAGCTAAATGGAACACAAAACTTAAAATCGTGACTAGCAGCAGTGTCAGTGGCAATGAATTATGATTAATATTTTCCCTGACAGCGTTTCGAGCGTACAACGCCCAGAGCTTTGTACCCATGGCTTTTAAATTTGGCATGATTTATACTATCATTCAAAGATGTTTTCAAATTTGCTCTAGTTTTTCTAAATTTCACCTGGAGCTTCTAAAAGTCAGGGACATTTTCAAGAAAAATAATTATCCTGTTTCGTTTTGTAGACCGTTGCATAAAAACGTTTCTAGACAAATTACACACTCCAAAATTAAAAGTTACCAGTGTTGAGAAGAAAAAAATTCTCATTGTCCTTCCATATCTTGGAACTATTTCGAATCTAGTTAGGACTAAGCTTTACAATATCCTCTCCAAAAGTCTACCATCATGCAACTTCATGTTGCTTTCAAAACATCCTGCAGACTAGTTATTTTAAATTTAAGGATTGTCCTTGTAAGGATCTCATCTATGGCATTGTTTATTGTTTTTCGTGTGGTTGCTGCAATGCTTGGCCAAACTAAGCGCCATTCTAAAGTCAGAATGAGTTAACACATGGGCGTTTCTCCTCTAACCGGTAAAGTATCGTCTTCTAGTGCTAATCCTACGGCTATCCATCAACACACGTTATCTACTGGACATTAGGTTAGTCTTCATAATTTTAGTATACTTGCCCACGCTGACAATACTTATATTTTAGATCTAAGGGAAACTCTTTTTATATTAAGAGACATTTTCCTCCTTTTTTGGTAATTTTTTAAATTTTTACACCATCAATTGTGAAAATAATATTCTTTTGTATAATTTTATATAAAATCGATATTTGTATTAAATATTTTGACTTGATAATGGGCGTTGTACGCTCGAAACGTTGTCAGTTACGGTTACTTTTGTAAAACTTGTGGGGGAATATAATTGTTCATGACAAAGATTACATGAATCTCAAACCATGTTTCTACTGTTGCTATAAGATCCAAACAATTTATTGACTCGACAATGTTGACAGGGGATAATGATGGTATTATATGTATCAACAGAAAGTGTGCATATATATTGAAAGTGGGAAAAAAAGGCCGCAACAAGCCGGTTTTGCGTGTGTAACAAGTTTGTAACATAATTTACGTACCAAATCGACCCCAAATTGTGTGAAATTCATTGTTTCATGTTGAGACTATTGTGCTCATGAACTTTCAGCAGCATTTGTGGCCACCAATGGCGGGAAATGGTAAATTTTTTAATAATTTGTCTAAAAGAGGCCACAACAGACCGTTTTACCGTATATAAGAGCTGTGTAACATAATGTACGTACAAAATCAACTCCAAATTGTGTGAAATTCATTGTTTCATAATGGCACCGTTGTGCTCATTTACTTTCAGTAGCATTTGTGGCCACCAACGGCGTGCAATTTTCAAATTTTTTAAAATTTGCTCAAAAAATGCCACAACACACCGTTTTAGATTATGCATCAGGAGTGTAACATTAATGTACGGACTAAATCGATCCCAAATTGTGTAAAATGCATTGTTTCATGTTGAGACCATTGCTTTCGTGAGATATCCGTAGCATTTGTGGCCACCAACGGCGTGCAATGGTTAAATTTTTTAAAATTTTGACAAAACAGGCCACAACAGGCCGTTTTAGCGTATTTAGCAGGTGTGTAACATAATGTACGTAAAAAATCGACTCCAAATTGTGTGAAATTCATTGTTTCATGTTGGCACCGTTGTCTGCATTTACTTTCAGTAGCATTTGTGGCCACCAACGGCGTGCGATGGTCAAATTTTTGACAATTGGCCAAAAACAGGCAACAACAGGCCGTATTAACGTATATAACAGGTGTGTAACATAATGTACGTACCAAATCAACCTTAAATTAAGTGAAATATATTGTATCATGTTGGGACTATCGTCTTCATGAATTTTCAGTAGGAATTGGGGCCACCAACGGCGTGCAATGGTCAAATTTTTTATAATTTGTACAAAACAGGCCACAACAGGGCGTTTTAGCTTATATAACAGGTCTGTAACATAACGTACGTACCAAATGGACCCTAAATTAGGTGAAATTTATCAGTAGCATTTGAACTTTTAGTAGCACTTGTGACCACAAACGAGGAGCAGCCGTTTAAGCGTATATTACAGGTGTGTAACATAATGTATGTACCAAATCGACCCCAAATTGTGTGACATTTATTGTTTCATATTGGGACCATTGTCCTCATGAACTTTCAGTAGGATTTGTGGCCACCAACGGCAGGAAATGGTCAAATGATTAATAATTTGGACAAAACAGGCCACAACAGGCCGTTTTAGCGCATATAGGAGGAGTGTACGATAATGTACGTACCAAACTGACTCCAAATTATGTGAAATTCATTGTTTCATATTGGGATTATTGTCCTCATTTACTTTCAGTAGCATTTGCGGCCCTCAAGGGCGTGTGAAGCTACTGAAAGTTCATAAGGACAATTGTCCCAACATGAAACAATGAATTTCACAGCATTTGGGGTCGATTTAGTACGTACATTATGTTAAACACATGTTACACACGCTAAAACGGCCTGTTGTGGCCTGTTTTGGCAAAATTATCAAAAATTGGAAATTTTCACGTTGTTTGTGGCCACAAATGCTACTGAAAGTTCATGAGGACAATGGTCCCAACATGAAACAATGAATTTCACAGAATTTGAGTTCGATTTGGAACGTACATTGTGTTACACACATGTTACACCCGCTAAAACGGCCTGTTGTGACCTGTTTTGGCGAAATTATCAAAATTTTGAACTTTGCACGTTGTTTATGGCCACGAATGCTACTGAAAGTTCATGAGGACAATAGTCTCAACATGAAACAATGAATTTCGCACAATTTGAGGTCGATTTGGTACGTACATTATGTTACACACCTGTCACATGCGCTAAAACGGCCTCTTGTGGCCTGTTTTGGTAAAATTATCAAAAATTTGAACTTTGCACGTTGTTTATGGCCACAAATGCTACCGAAAGTTCATGAGGACAATAGTCCCAAAATGAAACAATGAATTTCACACAATTTCAGGTCGATTTGGTACTACATTATGTTACACACCTGTCACATGCGCTAAAACGGCCTCTTGTGGCCTGTTTTTGCGAAATTATCACAAATTTGACCATTGCACGCCGTTGGTGGCCACAAATGTTCCTGAAAGTTAATGATACCAACGGTCCGAACAAGAATCAATAAATTTCATACAATTTGAGTTCGATTTGGAACGTACATTATGTTACACACCTGTTACGTACGTTAAAACGGCCTGTTGTGGCCTGTTTTGGTCAAATTATCAAAAATTTGAAGTTTGCACGCCGTTAGTGGCCAGAAACGCTACTGAAAGTTCATGAGGACAATGGTCCCAACATGAAACAATGAATTTCACACAATTTGTGATCGATTTGGTACGTAGATTATTATACACAACTGTTACATTCGCAAAAACGGCCTCTTGTGGCCTGTTTTGGCAAAATTACCAAAAATATGACTATTCCACGCCATTGGTGGTCTCAAATGCTACTGAAAATTCATAAGGACAATTGTCCCAACATGAAACAAGGAATTTCACAGAGTTTGGGGTCGATTTGGTACATATATTAGGTTACACATGTGTTACACAGGCGAAAACGGCCTGTTATGGCCTGTTTTGGCCAAATTATCAAAAATTTGACAATAGCACGCCGTTGGTGGCCACAAATGCTACTGAAAGTTGATGTGGACTATAGTCCCAACATGAGAGCATGAATTTCACACAATTTGAGGTCCATTTGGTACGTACATTACGTTACACACCTGTTACATTCGCTAAAACGGCCTCTTGTGGCCTGTTTTGTCCAAATTATCAAAAATTTGAACTTTGCACGCCGTTGGTGGCTAGAAATGCAACTGAAAGTTCATAAGGACAATTGTCCCAAGATGAAACAATGAATTTCATACAATTTGGGGTCGATTTGGTACGTACATTATGTTACACACATCTTACACACGCTAAAACGGCCTGTTGTGACCTGTTTTGGCAAAATTATCAAAAATTTGAACTTTGCACGCCGTTGGTGGCCACAAATGCTACTGTAAGTTCATGAGGACAATTGTCCCAACATGAAACAATGAATTTCACAGAATTTGGGGTCGATTTGGTACGTACATTATGTTACACACATGTTACACACGGTAAAACAGCCTGTTGTGGCCTGTTTTGGCCAAATTATCAAAAATTTGAAGTTTGCACGCCGTTAGTGGCCAGAAACGCTACTGAAAGCTCATGAGGACAATGGTCCCAACATGAAACAATCAATTTCACACAATTTGGGATCGATTTGGTACGTAGATTATTATACACAACTGTTACATTCGCAAAAACGGCCTCTTGTGGCCTGTTTTGGCAAAATTACCAAAAATATGACTATTCCACGCCATTGGTGGTCTCAAATGCTACTGAAAATTCATAAGGACAATTGTCCCAACATGAAACAAGGAATTTCACAGAGTTTGGGGTCGATTTGGTACGTATATTAGGTTACACATATGTTACACACGCGAAAACGGCCTGTTGTGGCCTGTTTTGCCCAAATTATCAAAAATTTGACAATAGCACGCCGTTGGTGGCCACAAATGCTACTGAAAGTTGATGTGGACTATAGTCCCAACATGAAATAATGAATTTCACACAATTTGAGGTCCATTTGGTGCGTACCTTACGTTACACACCTGTTACGTTCGCTAAAACGGCCTCTTGTGGCCTGTTCTGTCCAAATTATCAAATATTTGAACTTTGCACGCCGTTGGTGGCTAGTAATGCAACTGAAAGTTCATGAGGACAATTGTCCCAAGATGAAACAATGAATTTCATAGAATTTGGGGTCGATTTGGTACGTACATTATGTTACACACATGTTACACACGCTAAAACAGCCTGTTGTGGCCTGTTTTGGCAAAATTATCAAAAATTTGACCATTGCACGCCATTGGCGGCCAGAAATGCTAATGAAAGTTCATGAGGACAATGGTACCAACATGAAACAATGAATTTCACACAATTTGGGATCGATTTGGTACGTAGATAATGTTACACAACTGTTATATTCGCAAAAACGGCCTGTTGTGACCTTTTTTGGCCAAAGTATCAAAAATTTGACAATAACACGCCGTTGGTGGCCACAAATGCAATTGAAATTTCATGAGGACAATGGTCCCAACATGAAACAATGAATTTCACCCAATTTAGGGTTGATTTGGTACCTACATTACGTTACACACCTGTTAAATACGCTAAAACGGCCCGTTGTGGCCTGTTTTGGCGAAATTCTCAAAAATTTGACAATAGCACGCCGTTGGTGGCCACAAATGCTACTGAAAGTTGATGTGGACTATAGTCCCAACATGAGAGCATGAATTTCACACAATTTGAGGTCCATTTGGTGCGTACCTTACGTTACACACCTGTTACGTTCGCTAAAACGGCCTCTTGTGGCCTGTTCTGTCCAAATTATCAAATATTTGAACTTTGCACGCCGTTGGTGGCTAGTAATGCAACTGAAAGTTCATGAGGACAATTGTCCCAAGATGAAACAATGAATTTCATAGAATTTGGGGTCGATTTGGTACGTACATTATGTTACACACATGTTACACACGCTAAAACAGCCTGTTGTGGCCTGTTTTGGCAAAATTATCAAAAATTTGACCATTGCACGCCATTGGCGGCCAGAAATGCTAATGAAAGTTCATGAGGACAATGGTACCAACATGAAACAATGAATTTCACACAATTTGGGATCGATTTGGTACGTAGATAATGTTACACAACTGTTATATTCGCAAAAACGGCCTGTTGTGACCTTTTTTGGCCAAAGTATCAAAAATTTGACAATAACACGCCGTTGGTGGCCACAAATGCAATTGAAATTTCATGAGGACAATGGTCCCAACATGAAACAATGAATTTCACCCAATTTAGGGTTGATTTGGTACCTACATTACGTTACACACCTGTTAAATACGCTAAAACGGCCCGTTGTGGCCTGTTTTGGCGAAATTCTCAAAAATATGAACATTGCACGCCGTTGGTGGCCACAAATGCTGCTGAAAGTTCATGAGGACAATAGTCCCAACGTTAAACGATGAATTTAACACAATTTGGGGTCGATTTGGTACGTACATTATGTTACACCCATGTTACATGCGCTAAAACGGCCTCTTGTGGCCTGTTTTGGCAAAATTATCAAAAATTTGAACATTGCACGCCGCTGGTGTGGTTGGTTGGTGTCAGATATGGTACATCTACGACCAGCCCACAATGAATACTTCGCACTTGTCAAAACTTGGAAGTTAAGAATTGCCGCACTCAGATGGTCACTTGGATGTAAGACCAACCTTCATGTAAGGCTACCTGGGGACACCTAGTTCCGTAGGTTTCCCGTTCTATTTCTACGTTCACAAATTCTTGTCTGATCAC
The DNA here is from genome assembly GCA_039566895.2 of Turritopsis rubra. Taxonomy (NCBI): domain Eukaryota; kingdom Metazoa; phylum Cnidaria; class Hydrozoa; order Anthoathecata; family Oceaniidae; genus Turritopsis; species Turritopsis rubra. The sequence goes on from CM077627.1 coordinate 8,383,022, forward strand.
GGAAGTTAATAATGGTTGGACCGGGATAGTGTTTGGATGGGGGACCGTTCAGAAACGCGTTGTGCCGTACACTTTCTTTTTCATTCCACAGCGTAGCAAGTTTGGAGGGAAGCTGTCCAAAAATAAAGTATTTCCCCCTCCGTCCATATATGAGCTCACTACAATAAATGCATTCGTTCTCCTCTGTTTACAGAAGTTAAGCATGTTCAGACTGGGATGATCACTAGGATGTAAGATAGACTTGGGACACCCAGTTCCGTATGTTTTCACTTTGATTTCTCTGTACACCCTTTTTCGTCTGATCGCGGAAGTTATGCTATTATGGGGTCCGCCTGGGAACAGCTGCTGCCGCAACCTTCATTTTCGATCTCTCTGCCTAATTAATTTGAACAAAACCAGTTTATATGCAAAGTAATTCCGCTACGGTACGTCTGGGAAAATGGCACAATTATTACGTCCGTTCTCGTCGGAACATTAAAACTAAGCCTTATCGGGCTTGGATACTACTTGAATGGGGGACCACGTGGGGGCACCCGGTGCAGTTTACGTCTGTTTTCATCTCTCTATTTAATTATTTGAACAAAACCAGATGAAGTTCAATGTAGTTTAGATATGGTACGTCTACCATCAAACCACATTTAATACTTCGTTCTTGTCAGAACAAGGAAGTTAAGAATTCTTGCACTAGAATGACCAGTTGGATGTAAGACTAACCTTCATGTAAGGCTACATGGGGACACCTAGTTCCGTAGGTTTCCTCTTTTATTTCCCGCACAGAAATTCTTGTCTGATCACTGAAGTTAAGCATGGTTGGACCGGGATAGTACTTGGATGGGGGAACTTGTAGGAACACCTGGTGCCGTAGACTTTCTTTTTGATTCCTCTGCGTAACAAGTTTGGAAGAAAGTGGTGGAAAAGTAAATTTATTTCACCTCCGTGCATAGACGACCATACTACAATAAGTGCACCCGTTCTCTTTTCTTACAAAGTCTAAGCGTGGTTGGACAGAGAGGATTACTTGGATGTAAGACCACCTGGGGACACCTAGTTACGTAGGTTTCCTTTTTTATTACTCCGTAAACAAATTCTTGTCTGATCACGGAAGTAAATAATAGTTGAACCGGGATAATATTTGGATTGGGGACCGTGTAGAAACACCTGCTGCCGTAGACTTTCTTTTTCATTCCACCGCATAACGAGCTTGGAGGGAACATGTCTAACAGTAAAATATTTCCACCTCCGTGCGTATATGACCTTACTGCAATAAATGCATTCGTTCTCCTCTGTTTACCGAAGTTAAGCATGGTCAGACTGGGATGATCACTTGGAAGTAAGAGCGAGAGTGGACAACCAGTTCCGTTTGTTTCCTCTTTGATTTCTCTGTATAAATAATGGTCGGACTGTGATGAACACTTGGATGTAAAAGCGATTAGGGACACCCAGTTCCGTATGTTTCCTCTTTTATTTCTCCGTACATCTTCTCTTGTCTGATCACGGAAGTTAAATTGTTACGGGGTTCGCCTATGTACAGCTGGTGCCGCCATCTTCATTTTCGTTCTCTCTGCGTAACTAATTTCAACACAACCAGTTTATGTGCAAAGTAATTCCGCTACGGTATGTCTACAATAATGGCACAATGATTACGTCCGTACTCGTCTGCACAATAAAGTTAAGAATTGCCCGGCTGGGATAGTACTTGGATGGGGGACCACCTGTAAGCACCCGGTGCAATTCACGTCCGTTTTCATCTCTCTGTGTAATTATTTGAACAAAACCAGGTTAAGTTCAATGTAAGTTAGATATGGTACGTCTACGAGCAGACCACACTGAATACTTCGTTTTTTCCAGAACATGGAAATTAGGAATTGCCGCACTCAAATGATCACTTGGATGTAAGACGAACCTTCATGTAGGGCTACCTGGGGACACCTAGTTCCGTAGGTTTCCTCTTTTATTTCTCCGCACACAAATTCTTGTCTGATCACTGAAGTTAAGCATGGTTGTATCGGGATAGTACCTGGATGGAGGACCTTGTAGGAACACCTGGTACCGTAGACTTTATTTTTCATTCCTCCGCGTAACAATTTTGGAAGGAAGTGGTGGAAAAGTAAATTAATTTCACCTCCGTGCGTAGACGGCCACACTACAATAAGTGCACCCGTTCTCTTCTGCTTAGAATTTCTCAGCATGGGTGGACCGAGATGATTACTTGGATGTAAGACCACCTGCGTACACCTAGTTACGTGGGTTTCCTTTTCTATTACTCCGGACACAAATTCATGCTGATCATTGAAGTTAATCATGGTTGATCAGGGATAGTATTTGGATTGGGGACCGTGTAGAAACACCTGCTGCCGTAGACTTTCTTTTTCATTCCACCACATGACGATTTTGGAGGGAACCTGTCGAAAAGTAAAGTATTTCCACCTCCGTGCATATATGACCTTACTACAATAAATGCATTCGTTCTCTTCTGTTTACCAAAGTTAAGGATGATCGGACTGGGATGATCACTTGGAAGTAAGAGCGAGAGTGGACACCCAGTTCCGTTTGTTTCCTCTTTGATTTATCTGTATAAATAATGGTCGGACTGGGATGAACACTCGGATAAAAGAGCGATTAGGAACACCCAGTTCCGTATGTTTCCTCTTTTATTTTTGCGCACATCTTCTCTTGTCTGATCACGGAAGTTAAATTGTTACGGGTCTGCCTGGGAACAACTGGTGCCGCAACCTTCATTTTCGATCTCTCTGCGCAACTAATTTCGAAACACCCAGTTTATATGCAAAGTAATTCTGCTACGGTATGTCTACGATAATGGCACAATGATTACGTCCGTTCTCGTCTGAACATTTGAGTTAAGCATTGTAGGGATGGGATAGTACTTGGATGGTGGACCACGTGGGAGCACCCGGTGCAATTAACGTCCGTCTTCATCTGTCAAGGTAATTATTTGGACAAAATCAGGTTAAGTTCAACGTAATTTAGATATGGTACGTCTGCGACCAAAGCACATTTAATACTTCGTTCTTGTCAGAACATGTAAATCAAGCAATTCTGCACTCAGATGATCAGTTGGATGTAAGACCAGACTTCAGGTATGGATTCCTGGGGACACCTAGTTCCGTAGTTTCCCTCTTCTATTTATCCATACACAAATTCTTGTTTGATCACTAAAGTTAATCATGGTTGGTCCGGGATAGTATTTGAATGAAGGACCGTGTGGAAACACCTGGTTCCATAGACTTTCTTTTTCATTCCACCACGTAACAAGTTTGGAGCAAACCTGTCGAAAATTAAAGTATTTCCACCTTCGTGCATACACGTACTTACTACAATATATGCACTTGTTCTCCTCTGATTGCAGATGATAAGCTTGGTCGGAGTGCGATGAACACTTGGAAGTAAGACCGACTAGGGACAGCCAGTTTCGTATGTTTCCTCTCTTATTTCTACGTACACCCTCTCTCGGTTGATCACGGAAATTAAACTGTCACAGAGTCCGCCTGGGAACAACTGGTGCCGCAACCTTCATTTTCGATCTTTCTGCGCAACTAATTTCGACACAACAAGTTTTTATGCAAAATAATTCTGCTACGTTACGTCTACGATAATGGCGCAATGATTTCGTCCGTTCTCGTCTGAACATTAAAGTTCAGCATTGTAGGGGTGGGATAGTACTTGGATGGTGGACCAAGTGGGAGCACTTGGTGCAGTTTACGTTCGTTTTCATCTCTCTACGCAATTATTTGGACAAAACCAGGTTAAGTTCAATGTAATTCAGATTGGTACGTCTACGACCAAACCACATTTAATACTTCGTTCTAGTCAGAACATTAAAGTCAAGCATTGCTGCACTCAGGTTATCACTTGGATGTAAGACCAACCTTCATTTAAGGCTACCTGGGGACACCTAGTTCCGTAAGTTTCCTCTTTTATTTCTCCGCACACAAATTCTTGTATGATCACTGAAGAATAAGCATGGTTGGACCGGGTAAATACTGGGTTGGCGGACCGTGTAAGAAAAATTGATGACGTAACCTTTCTTTTTCATTCGTCCGCGTAACAAGTTTGGAAGGAACTGGTGGAAAAGTAAAAAATTTTTACCTCCGTGTATAGACGACTATACTACAAAAAGTGCATCCGTCCTCTTCTGGTTACAAAGTCTAAGCATGTTTGAACCGAGATGATTAGTTGGATGTACGGCCACCTAGGGTTACCTAGTTACGTAGGTTTCCTCTTTTATTACTCAGTAGAAAAATTCTTTTTTGATCACGGAAGTTAAGTATTGGTGGGCCGGGATGGTACATGGATGGGGGACCGTGTAGGAACACCTGATGCCGCCGACTTTATTTTTCATCCTTCGGTGTAACAAGTTTGAAGGGAACCTGTTGGAAAGTAAATTAATTTAACTTCCGTGCATAGACGACACTACTAAAATAAGTGCACCCGTTCTCTTCTGATTACAAAGTCAAAGCATGGTTAGACCGGGATGAATACTTAGATGTGAGGCCACCTAGGGACACCTAGTTACGTAGGTTTCCTCTTTTATTCCTCCGTACACAAATTCTTGTCTGATCACGGAAGTTAGGTGTTGGTGGGCCGGGATAGTGCATGGATAGGGGACCGTGTAGAAACACCTGATTCCGCCGAATTTATTTTTCATTCTTCTGTGTAACAAGTTAGGAGGGAACCTGTCGAAAAAAGAAGTAATTCCACCTCCGTTCATACACGACCTTACTACAATAAATGCACTCGTTCTCCTCTGATTACAGAAGTTAAGCATGGTCGGACTGGGATGATCACTTGGATGTTAGACCGACTGTGGTCACCCAGTTCCGTATGTTTCCTCTTTGATTTCTCTGCATAAATAATGGTCGGTCTGCGATGAACACTTGGATGTAAGTCCGATTAGGGACACCCAGTTTCGTATGTTTCGAGTTTGTTTTCTCCGTACATCTTCTGTTGTCAGATCACGGAAGTTAAGGATGGTTGGACCGGGGTAGTACATGGATGGGGGACCGTGTAGAAACACATGATGCCGTGGACTTTCGTTTTCATCTCTCTGTGTAACAAAATTGAAGGGAACCTGTCGGAAAGTAAATTAATTTAACTTCCGTGCATAGACGACACTACTAAAATAAGTGCACCCGTTCTCTTCTGATTACAAAGTCTAAGCATGGTTGGACCGGGATGATTACTTAGATGTGAGGCCACCTGGGGACACCTAGTTACACAGGCTTCCTCTTTTATGACTCCGTACACAAATCCTTGTCTGATCACGGAAGTTAAGCTTGGTCGGACCGAGATAGTACCGGGATGGCGGACCGTGTAGGAACAAATGGTGCCGTAACCTTTCTTTTTCATTCCTATGCGTAACAGGTTTGGAGGGAACTGGTGGAAAAGTAAATTAATTTCACCTCCGCGCATAGACGACTATACTACAATAAATGCATCCGTTCTCTTCTGGTTACAAAGTCTAAGCATGGTTGGACCGAGATGATTACTTGGATGTAAGGCCACCTAGGGCCACCTAGTTACGTAGGTTTCCTCTTTTATTCCTCCGTACACAAATTCTTGTCTGATCACGGAAGTTAAGTGTTGGTGGGCCGGGATAGTGCATGGATAGGGGACCGTGTAGGAACACCTGATTCCGCCGAATTTATTTTTTATTCTTTTGTGTAACAAGTTAGGAGGGAACCTGTGGAAAAAAAAAGTAATTCCACCTCCGTGCATACACGACCTTACTACAATAAATGCACCATTTGCCCTCTGATTACAAAGTCTAAGCACGGTGGGAGTGGGATGATTACTTAGATGTAAGGCTGACTGGGGACACCCAGTTCCGTATGTTTCCTCTTGAATTTCTCTGTACACCTTTTCTCGTATGATCACGGAAGTAAAGATATTATGGGGTCCGCCTGGTAACAGCTGGTGCCGCAAGTTTTATTTTCGATCACTCTGCTTAACTAACTTGAACAGAACCAGTTTATATGCAAAGTAATTCCGCTACAGTACGTCTATGACAATGGCGCGATGATTACGTCCGTTCTCGTCAGAACATTAAAGTTAAGCATTTTAGGGCCGGGTTAGTACTTGGATGGTGGACCATGTGGGAGCACCAGGTGCAGTTTACGTCCGTTTTCATCTCTCTACTATCCCAGCCCTGCAATGCTTAACTTTAATGTTCAGACGAGAAAGGACGTAATCATTGCGCCATTATCGTAGACGTACCGTAGCAGAATTACTTTGCACATAAATTGGTTGTGTTGAAATTAGTGTCACAGAGAGGATGAAAATGAAGATGGCGGCACCAGCTGATCCCAGGCCGACCCCGTAACAATTTAGCTTCCGTGATCAGACAAGAGAAGATGTACGGAGAAATCAAAGAGGAAACATACGGAACTGGGTGACCACAGTCGGTCTAACATCCAAGTGATCATCCCAGTCCGTCATTAAAAAGTCTACGGCATCTCGTGCTTCTACACGGTCCCCCATCCACGTACTATCCCGGTCCAACTATGCTTAACTTCCGTGATCAGACAACAGTAGATGTACATAGAAAACAAATTGGAAACGTACGAAACTGGGTGTCCCTATTCGGTCTTACATCCAAGTTTTCATCGCAGTCCGACCAAGCTTAATATCTGCAATCAGAGGAGAACAAGCACATATATTGTAGTAAGTACGTGGAAGCACGAAGGTGGAATTACTTTACTTTTCGACAGGTTTCTTCCAAACTTGTTACCGGTGGAATAAAAACGAAAGTTTACGGCACCAGGTGTTTCTACACGGTTCCTCATCCAATATATATCTCGGACCAACCATGATGAACTTCCGTGATCAGACAAGAATTTGCGTTTGAAGAAATAGAAGAGGAAACCTACGAAACTAGGTGTCCCCAGGAAGCCTTACATGAAGGTTGGTCTTACATCCTAGTGATAATCTGAGTGCAGAAATGCTTGAATTTAATGTTCTGAGAAGAACAAAGTATTAAATGTGGTTTCGTCATAGACGCACCATATCGAAATTACATTGAACTTAACCTGGTTTTGTCCAAATAATTGGGAACAGAGATGAAAAGGGACGTTAACTGCGCCGGGTGCTGCCACGTGGTCCACCATCCAAGTACTATCCCAGCCCTACAATGCTTAACCTTAATGTTCAGACGAGAACGGACGTAATCATTGCACCATTGTCGTAGACGTACTATAGCAGAATTACTTTACATAAAAACTGGTTCTGTCCAAGTTAGTTAAGTAGAGAGATCGAAAAGAATTTGTGTACGGAGTAATAAAAGAGGAAACCTACGTAACTAAGTGTCCCTAGGTGGCCTTACATCCAAGTAATCATCTCGGTCCAACCATGCTTAGACTTTGTAACAAGAAAAGAACGGGCGCACTTATTGTAGTATAGTCGTCTATGCACGGAAGTGAAATTACATTACTTTTCCACCACTTCCTCCCAAACCTGTTACGCGGAGGAATGAAAAAGAAAGTCTACGGCACCAGGTGTTCCAACACGGTCCGCCATCACAGTACTATCCCGATCAAACAATGCTTATTCTTCAGAGATCAGACAAGAATTGGTGTGCGGAGAAATAAAAGAGGAAACCTACGGAACTAGGTGTCCCCAGGCAGCCCTACATGAAAGTTGGGCTTACATCTAACTGATCATCCCAGTGCAGCAACACTTAACTTCCTAGTTCTGACAAGAACAAAGTATTAAATGTGGTTTGATGGTAGACGTACCATATCTAAACTACATTGAACTTAATCAGGTTTTGTACAAATAATTACATAGCGAGATGAAAAGGGACGTTAACTGCACCGGGTGCTCCCACATGGTCCACCATCCAAGAACTATCCCGGCCCTACAATCCTTAACTTTAATGTTCAGACGAGAACGGACGGAATCACTGCGCCATTGTCGTAGGCGTTCCGTAGCGAAATTACTTTGAATATAAACTGGTTATGTTCAAATTAGTTAAGCAGAGAGATCGAAAATGAAAGTTGCTGCGCCAGCTGTTACCAAGCGGACCCCATAATAGCTTTACTTCCGTGATCATACGAGAAAGCGTGTGCAGAGAAATAAAAGAGGAAACATACGGAACAGGGTGTCCCTAATTGCTCTTACATCCAAGTGTTCATCCAAGTCCGACCATTATTTATACAGAGAAAGCAAAGAGGAAACATGGGGAACTGGGTGACCACAGCCGCTCTAATATCAAAGTTATCTTCCCAGTCGGACCATGCTTAACTTCTGTAATCAGAGGAGAACGAGTGCATTTACTGTAGTAACTTTAATTTGGACAGGTTTACTCCAATCTTGTTACACAGAAGGATGTAAAAGACAGTCTACGGCATCACGTGTTTCTACAGGGTCCCCCATCTTTGTACTATCCCGGTCCAACCATATTTAACTTCCATGATCAGACAAGAATTTGTGAGCAGGGAAATACAAGAGGAAACCTACGGAACTAGGGGTCCCCAGGTAGCCATACATGAAAGTTGGTCTTACAACCAACTGATCATCCTAGTGCAGCAATACTTAACTTCCTTGTTCTGACAAGAACAAAGTATTAAATGTGGTTTGATGGTAGACGTACCATATCTAAAATACATTAAACTTAATCTGGTTTTGTTCAAATAATTACATAAAGAGATGAAAACGGACGTAAACTGCACCAGGTGCCCCCACGTAGTCCCCCAACCAAGTACTATCCAAGCCCCACAATGCTTAACTTTAATATTATGACGAGAACGGACGTAATCATTGTGCCATTGTCGCAGACGTACTGTAGTGGAATTACTTTGCATATAAACTGGTTCTGTTCAAATTAGTTACGCAGAGAGATCGAGAATGAAAGTTGCGGAACCAGCTGTTAACAGGCGGACCCCATAATAGCTTTACTTCCGTGATCACACCAGAAAGGGTGTACAGAGAAAAAAAAGAGGAAAGATACGGAACTGGGTGTCCTCAGTCAGCCTTACATCTAAATAATCATCCCGCTCCAACCATGCTTCACTTCTGTAATCAGAGCACCATGGTCCCAACATCAAAAAATGAATTTAACACAATTTGGGGTCAATTTGGTGCGTAGATTATGTTACACACCTTTACATACGTTAAAACGGCCTGTTATGGCCTATTTTCGCTATATTATCAAAAAAGTGACCACTGCTCGCAGTTGGTGGCGATAAAATCTTCTGGAAGTTCATGAGTACCAAAGTCTCAACATGAAAAAATGAATTTCACACAATTTGGGGTCGATTTGGAACGTAAGTTATGTTACACACCTTCAACATACGCTAAAACGGCCTGGTATGGCCTAATTTGGCCATATTTTCAAAATTATGACCATGGCTCACAGTTAGTGGCGAAAAAATGTACTGGAAGTTCATGACTACCATGGTCCCAACATGAAACAATGAATTTTACACAATTTGGGGTCGATTTGGTATGTAAGTTATGTTACACACCTTCAACCTACGCTAAAACGGCCTGTTATGGCCTATTTTAACTATATTTTCTAAATTATGACCATTGCTCGCAGTTGGTGGCGAAAAAATCTTCTGGAAGTTCATGAGTACCATAGTCCCAACATGAAACAATGAATTTCACACAATTTGGGGTCGATTTGGTACGTAAGTTATGTTACACCCCTTCAACATACGCTAAAACGGCCTGTTATGGCTTATTTTGGCAATATTTTCAAAATTATGACCATTGCTCGCAGTTGGTGGCCTAAAAAACTACTGGAAGTTCACGAACACCATGGTCCCAACATCAAACAATGAAATTCACACAATTTGGGGTCGATTTAGTACGTAGGTCATGTAACACACCTTCAACATACGCTTAAACGGCCTGTTATCGCCTTTTTTGGCCATATTTTCTAAATTATGACCATTGCTCTTTGGTGGTGGCTTAAAAAACTACTGGAAGTTCACGAGCACCATGGTCCCAACATCAAAAAATGAATTTAACACAATTTGGGGTCAATTTGGTACGTAGATTATGTTACACACCTTTACATACGTTAAAACGGCCTGTTATGGCCTATTTTCGCTATATTATCAAAAAAGTGACCACTGCTCGCAGTTGGTGTCCTAAAAAACTACTGAAAGTTCACGAGCACCATGGTCCCAAGATCAAAAAATGAATTTAACACAATTTGGGGTCGATTTGGTACGTAGGTTATGTTACACACCCTCAACCTACGCTGAAACGGCCTGTTATGGCCTATTTTGGCCATATTTTCTAAATTATGACCATTGCTCGCAGTTGGTGGCCTAAAAAACTACTGGAAGTTCACGAGCACCACGGTCCCAACATCAAACAATGAATTTCATACAATTTGGGGTCGATTTGGTACGTAAGTTATGTTACACACCTTCAACATACGCTAAAACGGCCTGTTATGGCTTATTTTGGCCATATTTTCAAAATTGTGACCATTGCTCCCAGTTGGTGGCCGAAAAAACTACTGGAAGTTCAGGAGCACCATGGACCCAACATCAAACAATGAATTCCATACAATTTGGGGTCGATTTGGTACGTAGGTTATGTTACAGACCATCAACATACGCTAAAACGGCCTGTTATGGCCTCTTTTGGCTATATTTACGAAATTATGACCGTTGCTTGCAGTTGGTGTCCTAAAAAACTACTGAAAGTTAACGAGCACCATAGTCCCAACATCAAAAAATGAATTTAACACAATTTGGGGTCGATTTGGTACGTAGATTATGTTACACACCTTCACATACGTTAAAACGGCCTGTTATGGCCTATTTTGGCTATATTATCAAAAAAGTGACCACTGCTTGCAGTTGGTGGCGAAAAAATCTTCTGGAAGTTCATGAGTACCATAGTTCCGACATGAAACAATGAAATTCAAACAATTTGGGGTCGATTTGGTACGTAGGTTATGTTACACACCTTCAACCTACGCTAAAACGGCCTGTTATGGCCTATTTTGGCCATATTTTCAAAATCATGACCATTGCTCGCAGATCGTGGCCTAAAAAACTACTGGAAGTTCACTAGCACCACGGTCACAACATGAAACAATGAATTTTACACAATTTGGAGTCGATTTGGTACGTAAGTTATGTTACACACCTTCAACCTACGCTAAAACGGCCTGTTATGGCCTAATTTAGCTATATTTTCTAAATTATGACCATTGCTCGCAGTTGGTGGCGAAAAAATCTTCTGGAAGTTCATGAGTACCATAGTCCAAACATGAAACAATGAATTTCACACAATTTGGGGTCGATTTGGTACGTAAGTTATGTTACACCCCTTCAACATACGCTAAAACGGCCTGTTATGGCTTATTTTGACAATATTTCCAAAATTATGACCATTGCTCGCAGTTGGTGGCCTAAAAAACTACTGGAAGTTCACGAACACCATGGTCCCAACATCAAACAATGAATTTCACACAATTTGGGGTCGATTTAGTATGTAGGTTATGTAACACACCTTCAACATACGCTTAAACGGCCTGTTATCGCCTTTTTTGGCCATATTTTCTAAATTATGACCATTGCTCTTAGGTGGTGGCTTAAAAAACTACTGGAAGTTCACGAGCACCATGGTCCCAACATCAAACAATGAATTCCATACAATTTGGGGTCGATTTGGTACGTAGGTTATGTTACAGACCATCAACATACGCTAAAACGGCCTGTTATGGCCTCTTTTGGCTATATTTACGAAATTATGACCGTTGCTTGCAGTTGGTGTCCTAAAAAACTACTGAAAGTTCACGAGCACCATAGTCCAAACATCAAAAAATGAATTTAACACAATTTGGGGTCGATTTGGTACGTAGATTATGTTACACACCTTCACATACTTTAAAACGGCCTGTTATGGCCTATTTTGGCTATATTATCAAAAAAGTGACCACTGCTTGCAGTTGGTGGCGAAAAAATCTTCTGGAAGTTCATGAGTACCATAGTCCCGACATGAAACAATGAATTTCACACAATTTGGTATCGAGTTGGTACGTAAGTTATGTTACACACCTTCAACATACGCTAAAACGGCCTGGTTTGATCTAATTTGGCCATATTTTCAAAATTATAACCATGTCTCGCAGTTAGTGGCGAAAAAATGTACTGGAAGTTCATGAGTACCATGGGCCCAACATTAAACAATGAAATTCAAACAATTTGGGGTCGATTTGGTACGTAGGTTATGTTACACACCTTGAACCTACGCTAAAACGGCCTGTTATGGCCTATTTTGGCCATATTTTCAAAATTATGACCATTGCTCGCAGATCGTGGCCTAAAAAACTACTGAAAGTTCACTAGCACCACGGTCACAACATGAAACAATGAATTTTACACAATTTGGGGTCGATTTGGTACGTAAGTTATGTTACACACCTTCAACCTACGCTAAAACGGCCTGTTATGGCCTATTTTAGCTATATTTTCTAAATTATGACCATTGCTTGCAGTTGGTGGCGAAAAAATCTTTTGGAAGTTCATGAGTACCATAGTCCCAACATGAAACAATGAATTTCACACAATTTGGGGTCGATTTGGTACGTAAGTTATGTTACACCCCTTCAACATACGCTAAAACGGCCTGTTATGGCTTATTTTGGCAATTTTTTCAAAATTATGACCATTGCTCGCAGTTGGTGGCCTAAAAAACTACTGGAAGTTCACGAACACCATGGTCCCAACATCAAACAATGAATTTCACACAATTTGGGGTCGATTTAGTACGTAGGTTATGTAACACACCTTCAACATACGCTTAAACGGCCTGTTATCGCCTTTTTTGGCCATATTTTCTAAATTATGACCATTGCTCTTAGGTGCTGGTTTAAAAAACTACTGGAAGTTCACGAGCACCATGGTCCCAACATCAAAAAATGAATTTAACACAATTTGGGGTCAATTTGGTACGTAGATTATGTTACAAACCTTGACATACGTTAAAACGGCCTGTTATGGCCTATTTTCGCTATATTATCAAAAAAGTGACCACTGCTCGCAGTTGGTGTCCTAAAAAACTACTGAAAGTTCACGAGCACCATGGTCCCAAGATCAAAAAATGAATTTAACACAATTTGGGGTCGATTTGGTACGTAGGTTATGTTACACACCCTCAACCTACGCTGAAACGGCCTGTTATGGCCTATTTTGGCCATATTTTCTAAATTATGACCATTGCTCGCAGTTGGTGGCCTAAAAAACTACTGGAAGTTCACGAGCACCACGGTCCCAACATCAAACAATGAATTTCATACAATTTGGGGTCGATTTGGTACGTAAGTTATGTTACACACCTTCAACATACGCTAAAACGGCCTGTTATGGCTTATTTTGGCCATATTTTCAAAATTGTGACCATTGCTCCCAGTTGGTGGCCGAAAAAACTACTGGAAGTTCAGGAGCACCATGGACCCAACATCAAACAATGAATTCCATACAATTTGGGGTCGATTTGGTACGTAGGTTATGTTACAGACCATCAACATACGCTAAAACGGCCTGTTATGGCCTCTTTTGGCTATATTTACGAAATTATGACCGTTGCTTGCAGTTGGTGTCCTAAAAAACTACTGAAAGTTAACGAGCACCATAGTCCCAACATCAAAAAATGAATTTAACACAATTTGGGGTCGATTTGGTACGTAGATTATGTTACACACCTTCACATACGTTAAAACGGCCTGTTATGGCCTATTTTGGCTATATTATCAAAAAAGTGACCACTGCTTGCAGTTGGTGGCGAAAAAATCTTCTGGAAGTTCATGAGTACCATAGTCCCGACATCAAACAATGAATTTCACACAATTTGGGGTCGATTTAGTATGTAGGTTATGTAACACACCTTCAACATACGCTTAAACGGCCTGTTATCGCCTTTTTTGGCCATATTTTCTAAATTATGACCATTGCTCTTAGGTGGTGGCTTAAAAAACTACTGGAAGTTCACGAGCACCATGGTCCCAACATCAAACAATGAATTCCATACAATTTGGGGTCGATTTGGTACGTAGGTTATGTTACAGACCATCAACATACGCTAAAACGGCCTGTTATGGCCTCTTTTGGCTATATTTACGAAATTATGACCGTTGCTTGCAGTTGGTGTCCTAAAAAACTACTGAAAGTTCACGAGCACCATAGTCCAAACATCAAAAAATGAATTTAACACAATTTGGGGTCGATTTGGTACGTAGATTATGTTACATACCTTCACATACTTTAAAACGGCCTGTTATGGCCTATTTTGGCTATATTATCAAAAAAGTGACCACTGCTTGCAGTTGGTGGCGAAAAAATCTTCTGGAAGTTCATGAGTACCATAGTCCCGACATGAAACAATGAATTTCACACAATTTGGTATCGAGTTGGTACGTAAGTTATGTTACACACCTTCAACATACGCTAAAACGGCCTGGTTTGATCTAATTTGGCCATATTTTCAAAATTATAACCATGTCTCGCAGTTAGTGGCGAAAAAATGTACTGGAAGTTCATGAGTACCATGGGCCCAACATTAAACAATGAAATTCAAACAATTTGGGGTCGATTTGGTACGTAGGTTATGTTACACACCTTGAACCTACGCTAAAACGGCCTGTTATGGCCTATTTTGGCCATATTTTCAAAATTATGACCATTGCTCGCAGATCGTGGCCTAAAAAACTACTGAAAGTTCACTAGCACCACGGTCACAACATGAAACAATGAATTTTACACAATTTGGGGTCGATTTGGTACGTAAGTTATGTTACACACCTTCAACCTACGCTAAAACGGCCTGTTATGGCCTATTTTAGCTATATTTTCTAAATTATGACCATTGCTTGCAGTTGGTGGCGAAAAAATCTTTTGGAAGTTTATGAGTACCATAGTCCCAACATGAAACAATGAATTTCACACAATTTGGGGTCGATTTGGTACGTAAGTTATGTTACACCCCTTCAACATACGCTAAAACGGCCTGTTATGGCTTATTTTGGCAATTTTTTCAAAATTATGACCATTGCTCGCAGTTGGTGGCCTAAAAAACTACTGGAAGTTCACGAACACCATGGTCCCAACATCAAACAATGAATTTCACACAATTTGGGGTCGATTTAGTACGTAGGTTATGTAACACACCTTCAACATACGCTTAAACGGCCTGTTATCGCCTTTTTTGGCCATATTTTCTAAATTATGACCATTGCTCTTAGGTGCTGGTTTAAAAAACTACTGGAAGTTCACGAGCACCATGGTCCCAACATCAAAAAATGAATTTAACACAATTTGGGGTCAATTTGGTACGTAGATTATGTTACAAACCTTGACATACGTTAAAACGGCCTGTTATGGCCTATTTTCGCTATATTATCAAAAAAGTGACCACTGCTCGCAGTTGGTGTCCTAAAAAACTACTGAAAGTTCACGAGCACCATGGTCCCAACATCAAACAATGAATTTCACACAATTTGGGGTCGATTTGGTACGTAGGTTATGTAACACACCTTCAACATACGCTTAAACGTCCTGTTATCGCCTTTTTTGGCCATATTTTCTAAATTATGACCATTGCTCTTAGGTGGTGGCTTAAAAAACAACTGGAAGTTCACGAGCACCATGGTCCCAACATCAAAAAATGAATTTAACACAATTTGGGGTCAATTTGGTGCGTAGATTATGTTACACACCTGTTACATACGTTAAAACGGCCTGTTATGGCCTATTTTGGCTATATTATCAAAAAAGTGACCACTGCTCGCAGTTGGTGGCGAAAAAATCTACTGGAAGTTCATGAGTACCATGGTCCCAACATGAAACAATGAATTTCACACAATTTGGGGTCGATTTGGTACGTAAGTTATGTTACACCCCTTCAACATACGCTAAAACGGCCTGTTATGGCCTATTTTGGCAATATTTTCAAAATTATGACCATTGCTCGCAGTTGGTGGCCTAAAAAACTACTGGAAGTTCACGAACACCATGGTCCCAACATCAAACAATGAATTTCACACAATTTGGGGTCGATTTAGTACGTAGGTCATGTAACACACCTTCAACATACGCTTAAACGGCCTGTTATCGCCTTTTTTGGCCATATTTTCTAAATTATGACTATTGCTCTTAGGTAGTGGCTTAAAAAACTACTGGAAGTTCACGAGCACCATGGTCCCAACATCAAAAAATGAATTTAACACAATTTGGGGTCGATTTGGTACGTAGGTTATGTAACACACCTTCAACATACGCTTAAACGTCCTGTTATCGCCTTTTTTGGCCATATTTTCTAAATTATGACCATTGCTCTTAGGTGGTGGCTTAAAAAACTACTGGAAGTTCACGAGCACCATGGTCCCAACATCAAA